>OY754968.1:2491184-3091184 GCA_963576475.1 Molanna angustata | reverse complement strand
AATACATACATACATAAGTACATTAAAAATAACAAGAAAAAACGAAACAAGGAATAAGTAAAAAAAAAATAAAAACCTAATTATAATATTAAAAATTAAGAACCTGGCAGAAGTTTTTCGACCTTTAGAAGTGTCTTTTGTATATTCTTATATTGAACAGCAAAAGACATCAATAGATCCAAACTCATTACCAATACTATGTGATCTCTAAATAGACGAGTGAATATAATAATTATTACTAGATATTATAACATAAAATAATGATTTCTGTGTTTTTCGTGAAATGATACTCGTTAAATTATAACGATTTAACGATAATCATTGAGGAATTCTAAACTAAAATGTAATTCAAGTACTTATATTTATCGGCTTAAAATATATTGAAAGCTGCGAAATTCGTCGCAGAATTTGATAAATGAAGAGGTAGTCTTAAATCCCCCACAGAATAAAATTATAAGGAGACTTTGTTAGAGTCAAGGTTCTGTATGACTTGGCTGTGTTTTATATATCCATAAACTGTGTTAGAGGAATGTGCGATCAGGAAATCATCATACATACGTTGAGATCGTCTGAATTGTTAGACAAAATAAATCTGTACCTTAAAGGATAAACCACGTAAGTCATATTCATTTGAATATGACTTACGTGGTTTATCCTTTAAGGTACAGAAATATTATGTAAGGCGATACTGGGCCATGCAGATTTTACATTTTCGAAAACATCATCTTGAAAAAAGATCCGTCAATATTTTGTAAGCGACGAAATACCTCGCAGAGTTTGAGGGGGCCCGCCTCAATACGACGACAAAATGTCCGCCACAGCAGAGTGCAGTGGCTCTATTCATTATACATACATATTTACAGTGTGTCATCGTTGCGGCATTATTTTTAATCGACACTGAAGAATCCCACACATGAGAGAGAGATGACGTCACCTGACATTTGCATCACAAGACGGAGGAAGGTGCTAAATGAGGAGGTAAGGAGGCAGAGGAAAATATAATAATAATACGATATGATTTTAGCAAAATCTAGAAATAAAAATTGCACACATGCAGCCGTCGCGCGGCCGAGTCAACAAAACTTTTGACATTTTGCGGGTCGATAGCCCGCCGCCCTCCCAAGGTCAACGCGCGAACACAATCCATAGAGAAATAAAAACGGAAAACGATTTTCTTTTGCGCAACTGAAAAACAACCCATCTCTTAATATTATTATCGGCTGTTGCGGCGCGGCGTGGAGGGATGGCGTAATCGGTTCAAGTGGCAGGAAACGGGTTCACGATCTACCGATTCCAGAATATCGACTGGTATATAGGTACAGCATCGTCATATCCACGAGTTTTGTAGAATATCATGGATTTTGTTCAGATTATAAAACAATAAATTGTATATTTTAAGTAATACGCTGAAATGCGAATTTGTATAAATATATCTATATGTTATTTCGTTTCATTACTTGTAATAAAATAACGAAAATTGATGGCTATTCATCATAATACTTATGTCGTTCAATTTTCCTTCGTTCAGTACTTTCATGATATCATTCACACTGCCGATCCATCACTTTACTGGACGAACTCAAGCATTAATTTGTTCAATTCCTGTCAATTTTGTTTATTATCTTCACTACCCGCTCTTCATTCATTCTTCATATATTACATTTTTTTATATTAAATTGGGATCCAAGCGTCCTCTTTTTTATATTCTTTTAATAAATATCACTTGTCTGTCACGAAATTTCGCAATCGATTTTTAACTATCTTTTCGACCAGTTAGAAATCTGAAATGATCGGAATTTGTGTATTTTTTTTTAATTTTATATATTTCAGTAAACATACAGCCAACAAAGTTAACATAAAATTACCTAGCACGTGTGCATTGTCGGCCTTTGTGGCTCAGTTGGTTAGGCATCTGACTGCTGATCCAAGGGTCCCGGGTTCGATTCCCCTTGGAGACAGTTTTTAATTGTGTTTTAATTTTTGACCGTTGAATCAAAACGCTTATACGGCGTTAGTTATAATATATAGATGGGTGGTTACAGAGCGATAAACTCGTTGTTGGGTAAGTAAGTAATCGCGAGTTCGATTCCTGCCACGAGCGATTTTCGTTCACATGCATTTATGATTATATTAGGGAATGTATGAGGATATTCATGTAAAATCAAAAAATGGGATATTGGATAGTTTTATGACACGCCTAATAACGTCCTAAGGGGTCGCTTAGCAACCGGGTTGTCAACAAGTTTGTGTTTATATTCGCTCTGAAAAAAATATTGTTTTTTTACTAAAATTTAAGTGTA
This sequence comes from Molanna angustata, assembly GCA_963576475.1. NCBI lineage: Eukaryota > Metazoa > Arthropoda > Insecta > Trichoptera > Molannidae > Molanna > Molanna angustata. The sequence continues at coordinate 3,088,884 of OY754968.1, read as the reverse complement.
TTTTATATTTATTGTGCACTAATTTCATTATTGTGAGTTTTATTTTGTATCCGTTCATTATCCATGAATATGGATTTGGATATTCCACCTGATCCGGGACCATGTCTAAGTGTTAAAAAATCTGACATGTCAACGCCACCTAAACAAAACAACAAGAGACCTAACACAAATAATTCTGACATTATCCATCCGTCTAAAGCTCCAAATTTAAATAGTTCTCCGGAAAAATTGTACAATACTCATAGTGAAATTGAAATCCAATACCTGGAAAATTCGCCTGGGCCTTACATTGTTTTCGTTCAAGATATTGACTCTAGCAAGAATATTCACCCAATGAAAATTGGTAATATCCTTATTAAACATAACATTAAAAATATTTCTCCGGGTGGAGTAAAATCAGAAGGGAGAAATAAAATCTCAATTACTTTCAAAGATGCTAAGAGTGCGAATCAATTCACGACAGCCATTTTTTTAAAAATAAATAATTTAAAGGCATATATACCTAGATTTAAAGTGACAAAAATGGGTTTGATTCGTGGAATTTCAACAGACTTTTCGATTGACGATATTATAGAAAATTGTGCAGTACCAAACCATATTGGGAAGATTTTAAAAGCAAGACGCCTCAATTTTAAAGATAAATCATCAGGAGAAACAATGTGGAAACCATCTCAATCCGTTGTCTTAACGTTTGAAGGACAAAATCTCCCAGAGTATGTTTACCTTTTTTATAACTCTCTGAAAGTTGAAACTTATGTATTTCCAACCATCCAATGTTATCGCTGTTGTCGCTTTGGTCACATGAAGATTCAGTGTCATTCTATAACTCGCTGCTTCAAATGTGGAGATAGTCACCTTGGTGAAGTTTGCCAAGTGGTGGACTTTTTAAAGTGTATAAACTGTTCAGGATCTCATTAAGCTACAAGCCCAATGTGCCCGGAATTCACTCGGCAAAAAAATATTAAACATTCAATGGCTACAAAAAATATATCATATCTGCAAGCATCTCAACTCTTCCCAACTTCTGTGAAAAGCTATTCTGAAGTGACTAATAACCAATTGAACAATAAACAAAGTTTTAAAAAAACAATATACACTAAAATGTCATCGGAAACTCAAAAACAGACAATTCCTCATATTAATATTAAAGAAATAAACAAGTGCATGTCGTATTCAAATGGTGAAGCTAGCCATCCTACAAATGGATGCGCTGTTTTAAGCCAGTCAACTACTTCTGCATCTAATGAAGTCCAAGAAAATATTTTCCAAGATGATGCCCATTCTGTTGTATATTTAATTACGCAAATTCTTATTAGTTTAATTTCCAACTCAAATTTTAATTTGCCGTCCAACGTTGCCAATCTTATCCCGCTTTTAAATTCTTTTTTAAAAAATGGTTCAAAATCACAAAACCCATAATCCTTTAAACATTTTACAGTGGAACTGTAGAAGCGCATGTTAAGTGACTTTCTTTTATTTGATACTGTTCATAGTGTATGTCTTGTTTATATTTAAGTTTGAGTGTTCTGTGAATACAATTATGGCACAAATCATACAATATTGTGTGAATTGCCTAATTAAATAAAATAAATAAAATAACGTCCTAGTCGATTAGTCCAACGCGTGACAAAATACCCCAATCAGTGAGTTTGTTATTCGGTATAATAATATATTTATATGCAAAACATTCCAACATAGGTACGACACTTCAATCAAAATTCAAATGAAACAATTTACATGAACATCACAAAATGTGGATCAATAACAAAATAATATATGTGACATTAAAACATAACCAGTTAACTAACTGCTAGCTCAGTCAGTCTAATTTCGATAAAAGATAGTGCATGTATGTACATACAGTGCGGGCACATTCAATAGCAGCTGTTGGTATCGCGAGTGGGGAAAATGATAATAATAGTTATTTAGTTAAAATTATAATGACACAAAATCTCGTCAAAAATCTACGCTTGGTCAAATTACAAAACGACATTGATCTAATAACAGAATACAAATTAACTGAATCAGATCAAACGAATTATGTTATTAAATTAATATTTAAATTCATTAGTATCTGGAAGACCCAACCTTGATCGATTCAATATACAAACTTGAACACCTTCAAAAATGTTTGCATCTGTTTTATGTTTGAACTAAAAAAAAATAATCACATTTCTCATTACCTACCGTAATCTTCTTCATTGACTCAAGATACGACAGCGACTAAATACACATATTCTGTCATTGCTAAACAATGTCCTTTCTGATCCTTTAACTTATCTCAAATATAAATTAACTTATCTCACAAGCCACAAGATGATCTTCTGAACGTACTTAACTAATTTATCCAATTCATAGTACAGATTTCTTTAGCTCTTCATTTGAAATACAATCAGCGAGGCTATGGAATAGCCTAAGAACTGATATTACGTCGGCTATCCCATTTCTTTAAAGAATAAATATGTCCTTGTAACAAGGACATATACATCCTCATACATTCCCTAAATTAATCATATGTTTGTGCTATAGGTGAACAAAATTAGGCAGGATTAGAACTCGCGACCACTAGATTATTAACCCAGCGCGCTAACCGCTCTGCCACCACTCATCTTTGAACTACTAGTATATTTACATAATTTATTTTATACTATAGAAGTTATTTTAATAAGACCTATTAAGAACGTAAATGAAGGAATGACATCTATGTAATAATACCTGATTTCTTCTTCCTCTCCTCATCCTAATGTTTTCCTATCACTCCTATGAGCTGTTATTATATTCAATCTTTTTGTCTTTTTTTGCTTTTCTTCTGTCGATCTTTATTAATGTCATATTAATTTTTTTATATTTTTGTTATGTCATAACCTTATTGCCATAAGTAGGTACACATTGTACTATATATTAACATCAGCTCTGGTTTGTTGGAAGAATTCCTATAGTGATTTGTGTTTTCACATTTGATCTACGCAGACTGCAATTATACAGCAATGAATATCATAAAACAAATTAGTCTGGGCTAAATTAGACCAATGACAAATGTTTTCGGTAAACGGTTGCCAGGTAACTAAATAGAAAACCTTCCACTCTGCATAATAATAAGATCCCAATTTTCTCGCATGTCTCGATTTGGTTCAAATTCTCAGCGTTATACGGCGATTTTTATTTAGCTGTTTATGGTGTTTAGGTATGAAGCAATTCTAAAATTTGAAACCACTATAACAGATCTGATCGATTTGACGTTTATATGACTACGTGTTAAGTTGAACAAATTTTGAGCTGATAAGTTTTTCATAACCAACAGTAGTACCCCTTCAACTTTATCTGTGAAAAGATTTACAAAGCCGACACGTGTTGGAGAATTATTATTGATTGATCGCATTTTTCCTGATAAAAATGTAAACACTGAAAATATTTAAGATAAAAGCTACAATCAGAGATCATACAATTACATTTATTTAGTTTGTGTGTTTTTAATTCTTGGTGAAACTCTTGAAACTTGGTTTTAGTTTCACTGTAAATTAATTAAGGCCCTTGGCCCTTGGGCATACGGATTTACTCAAATAGTCACATTAAATTACCTTCTAATGTATCAAAACACGAAAAAAATATGTATATCACCGAATCCATGATATACCCTACAGTATTTTTTCACGAAGAAATGGATAGATGATTTTTTTATAGCAAGAATAGTTAGTAATTAAAATAGTAAAAAAACTCAGCCGATAGTATTTCTCTTTCGATTGAACTAAAAATTTGCTTCATGGGCTTTGTAGTTTTTTTTAGTTATTTCTAGTAAAAAAAATAAAAGGTTTAATTAAATAATTTTTACAAGTAAAACTCACTTTTACAATGTAAAAATATACTGTTCTTCATTTCAAGGACGTATTTTTTAAGGTTATGGAAAAAAATACTATTTAGCCTACTTAGGGACTGACCGATATCGTTTTTTCGATGTACATCATCAAATTGATTGAACTAATTTAACTAGTTTTATTCAATTTGATGTACGGCAAATATTTTAAAAGGAAAGGAATTATCTAAATAATTGCAGCAGCAAAACAAATTTGGTGGTGATTCCGTATTTGCTGAATATGTTTTTACGATAATAATAATAAATTTGGATTCATTTTATAGCGCCGTTTTTGTGATAACCTCACCTCAAGGGCGCTTTGAATATATTAGGGGTTATTGTAAGACTCGCGGAATAAGTGAGTTTTTAGGTGTTTCCTGAATAGTGCTAAGTTGTCGATTTGCCTCAGTTCAGGTGGTATTTTATTCCACGAGGCTGGTCCGGTCACAGCAAAAGCACGATCACCGAAGGATGAAGTGTTGACTCTATTTATTTCAGTCAACTTGCCAATCACGGATGTGGTGGCTGACCGAAGTGTTTGTTGTCGCTCGTTTACGGTGAGAGGGATGCAGAAGTCTGAAAGATACGTGGGAGCCATGCCATGGATCGCTTTGAAAGTCAACAAACATAATTTGTACTTGATTCTCTCTGGCACTTTAAGCCAGTGAAGATTTCGTAGATGGTGGGATATGTGTGAGAATTTCGCGGCTCCGGTGATTAGCCTAGCAGCAACGTTGAAGACGGATTGAAGTTTGTTTAGCTCCAGCTTTGGAAGGTTTGCGTAGATACCATTGCAGTAGTCCAGGCGGGAAAATAACGAATGCGTTTACTAGATGACGATGTAATAGATATCGAACCAGTTGCTCCGAATAGAGGAAAAAAAATATTTAACCAATTCCAAGAAACGATGACATATCGAAATATATTATTATGAATTATAAAACACGCAACAAGGAAAATACTAAATATAATACTCCAACTATACCAACTAATATCAATATGTGGGTAACATGGTTGAACCAAACAACTAATATCAATATGTGGGTAACATGGTTGAACCAAACAACTAATATCAATATGTGGGTAACATGGTTGAACCAAACAACTAATATCAATATGTGGGTAACATGGTTGAACCAAACAACTAATATCAATATGTGGGTAACATGGTTGAACCAAACAACTAATATCAATATGTGGGTAACATGGTTGAACCAAACAACTAATATCAATATGTGGGTAACATGGTTGAACCAAACAACTAATATCAATATGTGGGTAACATGGTTGAACCAAACAACTAATATCAATATGTGGGTAACATGGTTGAACCAAACAACTAATATCAATATGTGGGTAACATGGTTGAACCAAACAACTAATATCAATATGTGGGTAACATGGTTGAACCAAACAACTAATATCAATATGTGGGTAACATGGTTGAACCAAACAACTAATATCAATATGTGGGTAACATGGTTGAACCAAACAAAAACAAAGCTACAAAATGAGCGATAGATCGACAAGCTTTGCATTTAACCGACGAAGTTAAGGTTTTATAATGAGAATGAGAAGGTTCATTTATGAAATTGAGGAATCTCAAGGTATTTTGCCATAATATGGTTGACTTCAAGGTCTTTCCAACTGATCAATATAATAATTTCTCCAATACATATTGACAACTTGGGGTTTATTAAATCAAATAACTGATTTAGTTTCTGCAAACAGCTGATTAGCCAAATTGATATCAACTTATGAGCCAAAACGGTCAGCCTATGAAAATGGAGTTCTACTATATTAGTTCCATCAACAGTGACAAAATAAAAACTAGTACTGAAAAAAATACTGTAATATGAATTGATACTCAACTTGGATCAAAATAATATATTAGAAGACATTAAATGTGCCTTGATTTCCGTGTCCACACAAACATCTACATTTCAGGGTTTTCAAATAACCCCGTCAAATTATTAAGTAATTTACTAATCTAAAATAGAAAGAAAACTTGTTTAATATATTTTTAAAAAACCTCATTTAAAAGTAATCGCTATCTAAAATGAAATATCTAAAGTTGTGAATAGTTCCAGTCAAAAGCTTTGATTATATCCATACCTAAAGTTCGTTTGACAGTCTTAACCCAATTTCGGTACAAAATATGAACATACATACATATAAGTACATAGTTGTTAGCATGGTTATTCAATGGTTCGTTATGAATATAAGCACTTATGTAAGTCTTTCATAACAGTATAATTCGGCTAACTGCATATCTGCTAATGAATGCTTTTGACTATTTACTTTAACAGTGAAAGTTGATAATCAAATGAATCAAAGAATGTTAAAAAATATATTCATGTCTATGAAAAATTACAGAACAACAATATTCAAATAAATACAAGATGGAATATTAAATATGGCATTAAGGAATGGGAATTAACGAATATTAAAATGCTTACATCTAACATTGAATATTACACATGAAATTAAGGAATGGGAATTAACGAATATTAAAATACCTACATCTAAGATTCAATATTACACATGACGTTAAGGAATGAGAATTAACAAACATTAAAATAAATCTAAGATCGAATATTATAGATGGCATTGAGAAATGGGAATTAAAGAATATTAAAATGAATCTAGATCCAATATTAAAGATGGAATTTAGGAAAAGGAATAAACGATTTTTAAAATACATCTGATCGAATACAAAAGATGAAATTGAGGAATGGGAAATAAAAAATATTAAAATACACCTAAGAAAAGATCCAATTTGATGGCACTAAGGAATAGGAATATAACGAATATATAATATATACATTTAAGACCGAACATTAAATAAATCATTACAGAAATGGAATCAGCTTAAGATAAAAGAAATCTAAGATCCATTATTCAAGGATCTGAGTCAACAAATAGGTGCATTACGAATCAGGAATTGACAAATATTTTAAGATACACTACTTTCTGATTGCTTAACCCGAATAGGTAAACACTAAAACATAATAGTCTTATAAACTAATAATATGAATACAGATGTGTGACGGAAATTTACGTCATTATTTCGGCTGATATTATAAAGACTAGAAACCTGAAACGAAACATAACCTAGTGTCGACCTACTATAGAATGTATCGGATGTATAGTAAAATGCATAACTGTTACACAAATCAACTTATTATTATTGATTGATTAGGAATGAAAGCGACCTATGTAGGTATGTGTGGTGTAAGTATACAGTCAGTCAGTCAGTCATACCTGATGGCTAATGGTTAATAATTGTGTGATAGGTGTATGTTATAGTCAACCACGCCCGGTGGCCGTGTGTTTTGGCACAGTTTCGCTGTAATTGTGTCAAGTGCATATTACGTCAATATATGTACATATCATATTATACATTCATTCATATTGAACCATTTATTTTTTGTCGTACATTTTTGTCCGCTTCCGATTATGGAATTTTATAATTATCAACCAGTACAAATTACAATAATAACGACGCGCGACGGTTGATTTACATGATGCAATCGTGCCTTGTCCCTGACGAGAAAAAAATCATGCATATTTGACTTTTCAACGAACAGTAGTTAAACTTTATTACAAATTAATAATACATTTTGATTATTCTAATGTTTTTGTGTTAAAAGAGTGGAAATCCATTTTAAAAATATAAATTAAAATGTATTATTTATCACACACACGTACATACACTGTTCTTATAAGTATATTTTTTCTCGTGGTATTTTTTTTCAACAGTTAAAATATACGGTTAATACTGTGGTAATATTTAATTGGTTTTATTTTTTTTTACATAATACATAATATATGCATCAGAAATGTTTTTATACTTCCCGATAACAAATAAAAATAAAACTTCTCCCTTATTAAGCCGTCCAATCCGTTGAAACATGCTTCCCAGATAAGACATATTTGTCCAATCCGTTGAAACATGCTTCCCAGATAAGACATATTTGACCAATCCGTTGAAACATGCTTCCCAGATAAGACATATTTGACCAATCCGTTGAAACATGCTTCCCAGATAAGACATATTTGTCCAATCCGTTGAAACATGCTTCCCAGATAAGACATATTTGACCAATCCGTTGAAACATGCTTCCCAGATAAGACATGTTTGACCAATCCGTTGAAACATGCTTCCCAGATAAGACATATTTGTCCAATCCGTTGAAACATGCTTCCCAGATAAGACATATTTGACCAATCCGTTGAAACATGCTTCCCAGATAAGACATGTTTGACCAATCCGTTGAAACATGCTTCCCAGATAAGACATATTTGTCCAATCCGTTGAAACATGCTTCCCAGATAAGACATATTTGTCCAATCCGTTGAAACATGCTTCCCAGATAAGACATGTTTGACCAATCCGTTGAAACATGCTTCCCAGATAAGACATATTTGTCCAATCCGTTGAAACATGCTTCCCAGATAAGACATATTTGACCAATCCGTTGAAACATGCTTCCCAGATAAGACATGTTTGTCCAATCCGTTGAAACATGCTTCCCAGATAAGACATGTTTGTCCAATCCGTTGAAACATGCTTCCCAGATAAGACATATTTGTCCAATCCGTTGAAACATGCTTCCCAGATAAGACATGTTTGACCAATCCGTTGAAACATGCTTCCCAGATAAGACATATTTGTCCAATCCGTTGAAACATGCTTCCCAGATAAGACATATTTGACCAATCCGTTGAAACATGCTTCCCAGATAAGACATGTTTGTCCAATCCGTTGAAACATGCTTCCCAGATAAGACATGTTTGTCCAATCCGTTGAAATATGCTTCCCAGATAAGACATGTTTGTCCAATCCGTTGAAACATGCTTCCCAGATAAGACATATTTGTCCAATCCGTTGAAACATGCTTCCCAGATAAGACATGTTTGACCAATCCGTTGAAACATGCTTCCCAGATAAGACATATTTGTCCAATCCGTTGAAACATGCTTCCCAGATAAGACATATTTGACCAATCCGTTGAAACATGCTTCCCAGATAAGACATGTTTGTCCAATCCGTTGAAACATGCTTCCCAGATAAGACATGTTTGTCCAATCCGTTGAAACATGCTTCCCAGATAAGACATATTTGTCCAATCCGTTGAAACATGCTTCCCAGATAAGACATGTTTGACCAATCCGTTGAAACATGCTTCCCAGATAAGACATATTTGTCCAATCCGTTGAAACATGCTTCCCAGATAAGACATATTTGACCAATCCGTTGAAACATGCTTCCCAGATAAGACATGTTTGTCCAATCCGTTGAAACATGCTTCCCAGATAAGACATGTTTGTCCAATCCGTTGAAACATGCTTCCCAGATAAGACATGTTTGTCCAATCCGTTGAAACATGCTTCCCAGATAAGACATATTTGTCCAATCCGTTGAAACATGCTTCCCAGATAAGACATGTTTGTCCAATCCGTTGAAACATGCTTCCCAGATAAGACATGTTTGTCCAATCCGTTGAAACATGCTTCCCAGATAAGACATATTTGTCCAATCCGTTGAAACATACTTCCCAGATAAGACATGACATTTTTTTCGACTTGCTCGAACTATTCGTTCTCTATTCTTATTATTATGACACGGACCTAACACGACACTTAAACATAAAAAATAAAACAATAAGTTTTATAATTAATAATCTTAATTATAAAACCTATAACACGCAGATATATACCATAACGCAGTATCCCGATTTGGGGTAGGCAGAGAGAACCGAAAACAATCCTCTTTATACTGTTCAATTCATACATAATATGAATTGAGCTCACAATAATTCAAAATTATTAACACATTGACAGTTTTTTTCCTCAAACCTTTGAACATTACGGTAAGTTATAAAAAAAAAATTTCTATTGTAATATAATAATATAGTGATTCTAGAACTTAAATATAATAACAGATAATACTATCGACGATAAGAAAATAACTATTTAAAAATCGTTTTTAATGGCAGAAGATAACATAACATTACATTTTTCCTGTGTACCAGAAGTAGACATTTTATGCCGTTTATATTTTTACTAGGTAGGTACATTCTATTTTACGATAGGTACTATTCCAACTGTCGATTTGTTCAGGAGAACTTTGTTCTCTTAACATATCGACAATGTATCAAGCCAGAATACGCGAGAATTGTATGGAGAGGTCTACTTTTTTCACGGCTTTTCCAACTTTGAAGTCAAAAAACACCAACTTAGAGGCTTCGCAGCATATATGTTCCATACACGGATTTACTCAGAATTCGGAGTAGAACATTTCGTGTGTCTGTGTGTCTGTGTGTGTGTCTGTGTGTGTGTGTGTCTGTGTGTCCGTCCCCCCCTTATAACTTTTGATCCGCTCAATTTACAGAGCCTAAAATTTCAGAATATATAAACAGTTACAGGCCTACAAAACTTTTATACTCGGAATTTTGAATTTTTGTTTCAGTCAGGGGTTATCAACTTTTGAATTTTTATTTTATTTTTCCATATATCTCAGAAACCATAAACGGTAGAACGCTGAAAATTGGTACAAACATAGACAAATACAAAATCTCAAATTAATTTTTTCAAAAAAATTCCAGGGTTTCTCAAACATTTTTTATTAAGAAAAATATTTTTTTTATGATAAATTTATGAGTTTAACTGCCTATATTTCCAAAACTTTTACAATTATCGAAAAAAGCCGAAACACCCCAACTAGATAATTTAATTTTCTATAAAAAATATTAACATTGTAGTAGAAGATCTCAATTTTTTTTTAACAATTTTTTTAAAAATTGAATTTAGTGACGACATCGCTTCATACATTTTGTATGGCAGTCGCCTATACACAATATGTAAGAAGACTTAATAGTTTGTTACTTCATCTCCAAACATACATACATACCATCATGCAATTTGCATATTCTGGGTAGGAAAAAGGATCTTCTTCCATACTATCCTATCTTGACATACATACCTACATATTTTGTATAGAAAACAAAATATCTGAAAATATTCAATAATTTGTATCTATGGGTTTATAGTTTGGTACATATTCTTCAACTATACATAGGTACTATCGCTATCGACAGTTGGATCTCATGTGTTACATGCAACTAGTTATATATTATGCATACCTAGGTCTATTATATTTTTACGACGCGACGCGAACGTTGATTTTCAATAAACCGACCAAGATAGTAACAATATATAAATATTTTTAATAAAGTAGGTAGGTACTTCGTAAATGGAAAATAGGACATAAGTTTTTTTTATGTCCTGTTTATCCATGTGGCTACTGTAAAATACCGATAGCGTTAATGATTTTTTTTTATTTATTTATTGATTTGCTGTTTGTATAATAATAACACAGGTGGGCTCATTGCCAATCGAGCATTTCTTCCAACCAAAGATTACACAGAAAAGATAAAATAAACACAGCAATTTGTTCTTAGATATTGTGTGATAAATTACAATTAAAAAGAACATTGTGCCACAAACAAAAGACAAACATTATTATGATGCTTTACATACAATATTGGGTCAATGAAGTTATAAAGATAGAATGGATAACATTAAGAATTTTGAAAATATTAAAGAACGAATAAAAATTTGTTTTATAACTGAAAAAATATAAATTTAACTGAAGGTCGTCGATATAAAGAATTTGTTGATAATGTAAATGAAAAGTACTCCACCTTGCGGAACTCCAGTCAGCAAAGATGCATACTCAGAAATGGCATCAGTAATGTTATTGCATTGTACATGGTTCAAATAACTGAGCAGTCCCATCACTGGTCTGGGCTTTGCTGAATGAGGATAACTCAGCGAAAAGAAATTCATACTCGACATTATAAACAAAACACGATACTGGAATTTGACTATGTCATCCTAGGACGAAAGCGGTGAGTACTAATGACCGGTACTAAAACACTAGTTGCATGTAACACATGAGATCCAACTGTCGATAGCGATAGTATGTATAGTTGAAGAATATGTACCAAACTATAAACCCATAGATACAAATTATTGAATATTTTCAGATATTTTGTTTTCTATACAACATATGTAGGTATGTATGTCAAGATAGGATAGTATGGAAGAAGATCCTTTTTCCTACCCAGAATATGCAAATTGCATGATGGTATGTATGTATGTTTGGAGATGAAGTAACAAACTATTAAGTCTTCTTACATATTGTGTATAGGCGACTGCCATACAAAATGTATGAAGCGATGTCGTCACTAAATTCAATTTTTAAAAAAATTGTTAAAAAAAAATTGAGATCTTCTTCTACAATGTTAATATTTTTTATAGAAAATTAAATTATCTAGTTGGGGTGTTTCGGCTTTTTTCGATAATTGTAAAAGTTTTGGAAATATAGGCAGTTAAACTCATAAATTAATCATAAAAAAAATATTTTTCTTAATAAAAAATGTTTGAGAAACCCTGGAATTTTTTTGAAAAAACTAATTTGAGATTTTGTATTTGTCTATGTTTGTACCAATTTTCAGCGTTCTACCGTTTATGGTTTCTGAGATATATGGAAAAATAAAATAAAAATTCAAAAGTTGATAACCCCTGACTGAAACAAAAATTCAAAATTCCGAGTATAAAAGTTTTGTAGGCCTGTAACTGTTTATATATTCTGAAATTTTAGGCTCTGTAAATTGAGCGGATCAAAAGTTATAAGGGGGGGACGGACACACAGACACACACACACACAGACACACAGACACACAGACACACACACAGACACACAGACACACACACACACAGACACACGAAATGTTCTACTCCGAATTCTGAGTAAATCCGTGTATGGAACATATATGCTGCGAAGCCTCTAAGTTGGTGTTTTTTGACTTCAAAGTTGGAAAATCCATGAAAAAAGTAGACCTCTCCATACAATTCTCGCGTATTCTGGCTTGATACATTGTCGATATGTTAAGAGAACAAAGTTCTCCTGAACAAATCGACAGTTGGATTATTGAAGGAGATCGAGTAGAAATTGAGAACAAAGGCACGTGTTGAAATAAGTAAGTAGGTACTATCCGTTCATAACAAGTATTAGAAGGGTTAATTCTTTTGATTAGTTACGTTAAGACATGGAATAAGTCACAAAAATTAAGCGTTAATAAAATACACACATTCACATCCCCAATCAGTTTTTCTTCCAGAAATAGGCAGAGAAATCGCCTAGCTAATAAAATATACTGCATCTCAATAAAACAAATAATAAAAACTTTGTTTACAATGTTGCCAAATCAACGATTTCATATCGGTATCAAGTCAAACTGAAAAAATACATAAATACGATTTATGTAAATCACTAGGGTAATAAGATTACCTATGACAATGTCGGACAGGTGCTTCCTCAACCAGGCTGCGTAAATATTTCAAACTATTCGAACATTTTTAAATGAATTGTTAACTAAAGACTCCTTTTAATATTATGAAACCAGCTATATATCAATACATAATATACCCGAATAATTGAGTTAAACAAAACAAGGCTGTGTATGAGTCTGTGTGTGTGTGGTTTGTATAATAATATAATACAAAAATAATATAGGTAGGTATGTATTTGGCACAAACAGACAGGCACAAAGAAGGATTGTTGTGTGAAGTTTGAAATAGGTACCGGTTGTCCTTGAAGGCATCATCTAATATTAAATCACCATGGTTAGGTTAGGTTAGGTAGGTATTAGAGTAGGCAGATGTAGGTACCATGTATAATAAATACACCTGCCAGCCACGCTATAAGGACCGATTTGATGATATTCTGACATATTATATTATCACCGCCTTATAAAAACAAGACTTTGTAGTAAAAATAAATATAATGTACAGAACTCGAGATTAAATCAAATTTGAAATATGTCATTTATACTAATAAAACATTTAACATTATAAAAATGACCCAACAAAAAAAACACCTCATACGGATAAAGAAATTTAAAAGGACATCTACCTAGTTCGATTTGCTGAACATATTAAAACTCATCAAATACAAACTTCAATAAATATTATTTCAGCGCTATATTTATAGTAAATAGGTGCATTATTATTACTGCAACAGGTTTTATTTTTACTATATAGTTAATTATTTAAATTAGAATAAAACCGTGGAGCAGGCTCAGACAAATGTGATATATTTGATGATTCGACCAAACGAAACAGTTTCCTGATATCAGTATACCCTATATTTTCGAACCGTCTACTTAAATAACTGAAGACTTTGTCCCACAAAGCCAACAATTAATAAAAGCTCAATTCGAATGGTATTGTATTAGTAAACGGTGATATATACCTTAATGATTTTTGCTATGATATGAAAATATCAAATAAGTCAATGAGAGCGATTAAATTAATCGAATTATAGAAAAACACGCAGAGAATATGTAGCTGTAATTTTCCTTTCTTTAACTAGAGAGAATGTGAATATAAACCACAATCAATTGGTTGATTCTCTCATCTCGACTAGAAAAATGAGAAAGTATGTTTTATTTTTTGCAACAAATTATTAAGTAGTAATGGCGAAGTAGGTACCGTTAGTTACCTACCTTTTGAATCACACGGTTAAGATAATGGCATTCTCTCATCCATAGACAATACTTATATTCTTATGCTATTTTGATGCGGTACATCGCCACATTCAATATACAACACTATCAGATAGTTATATGTAATTAGCATCGATACTTTGCTAAATACATACATACATTCTCACACAAAACCCATGTGAAACAAGGTAAAAAAAAGAGCATCCAGATGTGAACTTATCTTATAACACCGAAAAGCCTGAGATGATTAGAAAATATTGCCTCATGGTAATGAGCCCGTCCTAGCGCACTTGATTTTGACCATTTTTATTTAAAAATAACTAAAATTAAAAATCTTCTCGCTTCCTAAAAGACCACAGAATCGAGGCTTTCAGAATGTGGATATACCTAAAGTTGGTAAGAATATCCAAGATAGGTATAAGTTGCTTAGAATAATCTAGATATATTGCTGAGAGGCACCGGCTTAGAATCGTCGTTCCACTCTTTTCTATAATCATCGTTTTCGGGTGTCCAGTAAAAGCCGGGTAGTCTACAACGCAACATACAAAATAACATCTCACATAGTTCAACAATGAGTTTCACCATCTATTCTAAGTGTATATACATATATGTATATATGGGTATATACACCCATGTGTCGTGCTTCATTTTGTAATGCAAACCTGTAGCTGGGTACCCCACGTTGTGGGATATACAGTGACGGTATGAGTGAATGAAATTGTTAGAAGCTATAAAAAGACAAGCAAAAGAAGAATGTTTGGAGATAGGTTTTGTCTGGTTCTGGTAGCGTGATGGTACGAATGCACAATATGTATTTCTCTTGGAACAAAAAAAAATAACGTGGAAAATATGTTGATAATAATAGTCAGCCTTCGTAACATGAAGAAGAATGCCATAATTTGTCACCGTAATAATATGTATGAAACCGTTACTCTAGTCACACGAACGTATCCATGTTTTATACAGAAAAATAATTCCGCAACATCAGCTAGCGAAACTAGCAACAAATTTACATTAGCCGATAACCACATGTACCGAATCTACACTAAAAACGAACAAAAAAATAATTGTAAGAAATAACAAGCAATTTGAAGACAAAATCAAGAGTTTCTACTTTTGAATCAAAAAAACTACAAAATCAACTATGGGATTTTGTCCTAGGATATGAATTTAATTATATTATAGGTACCTAAAATTACAAAATTCTAATTATTGGAATTTAGTTTGAAAACATACACACCTGCAGAAAACTATCTAAAATCGATGAAATAAAAATAAGTCAACTTCGAATGAACTCGGCTTAAAATTAACGGCTTTTGATTAGTAATGCTGCGAAAGTAATACATCCTTTAGGAGCCTGATTTCTACATTGTGTTTATTGTAAAACAAATAATTATGTCGTACAATATAATTTTTAATTAATTTTTCTTGATTTTGATGTTATTTTATAGACGAAATACATGGTACATCCGTCTTAAGTTAATATTTTTGTAGCATTCTTGAATACAACCAATGAAAAAAGTTTGAATACCAAAAGGGCCCAAGCACACTTGGGCCCATTCTATTCCTAATATAGATTGATTCACTTTGCCAATTAAATATCGAAGGAGACTTAAAATGTTATGCAGATGACACAGACATAATATTTGCATCTGACTCTTGGACAAAAGTATAAAATAAAGTATCTGAGGGACTTGAAAGTAAACTATAGTTATAAGTTAATCTACTGACTCGACTCTAAATATTGAAAAAAAAACAAAGTATAATATGACTTTTAGTATAGACCCTAGGCGGCAACCTAATCGTGACAGTAACTTTACTATACACGAATGAGCGTTTCCAAAGATGCTCATGCACATCTCTCAATAAGACAACCGAAATTAAATACTTGGGTATTTACATTGACAACTTCCTTAGATGGACAGAAGAAATAAATGCATCTGCGAAAAAAATATGAAAACTTATATACCTATTTAAAAACATTCGTAATATAATGGACCAAAAAACCTTGAAAACTATATATTATGCATAAGTACAATCCATTATCTCTCATGGAATAATCGGGTGGAGGTGCATCTAATATGGATCCTCTATGGCTCAGAAAGTTCTCATTTAAGTGATTATTAAAAATTCTTTCCATTTCCCGACCAGCATTCAACTATTTAAAGACTTTAACGTACTAACTACAGCACAAGTCTATATTAAACAAATTCTAATTCACTTTAAAAATGATAAGAAAAACCATATCACTGCTCAACATTCTCACGATACAAGACACAGACATCAACTAATCATTCCGAAGACAAACACTACATACGGACAAAGACATTATCAATACTTGGCTCCTAAGATCCTAAATTTAGTTGCAAAAGATATAAAGAACGTACAATTGATAAAAAAAACACACGACTTTAACATACATACATACAATACAAACATGGTTATATAATATAACAAAGTGATCAAATATTGTCAGCAAATTCTCAATAAATTCATAACAACATAGGTACACGACAACACTACTAACATAAGTGGACCACGGGCTACACAATCATTATATATGTATAATAGCTTACAATGATTTAGTAATTAATATTATGTAACTAGTCTACCACCTCGGAACAGGCCAGGCCTAGTGAGGTGGTCCAAAACAACCCAATTTATTTGTTATATTGCTTAGATATAACAAATAAATTAGGCATGTTTGGTATTTGTAAGAAAAAAAAACTAACAAATGTAAATTCTGTCAGAGAAAAATTCAAAAGAATCGTTGTTGAAAAAATCTAAACAACAGTAGGTATAGAACAAAACAATATGATACTTATAGCTGAAGCAGGATGGTTTTTTTGTTAGACGGTAATACCTAAGATGAAATAGATTGAATCTATAAAGGCAAGGCAGAGAGAGCAGAGCCTAGCCGCTGGTAGCAGGTGGCGCGCAATTAACTCGGCAAAACTAAACCCCAACAGGAAGTGAGGTCCGTTGTGTCTCGAGGAGTTTTAATACAAAGAGCTCCGACAACACGACAAGATTGAACAAGAAAGAAAGCTCTTTGAGGCACAGAAAACGAGGACTTGGACGTCTGAAATTTCAAAACCCCATTTCAAATTATTATTATCCAGACAGGAAATATCAAAAGCTCTTCGCGTCTCAAACAAGAGATAGATCAGATAGAAATTCTGGGAAAATTAAATATTGCGAAATTGACTTTGACATCACAACACCGGATAAACTCAATTATGGACGTTGAAAATCACAAAATCGGGATTCAAGTACAGACAAAAACTATTCTCATTAAATTGAGCTCGTCAAGACTTTGCAATGCTTGATGTGCTTCTTAAATTGTTTTCAACTGCGTGAGTAGGAAATTGTTTCAAAATAAACAATGAAATTTTTAAAACTATGGAATAATAATATAATGCATGCACCTTCAAATACGCACAACTCACACATACACATTCACTCTCACACACATACATACTACACAAGTCATATAAACACAGTAGGTACCATGAGACACGGATATACATGTACCAATAAAATAATATATTACTTATCATGATAGTATTATAAGCTTATAATTGATGAATGGAGTGGGTATTTATGGAAAATATTTTATATTCTGTATTTAATTTTTACTTCGTACATTGTTAGCTTCAATTTTTTTTGTTCTTGT
The DNA here is from genome assembly GCA_963576475.1 of Molanna angustata. Taxonomy (NCBI): domain Eukaryota; kingdom Metazoa; phylum Arthropoda; class Insecta; order Trichoptera; family Molannidae; genus Molanna; species Molanna angustata. The sequence continues at coordinate 3,070,781 of OY754968.1, read as the reverse complement.
TAGAGGCCGCTTGCCAATGGAGATAGAACAATTGCACTGCTTAGTTAATATGAATTTGACTGTGTATTTACTTATAAACCTACCTACGGGTATCCGCGTGATTATTTCGTGGGTTTAGGTACTTATCGAAATACTGAAATTATTTGCGTATATTTGTGTAGGTTGATTCACGTATTGCACGGGATCTGCATTGGCGAGTCGGTTTCAAACAATTTATTCATGTATGTACCCTTTCAGCGTTATTATAATTTGAAATTATGTTTGTCTATAATTGGCTCATTTGAATTGTAACCTATATTGTAATATGTATGTACAAAGCTGTTGACAATAAATAAAAAAAAAATTGAAAAAAATAATACGAATTTATTCCACTTCATAAATCAGGATTTTCAAGAGTCATCAAAAATTTAATTGTATAAGGAATACTAACCGTAGATGTTGAGAGGCATTTCGCAGTCACCTACCCCACTCCATTAGGAACGTTTTAGAGCTTCAAGCTCTGTTCAACCCCGAAGCGACTGCTCTTCAGATCCGTAAATCAGTTCGTGTATCCGTGGGTACTATTTTCATTAAGGCTTCATTCTAGAGTAATAAATGATAGAAAGCAATCAATGATCCTTAGTATAGTTAACAACTGTAACTGCCTGTAACGTGGGTGCGCAGATCATAAAATTTGCGTCTTTTTGCTTGGTTAGTATATTATTATGTGTAAAACCGCCCTCTCCACGGCGAAAAGGGTCAAGAAGTTTGCATCAATATTTCAATATAACTATTAATTTGATACACTTAGCTAAGCAAAATAAATAAACAACAATTATTTATGATTGTATTCAAATGAAACATAATTTGGAATTAAAGTTTCCTTACATTTAATAGGAGAGAAAAACATACTAATCCATAATATAGTGTAATTTAACTTAAGATACATACATAATATAATGTTCAACATGAACAGAAAACATATTAGAAAAATAAGCCTTATCACAGTTATCTTAAAGTGGGTATTTTCAAATTAATTACCACAAAACTTCCACTTGTCTATGAACAATTGCCAGACTTGTATTTGACTATTACCAGAATACTTAGTTATCGACTGGCTAGAATTTTAATAAAGTTGGTAATATGGAATTGAGAATACAAAACGGAAAACGCAATAAATGGATGAATAAATGAATCAAAGGCTTTGGAAAAGAGTGAAAGCAGAACAGCGTGTAAAATAAGAGTAGAGAACGAATGGCTCGAGCAAGTCGACGAATATGTGTACTTGGGAAGCATATTTCAACGGAATGGACGGCTTGATAAAGAGGGTGCATGGAGCACTTAGACCAATTATGAATGATCGCAATATCAAGGGATGCAAAAGGATGCAAAGTTGCCATTCATAACGCCATCGTAGTGCCAACCTTGACGTATGCAAGTGAAACCTGGACATGGCAGAAGACGCATGAAAGCAGAATAAATGCAGTTGAAATATGATCGTTTTGTAATAGAACGATGTATGACAGGGTAAGAAATGAGGACACAAGGAAAGAATGTAAGATGAAGAAAGATGTCATTACTAGAATGAAAGTGAACACACTGAGATGGTATGGTCATATGGGGAGAATGAATGAGGAACGCCTGACGAAGAAAATATACAGTGCGGACAGGAATGGAATGAGTGGCCGGGGAGGCCCAAGAAAGGGATGGAACGACCATATGAACGATATTCTGAAAGACGGAATAGTTAGATGTATGGGTTAAAAATTGTTTGAGAAATAATTATCAACAAATTTCTCCTCGGTTTTGGAACCTATCTCAAAACGCCGACACAGAAGTTAAACGATAACACCACTATGCCACGGTAGTCGACTACAACACGTCAAACTAACCCTGTGTGCGGGTGAAGAACAGAATCCAAGTGACTGTTGTTTCACGTGATCGACGTAACCTTGGATTAGTTTTATATCGCGAACGGCAACGTCGCAATTTTGTTTGTGTATAATAAAAACATACAATTTAACATATCCAAACTGGTATAACAACGTCGAGTCGGGTCCCAGAACGTGGACAGGTCGCGACGGACACGCCGAGCGAAGGCTTAAATCCTCGTAACACCGTCCATCGTACACAGCCACCGCCACTGACTGCTCAAACTACACACAATGCAGCGCGGAACCAGGAACATAACACACACAACACAACATCTGCAGCGGACTGAACTTCATCACAGCGAAAAAAAAAACTGGGAAGACTGAACACGACTAGTTTCAAACTATCGGCTGAGACCTTCACACAAATAAATAAAAGTACATTATTACAGCATGTCATGGCATCCACACACACACACACACACACAGCAGTGATCCGATTTTGTTGTTGTATTTCACAACAAGACTTCCATTTCAAGTAGCACTCGTCTATCGCCACTGACTTATCTCTCATACACACTCACTATTATTTATCTAACTGACATTGATAAACACTCTGTGTACACATGTACGGCGGGCCTCGATTGCTCACAACGCGGACCACGGACCGGGTGGCTCTCCTAGCCCGGAAACTGCATATAACGAGATTTGTAAAAAAAAAAAAAAAACACTGGTATAATGTAACGTATTGGTATAACATGTCAATGAAATAAACCGAAACATTTCATAGATAGTCGTGAAACGAAACTGTCCATCTGCCAAGTCAGCAGTGTTACAATTGTGCAACGGGAAATTAGCACAGACTCGACATTGACCAAGAATGCACCGCTGCTCACGAAACTATCCAATCGATCGACGGAAAATGACAAAATGATCGATAGGTAATAACCTGGAATCGTCCTCTTGATGATGGTGGACGTCCGACGGCGGCACGATGGACGAGAAGGGAGAGAAGTAGCCGGGAAGGTAGGGGTCTCCACCCACCTCGGCCGAGCACAGCAGGGCGGCCAGAGCGGGCGCCGGTGGCGGGGGCGCAGCCTCCCCTTGCAGCACGGGAAGCATCCCGCACCCTCCGCCGCCGTTCCGAGACACTTCCGTGCCCAACACTTTGACAGCACTGACACAACACACTGGATTACACTGATCCACACACCGGGGTGACACCGGTCTAATAAAGATATATTACACGCACTAAGTTTGCACCACGTGGAACCGGCAGTATATGCGTGACAGGAGGGGCCCGGTGGGGGCGCGGACTCTCATGACTCGCGGCGGCCTCTCAGCCTGCGCGGGAAGACACCATGAACCGTCGGCGCGACGGACTAACACAACTGACTGTCGTCCACTGTCACAACTTATTATTCCTATCACTGACGGCCCTCACTCACAGATCCGTCGTTCGCTTTATACACTCACGTAAATATAAACAACCGATGCCGTCGCGTACGTACTTTATCGCGGAGAGAGAACTGAAACGTTTTATTTTTGTCGAGCGAGACGTACACACAACCACGTAGTCGAAAGATTCGGCGCACAATGAGCGACACGGCGGCGGCTCCCCCGCGGGCCCCCCACCAGTGCTGCCCCCCCTCTGCAACCTCTACCGCCCCTCCACCATCGAGAACGGCGCAGTCTTGACACACTTGCCTTATCTATTCCCCGCTCAGAGTGACGTAGCCGCGCGGCTCCGCACCGCTCCACGCCGCACCACACCACATCGCACCGCTTTCCGCAGAATGAGGACCCGCCCGGAGTACGGTGCATCCGCAACATTCTATCATGTATCGTAGGCATAACATAACTAGCCGGCCAATAGAACTAACTCTATCTACACTTATGTATTACCTACTATAAACACTAGAATTTATTAAAAAATAAATAAAAGACACCTAGTTTTATTAATTGCGTGTAAATCTTTTTATTTATTTTTTTGTGCATCAGTAGGTACAAGCACATTTCAAATTTCTAAATAGCAACAGTTTGCTGTACATAGTATGTTTATTCTTTTTCCTCTTTTAATAGATCTATGATCTGTTTCTACAGGCCTTGGAACGAGGATATGTAGCTCTCCTTCCATCTCTTTGGTGGCCTTCCAGGTGGTCTGCGTCCCTCTGGTATCTCGCGCATTACAATCTGTGGTAGCCTTTCTGAATTCATCCTCTCTACATGATCTCTCCAGTATCGTTTTCTCTGCCTGTTCCACGTTCCAGGTTCTGCGGATCTCCTCATTGGGAATTCTGTCTCTGAGGGTTCTGCCCAAAATAGGTCTTAGTGTTTTCATATCTGTTGTTCTGAGTAGCTGTTTTGCTCTCACCGTGCCTGCCTTTGCTTCAACTCCGTAGATCATTATGGATCTTATTATGTATATTCGGCCCTTACTCTCTACTAGCATATGTTTATTGGCCCAAACAGTGTCTCTCATGTATCCGGATATAACTGCAGCTTTATTAGTTTATTAGTCTGTTCTTCGAATTTATTATAGACATAATTGCAACTAGATATCTCCATTCCCCGGTTCTCATATTCCAACTTCGACCCTATTGAGATGATAAAAAGTTGTTATATAAATATCATTGATCCAATGTTTGCGTATAGGTACCTAACTACAAAAATATTCAAGTATCGAGTATATTTTATGAACATATTTAGCCATAAAATACACCTCTAGGTGATGAGCTAGGTCGTGAGTTTGAAAAAAATGAAGTTTCATTAAAACCAACGAAACTTTCTACGTGGTATAAAATAAAATTTCGCGAGTTTCAATAATAATAATAATAAGATAACTGAACTGAGCTCGTTAGCGTTAAGATTATTGTGTACATAACAAATTACTTAATACTTATTATGAAGCGCTGAAAAGACAACAAGAGAAAGTGTTTTTGGTATGCGCAATATGTATTACATCGTTATCACGACATTTTTATAATATCGAAATGTAATTATTAAAATTATATTGGATGAATATTTTTTTAAGGTTTTCTGAAATTGAGATTTTTTTTTATTTAAACAAATTGATTGTTTTCTACATTTAGTTTTTCCTCAAAATAGGATTCCACAGTCAATTTCATTAATTTAAAATAAAAACTTGTTAAATGGAGTTCTATATCATATAGGTACCATCATTGACAATATAAAAACATAATATGTACTCTTTCAGTTTATCCAACAGTCACTTAGCAAAATGTTTTAGCTCGATATCAAGCCTTTAGCAGATACAAATAAGTTAAAAACGAGTGGGTTGTGGCCAACGCTAAACTCTCCACAAAATGTGATAAACGTTTATTTAAAACAAAACTGCTTCATCAGAAAATAGGTTAGGTTTTGAAATGATTTAGTAATGAAATGGAATTTCTATATCAGCAATAATTAAGTCACAGTAGGTACCGGATGTTATATTCCTAAAATTATGTATAAATTTCAAGCCAATTGTATCTTTGGAAATAATTACTTACTGACAGAAATTATAATCGTCATACCTACTCATAACGATTACAACTAAAACCATTGAAATATTTTGTTGTATGTCGTAACTCATACAAGGAATTGTTGATGAAAGGCTGTTTGTAGCAGATCATAACCATGAATATTATATGACCCACAATATTATAATGATTAGTCATTTTGTGGTATTGTACAGCTACTACTAGCAACTGTTTTAAAGATCCATTTGAAGAAACACGTCATACGAGGATGTTACATTGAAAAATGATTTCTGTATAAAATCAAAATGGTCCGTCGATTACATCCAACCTACATAGACCTCGAATAACAATAACACTTACCCATAACACGATATTATTTGCAAACACGAAATAACCTGCAAATGATAATACAACAAGATGAGATCACGTAAACACAAGGCCGCAACAACTTTCCGATTACCAACCTGCGCAGCAAATGAATGAGCCATCATACAATTCTAACTGGCCGATACCTGGAACAGCTTGAACTTGGCCGTTTCCAGTTAAAAGAAACTGGGTCTAGTAAGCCGTACTGTGACTAAACATAGTGACAAGTAATTTTTAACGTCTCACTCCTTTCTCAAATAATAGCGAAACTAATGACGCTTCCATGTGTATCGAATCAACTGTTAAAGAGCGACTGCAAAATGATTTCGAACACAAAAGAAAATTTACAATTGCATTTAAATTTTGCAATACTACGGATATATATCAAGTTGGAAATTAAAACCGCTAAATCGCTAGATGGTCCGGAGATCGAAGAATCTAAAACACAAAAAAACAACGAATAAAGTTATGATCAAAACATCCCTATCAAATTATGAAATCGGTGGAAGTGATGCTACTGAATCGTATAATTGCTCAATATTTTATTGTACGCGCGGACTAGTTGATATCGAAGAACATTGGTACATGATCTAAAGTATTAAGATTCGAAATCCACGACAAGCCCAATGTCAGCCGTCACAATCGAAAGATTGAAAAGTGCGTATGCTTAATGTCGTTTTATTGTTTTTTTTTGTAGTTGCTAATACTAGAAAAGTGTTTCGTATAGAAAACTTACTGTAAAGATGGTTGCAACAATTTAAATACTAAAAAACCAACAAAATACAACCACCAAACGAATAGCTGAGTCAAATCTACCTTAATAATAAAGATGTACACTCGAATTTTAGCTTATATTGATTTGGATTTCTTATTACCCCATAGCACAATGAAAAAATACTATTCATTCGTCAGTCTACTATATTAATTAAAGATCGGTTTCAAGAGGTGTCTACCCGTCTTTACATCGCAGGGCGTCCGTCGGTTGCCACAACCTTCCATCGGAGAGATACAAGACAGGACAAATCATAAAAATAAATACAGTACTTTGAGTACCCTACCGCACCCAACAATGCCTTAAGTGGTGATCAAATATTTAACGTGTATACAATCATTTTACAATTAACGTTCAAAATGGCAAACACACCAAGATGGTAAAGTCAATATTCTCTACAGTAAATGGTTTAAAAATATAAGTGAGGCGATTATGAGAATGAGTAGAAATATTCCAGGCACCCGATCTAAGTCGGGATACAAAGATGCGGAGGCGATGCTTTATTACATATTAGTATTTAAGTGATTTACGTACAAGATGAAGTCGCGTTTCATTTTCGTATCTTCTTAGAACAGAACTTAATTTTACTGAGAGGAAGTTTAATTCGAAATAGTTGTATTGAGATTTAACGGTTGGAACTACGTTTACAAGAAATACATCTTACCAGATTTTCCACTTCTTAATCATTCTCTATTTTTTTTGTAAAAAAACTTTTATAACGTATGTCCTGAGTGTTCTTAATAGATAAAAAAACAAATAAACAATACAATAATAGAACGTGATACTGCAGCGAAGAAAACCTACTGCAAACGAATATTAAAAAAAAAACATCAAATGATTCAATTTTGAACAATGTCATTATGAGTAGAAACGTATTATTTTTATGATAAATCAGTTGAATAATACACCATTGTGAATGTCGTAATAAATCAGCGTTTTGCATAAACAGCGTTCAAAAACAGAGTCCCCTGAAACATGTGACTATCACAAACACTTCTAAGTTTAAAATAAGCAAATCCAGTCGATGTTTTTGTATGAATGTAATCGATAATTGGAACCTGTTGATTTTCCAACTTTTTAAAGATCTATAAAGTCGATGTTGGTTTTGGATCTTTGGCTTGAGCGATAAAAAAACTCTCGTGACTGGAGAAGGAGGTGTTACGCAACAATAAAGAAAGGAAAATCGCGCAAGGTGAAAATGGCAAGATGATGATGATGACGGCAACGGTGTAAAAGCAGCACATAGTTAGTCGAGATGAAGAAGAGAAAACGGAAAGTACGTACCTAGTAATGTATGATGATGTCTGCGTCATGCGTTTCACTCCATTGTCTACAGCAGAAATGAAAAGCATCAAATAGAACGAACCAACATACAAACATAGGTACGTACCTACCTATGTATCATCGTAATTTATTACAAAATCAAATTTCGATTTGACACGCTAAATAAATGTATTAGCAACTAATGTGGGCAATGTTGCCAACTCATTAAAGTTTTAAAAATCTTCATTTTTACAGTAGCCAGTAATAACAGCCAGTAATTATTTACAACCAACCTAAATCTCTCAGAATTCATACAACCACTCAGACTTGAAGTTTATTTATACACTTTATTTGTAATTATTAAGAACTTAGAAGCCCCAGTTTAAATGAGAAAGAGAAATGTTCTTCCTCAGAACAGATGACAACTCCTCAGATAAGTTAGATTGTTAGATACTCTGTATTTTTTATGTTAGTTTATAATTTGTGAAACAATATTATTGAGTGTACGGATTTTTAAATACTTAATTTTATGCACTTTTAATTTTATTTACACTGACAGCGTTGACTATGTAGAATTCCGTTATAAAAATTAAACACTTGTCTTTTCCTTCTACGTTTATTTTATTCCTCTCCAGGACGACCGTTTCGCCTGGTGAAGGCTTCTTCCTCAGTTGAAAAGTTTTTTACTTAATTTTATATTTATATACTTTTTCTTAAGCCTACCTCTTTTATTTCCTTGTCAAAATAAAAAAAAACATAATTCCAAGTTTCTTCCATCTAAACAGTGTTTCCAGCTAAGTGAAGAAATTTTTATTTTTATTTTTTTATTTTATTTATTTTGGATATCCAACAGTACAGTAGAGTATATTGATATTAAAAACAATGAAAAAAAAAACAAGTAAATGTAGACTACTGTACATAATAATAGGACATCATATCAAGTAATTTTTAAAGTATTAGGTACATACAATTTACAACGAATAAGAAAAACAAAATTATAAGATCACACCTGAAACATACAAGGAATAGTTCAAAAAGGATTATATTCTAGAATCATAACATGGGATTCTAATGTACTTAAGGATTAACGAAAAGGGTGTTGCAACCATTATGGTGACACATACGTATATGTATATACTAGAGAGTGGATTTTGAGTTATGTTATCAGTGCAAAGTTGGCGCATTATCGCAATTTTGAATGAGAGTAGAGATTGGGTATGAAAAAAGTCAATGTTATTTATTATTTTTTTTTTTTTTATTTGAATTCTTTACACTTGTTTTTTATTTTTTATGTGCGACCGACACCCGCTTCACTGGGAACATACCCGTGTCGGAGCGAGTATCAAAATGACATTTATTGAGCAGATTGTTAAAATTGGAGGTGGCAGGGTTAGTAAAGAAATTTTTCCTACGATTAGTTTTAGAGTGTGACATAGAAAAAGTAGGTTTTGATCTGACATAGTAATAATTATGTAAGAAATAATTTCAAATACATTTCTCCCCTGCTAGGGATCGAAGACGCATCCAGGAAGCCAGCACAGATGTCAAATGAATTACCACTATTCCACGGGGTTCGGCAGATGTTTCATAATAATATTGTATTTTTTCTATCATCTAATAATAAAATGAACAAAATATAGTTGAAATTTTTAATAAAATGTTTATAAAGTCAACAAGTTACGTGTTTGAATCGAAAACAATATCTATTTTTATAATAATGACATCTCTCGTGATCCAAGATCCAACTTAAGAATATTATGACATAATAATAATATCGTCTCAGTCAGACGACTGAAATAGTTGAGAATAATATTATGGATTTGTTAACATCAATGCATATTAATAAGTCGATGTGAATTTCTAACTACATAAGGTACCTGCGGGTAATAAGTCCTTAATGACGAAAATCATATTTACAATGATATTTCGCGCTCATGAACTCACAAAATATATTACACGAACATATCGATACAAATATTCTGGAGATGGAAAACACCGCTCCCCGTGGCCACTGTTGCATCGCATCGCATCGCATCAGCCATTGTGAGATGTGGTTACGAAGAACGAATAGCATAAATCAGTCGTAATCAATCAATGGTAAATATATATTGTAGTAAGTTAGTATTATATATATATATATATACCTACTCTATTATGTAAAATCAAAATCTTTTCATTTATTTATTCAATCTTAGAGTGTAGATTTGCATAACGTATCTCGATCCAAAAATGTTATTTATTTATTTATAATCCTCAAATTTCCTAAAAGCATGGTTATTTTAAATATTTAATACCGTTTGTGATTACGGAAAAAGATTCTAATTTACATTATTTTTATTGAAGCCTAAGTCGGATATTTTTCATTTAATTCCAATTCTCCCTTAGCTAGGCCTTATATACCCACAGACACCTCGTATTTAAATGACTAATTCGTGAATTACATATTCATGATATTAACATGAAATAGTTAATCTTAAAAATATATATTTATTTAGATTTAATTTTTTGATCGAAAGTTCTTGATGGAATTCCATTAAAATTTCCTAAAATTTTTAATAAACATTAAAAAAAAAAACGTTAATAACTTAATTCCACTGTTTATTTAGACTACAACCTACAACCGGTCAAGTAGTAAATATACATAAGAGTCTGCTCAACAAAACAACAATATACTCTGTTAAACTTATGTATATTTACTACTTGAAAATGTACTTAGCCCGAAACCGGTTGTAGGTTGTAGTCTAAATAAACAGGAGAATTAAGTTATAAACGTTTTATTATTTTTAGTGTTTATTAAAATTTTTAAGAAAAAAAATATATATGTATAAATATGTATTTATATTGGATGGATGCTTGAAAATTAATTTCTCTGAAATTAAAAAAAAAATATTAGAAAGAAAACATAAAAGTCATTCACATTCATGTGGTCATTTCAACAAAAAGTGAAGGTTTCAGTTTAATCATATGTTTGAGACGTTCCAATAAATTAAAAGACTACGTGAATGTTTATTCTGCGTATTTAGGTGAACCTACCTAACTTATAATTTATTTGGTGAAAATACCAAAATGTCTCCAGACAATAGTTTGTCTTAAACGATGTATTAAAACGAACTGAATTGTTATGTCACAGACATGGAAGCATTGGGCCAAACGAAGGAAGGTCGATTGTTTTGATACAAAGCCAGTAGCAACTGAAGTCCATTCGGAATCGTTAGGTAAAGTTTACACATCATGGGTACGTCCGAATCCATTGTTCCAAGAATATTCATGTATTTGTACGATTATTTCAATACAAATGAATGGGTAACAATTACTATAACGATTATGATATTATTATTTTAGTTCGGCGCTTTTATAGTATCATAATAATGGCCAATGTTATAATATTATTAACACAAAACAAAACGAAATTTCAATCATTAGTATGCAAAATTTTAATTAAATTAAATACGTCTCGAACGACGTTGTTTGCGTCGCCCGCACCGCGGTGTATTGTTTTACTAACGGCATTGCGTGATCCAATAATATAGTGGGAACCGAATAAATGAAAATTGCTCTTTACATGAATTGTGTGTTAATTGTTCGATAAGTCAGTCAAGTTGAATGCTGAGAAACTGAACCGTGTCAAAAAAATAAAACACGTCATACAAATCAACCCGATTGACTACGTGTGAGACTTGGATTTTGTGTTATGAGATAACGCGAAATAAGAAAATATCCAATAATACCACGCAGATCAACATCAACACAGGAATAATCGAATTCAATAAAATTCAATCCATACCAGTGATATGTAATATATTTATTTATTTATTACTTCCATCAACGGCTAAACAGCCTTTTACAATTACATACAAATTAAATAGTACAAATACGTTTAATACATACAAAAATATTATAAACTGAAAACAAAAAGAGATGTATATAATATGTACGAACATTAAAAAAGAATGAAGCATAAAAAACAGTTGGAAAATAAGCCATGAAACATAATATAAAAAAGAGATGCCTAAAAATATGTATACATCCATACAATATACAATACACAAAATATATAGATGCAGAAACAAAATTAAATAAATAATTAAAAAAAAAGAATACAAATAACCATTTAACAACAAAGTAACGTAAAGATGGATTACAAGAGAGATAGAAAAAGAGACAAAGTTAAGAGAGTCCCATACAATATACCACAAATTCAAAATAAAAAATATAGAAAGATATCTTTTAGTTATCCTCTGACATTCCCGTTACTTTCCTATCCTGAACCATCTCCTAATAATTATTTCTTTAATTTTTTTTTCTTCTCTTCTGTGTGTTAAATATTATATCAGTGGATATACATAATTGGATGGCAGGCCTAGCTATAGATTGTACCACTTAGCATATATATTTTAATGAATGTAACCTGTACATCTGCGTATACCCCCAATAAAATAAAATAAAATAAAATAAAATAAAATAAAATAAAATAAAATAAAATAAAATAAAATAAAATAAAATAAAATAAAATAAAATAAAATAAAATAAAATAAAATAAAATAAAATAAAATAAAATAAAATAAAATAAAATAAAATAAAATAAAATAAAATAAAATAAAATAAAATAAAATAAAATAAAATAAAAATATGCAACGGAAATTATGGAAAGATATGCAACGGAATTCAAAAATCTGCACACTAAAACATGAGTCCTAATGAAAACATGTGTCCTAGCGAACATTAGCGAACGTATGCAAACAAAAGGGATGGAGAGAGTAAACTATTGTAACTGTTATCAGGTGTTAGAAAAAGAAAGAGTGCAGAAAGGTATGCATTAGACAAGGACAAAATGTGATTGTTTTAAACAAGTGTGAAACATTGTGCGCGACACTTTTTGCGAATAATTTGTATGGCGTTGCATATCTTTCCATAACATATCACTGATCCATACACATCTTACTGTCACTTCGTAATCTCGAAGAGGTATGCAGAGGGAACCAAACGTTAATCCTATATCGCAAAATATTCAGTGATTATAAAAATAATAATAAACCCTACCTTGCACCCTGCGCAAATGTTCCATCTAAATAGTGTTTCCAGCCCTGAGAACCAATATTTGCATGAGAGATGATTTAAATAAATTTCTCCTCTGCTGGGGATCGATCATCCTTTCTTCTACCTCCAATTGTATTTTTTTATTCTTTAATTAAGTTTGAGAATACTACACAAAAAATATTTTCAAACAGATTCATTTAATCAATCAACAATTCGTCTTTACCTACGATGCAACTTCACCTCTTTCAAAGCTGGAAATTTCAAACAAAATGTTTTATTCGGGCAATTTATTTAACAATATTCTCATACAATCCCTTCTATTACTTAAGCTTCTAATAATTCCCCTCTTGATATCTCATCCACGAGACCATGCCTGGATCGAATTTTTATTTTCATTCCACCTCATATACTCATATTTATTTTTCAAAATAATAAAATGTATAACACATAATAAAATTTCATATTACGTTGAAAAATTGATACAATGCTATGTTAAGGATTTATCAAACACCGTTACAGAATCATTCCATTTATGCTGCTTGAAAATCAAAATAAAAACATGGAAACGAAATTATTTATTACATAAATGCACTTAAATAGTATTTAAAAGTAATGAATGATTCATATCAATAGTTACATAAATAAAGAATGTCAGCAATAAAAATGAGCAAACCAGATTGAAACAGATAACAAAAAAAACGGAAAAAATACGACGGATGAATGAAACAATAAAATATAAACCTTATATCAAAAATTGAAAAGTAAAATGAACTATCCGATTCAAGATGAAATACATCAAATGTATGTAATACCAAACGTGGGAAAATAATGAGAATACAAAAGTAGAATTTCAATTACGCACTACGTTTGTAAACTATAAACGCGAGTCTTTTCATCCCAAAGCAAGATATCATCACGATTGTTTTACATACATTGTTCGTAAATTAACCTATAACAATTATTCTTAAATGATGTTGATCGAAACCACCAATGTACTTGACCACGTAACACTGACGCAAAACAGTAGAAAACTACTTTTTCAAACAGCCGAATGAGATTGTTGAAGTATTACAGCATTCGGAAAGGTATGACGAAACAACTAAACGTCTCAAATTCCAAGTTCATTATTTTACCTCTATAATTCTAATAATACGAAAATATTCAGTGAAATTACCGTAAATATTCCTACACACGGGTAAATTTCAAGCAGCTGTAATTTATTTGGTTGATAAATACCCGTAGGCCACAAAACCACATCAAAATGTATAAGAAACACAGCGTCGCTTTTGCGAATAGAAAAAATAGATTTTGACGGATAAATATTTTCTTGCTGTTGAATATAATACAATTAGAAAATGATATACAGTAATAATATTTCACCCAAAATAGTTGTAAATACTGTAAGGGTTGACAAGGCATGATTTGCTAATTTCCTTTCCAATTTTCATATTTAAAATAACACATTGCGCCACATGTAACAGCAATAAAAGTTGGACAAATAAAGTCCCTCAAGGAATCGTCTCGTGGCCATTAATATTAATTAATTCATTCTTGACATATTACATAAGCACATTTTAGGAATTTTAAATTTATAAAAATTGGACTGGAATTAATAAGACCACTAATTTCCAACCGTGATCAGAGTACTCAACTCAAATTAAGTAATATCAGTAGATCTTCGTAGTTGTCCAATTCTTCTTTATAGAATAAAAACTCGGACCTTAAATAAAAATATATAAAAAGTAGTTACACCAAGACTGGGAATATTATATCATCAAGAATGAAAATATTTACACACCGGTAATCTAATTCGGGACATTTTGTTAAGGAGTCAATTACCAGATATTTAATTTCCTAAAGTTGCCCGACTGTCTAGGAAAGTATTTCTTAACTTATATTGCGACAAGTCAGCTTTCTTCCTCGACGAATGAATGAAGGAATGATGCAATGAGAACCGGTACAGGTAGAAAGTGCGATGTAAGGATCCTCCCACTGCGACCAAACCTTCTCCATCTCCTTCTCTAGGCACCGTTCTCCGACGCTCATGTTTCGGCGGACTGGCTGTTAGGTTTGGCCTAGCCCGGGAGAAAGTGGTGCGCCAATTGGTGGAGGGACGTTACGCCATATGACGCAACCCACCGTGACACGTGCTTGGCTCGACTATACAGATATTGTACTGTACGTATTACACAATGAGATACCGGATCACCGGAAAAGTTCTGCATACAATTTGCACTCGACGAACGACTTCACAATACAACACAACACCTACAATGAGATATTTAAAATAGGTATTCAAACGCTGTTCTCGATTGGTCATACATACATTTTCAATTGATATTATATTTATTGTTCTCAGAACTTGTAACATACTATAATTAATAACGCCCAACTAGACATTACCTGTTCTAGGGTGATTATTTTTGCAATTTAAAAATGTTATTTACATGAGATCATGCTGAAAATTACCTTCAGGAGGCTTATCTTCCCGCTTCATAGATAAACATGATATATTTTTAAACATATGACTTCTATGCTTGCGTTTTGGATTCAGTTCCCAGCAGTTGCGAAATTTATTTTATAATATTTCTTTATATCTTACATTCTGATGATCTCAAAACAATGATTTCATTGGAAAAAAAATGTTGCTACTTGCACAAAGAGAAAGGAAGTGTTTATTATTTATAGAAACTGTCAGGATTGTTTCTTTCTATACCTAGAAATATACGCAAATATTATTAATTTACCCATTTACTTACTGGTTCAAAAATTTTCATTTCACTTCTTTTATTTTAAATGTAGTTTTTGACCAAATCTCTTTGGTGGAAATCCATTTCAAATTTTTAAATTTTTATTTTAAAAAATTTAAAAACTTTTTTAATTATTTCACTATTTCTTTTATGACTACAACCTTAATTGTAATTTTGTGTGCATCCATAATTGGACGTCCAGCACTCATAATAATAACCAAAATATTTTCTTTTTATGAAAATTGTAAGCTATAATAATTATTAATAATAATAATAATAGATAATAAATGAAGTAGACTACTTGAAAATGTGCTTAGCACGAAACCACACGTTTGTAGTCTTAAAATACATACATACATACCATCACGCCATATCCCTTACGGGGTAAGCAGAGAAAACCGAGCGCCATACTCATCTATTTTTGCACACATTCCTAGCTCCCTTTACATCCATTTTTGTCTTAAAATAAATAGTGAAATAGTATCAAAAAAAAAATATTTTAAATATTTTTTTAAAAAGTTATTCGTCCACCTTCCACAAAATCCACATCACAGTAGCTAAAATTATTGTGTATTTTATTTCATATTTATTGACACAAACAAAATTAAATGATTAATTTACATGGGTGCATCATATAGTACAAAGTACAACATATTTTCAAAATTTATTTCCGTAAAAAAAATATGATAAAAAACTCTTTATCCCAAGGATTTTTTTCTAATTTTATTGTTAAAAGGATAGTAAATAGTACATGTATATAATCATTAAAAACAACCTGAAATATAACATGTACCGCTTAGGTAAGTATTTCACACAAATATCAACATTGATACAACTGAACATTGGTTTATGTAGAGATTAAATTAAATAACAATGTGTTTCTTTTTTTGCCTCTATGTATGTCGCCATAGAATGGTAAAAAGTCCAGATCCTTGTCATTTTTGTAGAATATGTATACCATCACGCAATATACTTAAAAACTAAAAAACTCAATCTAATGTAGATATTGAAATATTTAAATTGTCAGATTCGTCTCAAAATAATTTTGAAACATTTCATTTTCTCTTCCGAAGGTTCCGCTTTGTGTACACATCGAACCGACTGCGTTTTCATCCAAGTGTGTGTGTGTGTGTGTGTGAGTAGTGGTTTTTCCGCGATGCGTCGTCGCCTGTCAGCGTCTGTCGGCGTAGTGTTCTTGGTGCGGGGTGAGGAGGGCGGAGGAGGTGTGGTATTTTCCTCGCGCGTCCAATGGATGCATCACCGACACAATACTGTGTAATGTATCCTATCTATCTCGAACTGTGACTAGACGTTGAATAGCACTGTCCCTCTTTCATTCACAATACATCGGTTAGGCGCCTACACGACGTTACAAGTACCTCATATGTCCGAAAAAATGTTATACCTACCATTTTTATTAATAGTACATTATTTATAAAGTAAATAACACTATATAATTGCAAGTCACTCATGCGTGTGTAGCAATGATTACATACCCAATAACCTAACCAATAATAATAAAATATACACCATTTTCTTTTCGTTAGGGCAGGATAGGATGTTATTATAGTAACTCTATGTAGTGAGGATACCTACTCTTACTTATTTACCGTTTGAAAATGACCAACTGTTTATTTTTTATGAATTTAATACAAATGCTACTGGTAATGCGTGATGTATGTAATGCGTGATGTATGTAATGCGTGATGTATGTAATGCGTGGAATTATTATATGAACTTGTTATTTATTTTAACTTCTATTTTTCTTTGTAACAATTTTATCCCTCCAGCAATTGCTTAATATTTTACCTTAATTAATTGTACCTACTAAAAAGAGCCTTAAGAAGGTTAATATAATAACATAATTTATACTAAATATACCTTTGTAAATACTGTAATAAACTGTTGGTTCTGTATAGCATGTATGAGACGATGCAAGGATGTCAAGAAAGCCAGGAATATATGTAAAGATACAGAAGTGTGACACTCGGTTCTCTCTTCTTACCCCGTAAGGGACATGGCGTGATGATATTTTTGTATGTATATGATCTATATATCAATAAAATAAAATAAAATAAAACTCGCGATAGCGAGTAGCAGTTACGGTTGTACATGTATACTATATACCTATTTTGTTGTTATATTGAAGCTACTTACTATGTTAAATATATATTTAACATGCACCCAATGACAAATTGCCATATTCTGAAGATATAGTATGTTATTAATCGTCGAACAGATCTAGAGTGAAAAAAATAATTAAAAACTGTGTCTCCACCGGGTATCGAACCCGCGAACTTTGACGTAGTACTAAGGTATCTAACCAACTGAACCACGAGGGCAGACGAATGATCGAGCAACAGTGCTAAAGAACGTCTAGTCAAAGTTTGGTGGAAAACTTTAGTGTCGAACGCGTGCTCTGGCGGTGCGTTGCGGCGGGGCTCTCTCAGTGAAATCGGTGACCGGTTTCCTGCGCGCGGCCCCCAATATTCAGGTCAGTGGGTCACGGCGGTGACGTCGGGGCCGCCCGCTCTCCCCCACCCTCCACACTCTGCCGTGTCCCCCCCGCACCGGCCGAAAAGTGAAATCGGCCGAAAGCGGGAGAGAGGGACGGATACAGGGGACTCTTCTCTTCCTCTCTCGTTCGTTCATTCATGGTAGCCAGCCAGGCTCCATCCATCGACTCCACTCCACTCTCCATCTCTAGTCAATGGGACTCTCATCTCGCTCACGAGGACGGTCCGCCGACCGTGAATTCGCTGGTACCTACTCCTAATACTAAGTTACGGAACTTGAGACCTTTGTTGGAAAATGGAAATGGAAAACGGAGAAAGGCCGAAATGAGTCGCAATCGATGAACCATATCGTGCTAAACAGACAATAAGTTGTGAAAGGTTTAGAACGAATGACACAATATATAATGTAACTACAATTATTATTATATATCCTAACTGTGAAATATTCTCAGAAGTAAAAATTTTATTTTACATTTTTCGTCATACGAGTAAAAAGACAACATCTTTTCCGGCAACATATAACAACTGATAAAAACATTATGTACAGGATGAAATATTAAATTAAAAAGATACTCAATAATAATTATTGGAAACTACGATATTTTTTTCAAATACATGTACTAAATTAAATCGAATATTCTTTTTTAATTGCATTATACGCAAACATTGGATTTTTTCCCTGTCGGGAGTCAAATGACAAAGTTCGGTTATTATAGAAGAACCAGGAACTCAAAGCACCTACAGGTCTTACGACCTGTCATTGGCTGGTTTAGGGAACTCAATAAGATGGCATAATTGGTGAACGTTGCGCAAGCGCATAAAGTTATCACGTAAGCCAGCCGATGACAGGTCGTAAGCCCTGTAGGTGCCTTGATTTCCTGGTTCTTCTGTAATATCCCAACTTCGTCTCTATTGAGATGTTAAAAAGTTTGTCAGTAAAAGTAGGTACTAAATTAACTTTAGAGACTTCACAATGTTCGGGTTGGAGGAAAAAAAATATTTATGACAAATATCCCACCCCTGTGCACTTGTAACTATATGAAGAAGATAAATAAATTAATAATATTCAATGGATGGAATCGAAGTATGCCTGTCTCGTTTTATCGCATTCAAAATCACTGACCGTACTCTTCTTGTCAATATCCAATTGATGACCTACTCGAAGAGCATCATATTATGATGTACCTACATAATATATACCTATGTTCATTACGTCGCTATAGGTACAAAACGAAGATACTACATGTAGACAATATATTTTTTATTTTATTTTATTTATTTTTATAAATAGGTATACATAGGTACATAATGAAGTCAAATTTTATGTAAATAATTAAATTAATAGGATAGATTAAATAAATAAATAGTGAGCCACTTTATGATTGTTTCCAATTCCCGTAAATATGTGATCTATACGACTATACGACCACAACGCAGAATGTCTTTTTATGGCACAAAGTTTAAAAAGACCGAGAAAAACTAAAAAAAATATCCTGGTTTCGAATCATAAATTATCTCAGTCTCGAAATTGTTTTGTTAAAACGCGGTGAAACCAATACCTATAATTAACACAACAGTCCGCACGACTGTTTCCAAGTTCCGTCTTCTCACATAACCCAAGTCTTGATCCGATTACATTATATTTTATTTAGCAGATTGCAAGCCCACAAAAGTGCGCTTCTTCGGAAGAGTATAATGGACTCAGATCCAGATAGCAGGTGTCCCCGACGTAACCATATGATTTGTGGCCGCTACACTCCTCACTACGAAGTCACTCCACAATGTGTTCAAATTTAATATGGAAAATTTTCAGCATTTTCGTGAAATGAGTTTGTTAATTTTTTTTTTAAATATTTAACTATGAAAACTTGATAATTCTTCAATGCCATTGAAGTGATGAGCCTTTTAGGCAATTTGAAAGTAAAAATATAGAATCTTAAGTTTCCCGAGCTTGTGGTCAATTTTGAAATATTTGAAAGTTAAAAATTGAGAAGCACTGATCAGATATCCTTCAAAATCTAACGGAGTCCAAGAAACTGTTAGATGTACAAATTTGCAAAATTTGAAAAGAATCGAACGAGTATTTTAGACTATAATCAACAAAGTAGAATAAACATGCCGTACATAGCACACAACATATACACACACACACATATATATACTTTCATAATACAATCTCAGCATGATACTAGTTGGTAATCTGCAATAAAAAAAAAAAAATTGCGAATTCACAATTCCCCAATATATCCCCTTGGGGTAGTGAGGAGTAAAAACATTGAAAAGAAAAAGAACCAATTGAAATACCTAAGTATAGGAATATTAAATTCACAATGAATCCATTTTCTTTCATCCATACAATTTAAATTTTCTATGATTATACATGATAAGTATGTGTGACAAAAACATCCATGGATCTAGTGTTTCTCTAATACAGGAAAAATATAAATTATGGAGTAATATGTGATAGCGCATACGTCGTTATGCGATCACAGTGTGAATCAATTAATTATAGTTAAATAATTATGCAGAAGAAAACGAAATTATTTCACTCAATTACGAAATGTAATGTGGTGACGTAAGAGGCCTGTAACACACACACACACACACCGAGCGAAGTGTTCCGAGAACCATGTTATACTCTCATCTAGAATCGATACGATTATTAAGCACGTTCAACAAAAAACTTGTCGACGAATGGCATTATGGATAAAGATGGATCGGTGGAGTGGTGGAATCGTAATCCAGAATATGTGGGTTTGACACAGTGCCGACCGCGCGCCGCGACGGTTAGTATGGCATTTGGCTTCAGTGCGAGCATCCCGGGTTTGATACCCAGCAAAAATTTATTTAAATTTATTTCTCACGCAAGTAATTCAACACTTTTTAATGGGAAGAAATTGACATATGGCAATAAACTCGCCACTTGCGCAAGGTGCAAGGAAATATTTATTAATATTATTAGAACCCTCTCGTTTCAAAAATACATTCATTTTTTTTTGTTAGCTAAAATAGCACAAAGTATATAATTTTAAAATAAGAAAATTTAAACAAAACATATTTTAGATGAGTGGTGGCAGAGCGGTTAGCGCGCTGGGTTAGTAATCCAGTGGTCGCGAGTTCGAATACTGCCACGACCGATTTCATTCACCTAATATGTATAAGTATTTATGCTTCGTTTAGGGAATGTATGAGGATGTATAAAGTACAAATTCTTCACTTTAATAAAAAAAGCAACCTAGCCATGACATGACCTTTCCACCAACGTCGAAACAAAATCCAAAATACGTTGATAACAAAGAGTATTACTGTATAATATTTATATTCAATTTAATAAATTAAACAAACTCGTCTATAGCATAATAAATTATTATTGGTATAATATTCATTTATTTATATCATCAAATAATATTATAGGCAAATTTATAAAGATATACCGCAACAAAACATTTGAAAACGACTGAAATATGACCAACACTGAACTCTTCGCTACATAATATAGATAGTACCCCCTATTCAGTAACTATTGTAACTAAAATAAGAACATACTAAAATTGTAGATTTTAGATTTACGGTCTTATTTCAGTGTTATAAAATATCAACTAGGACTAAATGGAATAAGAACGTACCTATTTTGACCGTAACGTTCATAAAAAGTTCCTGAATTAGACGTATTTTGAATAATTATGAAAATTATGAAAATTTTCATAATTTATTATTCAAAAAAAAAAGACTTATTCAGTAACTTTTAAGAACGTTCCGGTCAATATAGGTACGTTCTTATTCCATTTAGTCCAAGTTGATATTTTATAACACTGAAATAAGACCGTAAATCTAAAATCTACAATTTTAGTATGTTCCTATTTTAGTTACAATAGTTACTGAATAGGGGGTATTGTTCCACTTTTTTCTTGTTTGTTTATTTTTATTATTTTTCTGTCTTCAAGTGACATAGCTGAGATTATTATAAGTAAAATATACCTACATGAAATATAACTATCTACCAAGAGTTAATTGTATGTGGCTGTAAATATAAAATAATGAAATTAAGGTAGGTATGTTTAGTGTAGAGATATATGTGAATGTGTAGGTACGTGTACAGATATTTAAATTGTATTTGTATGAGGGGTATGTAGGTACGTGTATTAAGGTTTGTGGTGTATCGAGGACTAAAATTTCATTGTATATAATACATACAATTCATCATTATGATAAAATGCACTGTCTACATTCTACATTGTGATATATAATAACTCTCCGATATTCCACAGTAGTGGAGAGTAAAAAAACTACATTATATAAAACCACCATTTTTGAACAAACAAAGACTGTTTGTTTGTTGTTTATCAAGATTATTAATTCAATAAAATAATGGAATAATATAAGAGAGTCAGAAAGAGACACAAACTATTTTTCAACACAAAAGTGTGTTATTAAAATAGTAATAAAACCAGGGAAGGTTATCGTTGGGTGAATTATTATTAACTTCAGAATAAATTGTTTCAAAGACGTTTCATACAATTTTAAAAGATAAATTTAATACAGAAATACACAAACGACAATAAAAAACATTAAATGCAAAATGATTAAAACAATACAATCAAAAAACGCATAAGAATAATTCACATGAATAATTTTGTATAATATAAAATGTTACGTTTCTTCAAAGAATATAAATTAGGCTAGTGATATTTACACGTTAAATAAAAACATTAAATATGTATTAAATTATTGATAGGTATGTTTGCCATTAACGATAAAAATAAAACAAACCACTTAAAATATAATAAGACAAGCATTTATAGCTAAATTTAATACTGAAGATATTAAATATAATATCCATGCGTATTTAAGCTTTATTTAACTAAGTAGATACCTATTTTTTTACTAATGGCAAACCAATAGTTTTTTTTATACAAACCAAATGACATATTAATTTTAAAAAATGTGATAAATTTATTTATTACAATGCAATGGTCGCAGGTTCGAATCCTGCTGCTACGATCGATTTCGTTCACCATAACAATAATAAAACTAATCTTGGACAATCTACAAAGCTCAGTTTTTATTAATGCTTAATTTAGGGAATGTATGTACTTGCTATAAGGACATGGTAGTATTTTTTTTAAAAAGTTCTTTTGATTAATTTGAAAATTTAATTTAATTTTCAGTTATAATATTTTTACGCCCTATCGGGTCATAGATATGCATTGACGATGATCAAATATAAAATTCAATAACAAATTACATTGTATGTGTGTATATTATTAACAGGTGGATAAGTTGGATTGCAAGTGCGATAAGTTATTTATATAATTCATTACAACTGACAGTGCAAATTTGGTTAATAGATATAACTGTCACGTGTCGGAGACAAAAAACAACGAAGCAACAACATAGTCAATTTGTACTTGAACCAAATGCACATTACATATTCAAGACGCTTCTTGTCTCGGAAACTCTGACAGATAATCTGATGCATACAACATGATGTGAGTTAACAACAAACAGCATAGCACAACAACGATATCGGAAAATGTCGACGCAGACACCAAACTAATCGGTTGACGTAAATCTCAAACACAACAATTTGAAATATCGCGAAGAACTAAATGCCAACACGGTTTTTTGCGAGAATTGGAACATGAAGTATTAAGAGACTAATTGCAATCGTCTTCGCTAGCCAATATTTGGAAACGTTTAAGAGATAGATAAATACGTACAAGATTGAAGCAGACATTTGGAATACCAACGTCTTTTCTCGGATAGTTTAAAATATTGATCAAATGATGAATATGTATATAAAAAAAATATATGAAATACCGTGTATGACCATATTATATACTCGAATGTTTGATTCAAAAGATCTATCACCCATTGATCGAAAATATCGACCGAACAACGTAATGGCTTCTCATTTATCTTTGCGAAAAACGAACTCTAGCCTAAACCTATTGTATTGTGGGTGAATCTGCAAACGCATAACGTGTTGTGGTTGAAAAAATATTTTGACCAATAAATAACAAAGGACGATGAAAATATTTTTGTTAGTTTCTATTTTCCGAATATATAATAAAGTTTTAAAAAAACTCGATGATACGTAAACATAAATAGAGAATTTAATACGCGTAGAGATAAGTCTTAACACATTAATTCCAAAGTCAGCAAAATATACAAAAACACACAAGGGTAGCCCAGAGGCATGTAAACAAAGAAAAAATGATCAGAATAAAATAGAATTGGTTTATCACGGAGAAGGTAAATTAGGCTCGAAATGGACAACTCTCGTCTCATAACGTTGTTTTCAAAGATTGAATTAAAATTTAATGAGAAACTAATTATGAGAATGGATTAAACATACATCCAACGGCCACCTTAAAACTGTAATATGTACCTACTAATAAATTTCTTGGAAAAATAAGATAATAAAATAATACTTTGGTCAATTCAATCAAATGAACAAGAGAAACATCTCTGAAGGATGATGCTGGAGACTTTTGAAACATAGTTCGATAGGAGTAGAAATAAATTCATTCTACAGGAAATTTAAATTCCAACTGTTCTCAATAATAAACAACAAGCAGTTTCAATTCACTAATTCTTTGGTCACGGTTCTGAAAATACATCATACCTTTAAAAGACTTCTTGAATTAAAAATCTGCCTAATCGTCGGATTATAATCAAGTTGCAAATAGTTAATAAGGTCCAGTAAGTTTTCCAACCGTTCATAACAATTCTACCCAATCATCTGATAAATTAAAGAACACTTTGTATGATAAGTAAAGGCGAGTATTTTATTGCATAAGAAAAAGCACACAAATAGATTAATGACGATCTACAAGCAGTTATTAGTATAATGGATTCAAAAGTTATAAAATAAAATGTTTTTCAATTGAAAGAATCGCAGCAGAGATAAGTAAAGCCGCAATAGATATGTAGATAATGGAGATAAATCTTATAATATTATCAAGACGAAGGCAATCTTAGTAAATGTTGTGTGGGAAAACATAAATAAATTATCCTACAATAATATAAGATAAAAAATATTTGCGGGACTCCTGCGGTGTTAGTAACCACATCATTAGACTATAATCCTCATCAAGATCCATTTCATCGGAATAGAGAAAATATAAACACGTGGACGTCAACATAAAGCAATATGTTAACAAAAATATAACACAAATCATGTCCTTGAAAGGTTAGGTTAAATAATATTGGAAAAATAAATACCTAAGTATAACCAACGATTCTCGAGAATAACATACATACATACCATCACGCCATGTCCCTCACGGGGTAGGGCAGAGAGAACCGAACGACACATATTTCTACCTTGACACACATTCAGCGCCTCGTCAAAAATCATACATCGTCTTATACATGTTCGTCTGTTGTTCACTCTTCTAACATTTCAGTCTTTCAAAATACTGTTCACATGGACATGAACTCTCATTCCATTCCTGTCGGCACTGTATATTTTCTTCATCAAGCGTTCCTTATTCATTCTCCCCATATAGCCAATAATAAATTGGGATAATTTTTATAGCGCCGTTTTTGTGATAACCTCACCTCAAGGGCGCATTATATAAATAAATAAATACATATTATAGATTTCCATGAAGAATTCACAGTGGGAAAATTATAAATAATTTCTAATATAATAATCTACCAATTGATGAATAAATACGCTATGTTTTCTATCATAGATCAGGGGGGCAAGTCTGGTCCAACCGGCTTATACTTATACTTATTTAATTTGCTTATTATTTTTATTTTGCTTATACTTATTTAATTTTAAAAAAATCTTTCGATTTTATATAATTTGTACAACCGGACCATCATTTACTCTGAATTTGTGGTCCTCTCTGGCAACTGACACTGTGCTATAATTGGATACTTTGCTAGCTAGGTTTTTTTTTTTTTTTTTAACATGTCTACGTAGGGGACGCCAGCTATTAGGATTTGGGTCCATTTTACTCTTCCGAAGAAGCGCACTACGTAGCGTTGGGAGGGGTTTGCAATCTAGAAAAGAGTTTATTAATTCGGATTTTAAAAAGACCCGGGTTGTACGAAGATGGAAACACAGAATTCGGAAGATCGTTCCACAGTCGGGCTGCTGTGTTAATAAAGGAGTTCGAGAAGCGACTTGTTCGTATATGTTGAAGGTCCACTGTGAATGGATGCTGCGATTGAGTGAAGCGAGTGACTCTGTTGCGAGTGGGTGGAGGAGGGACCAAAGATGCAAGTTCTTCTGAGCAATTCCCGTGGTAAATATGCCATTCTAGTCCTGTAAACCAATATACTGTTCAAATTATATTTACTCACAGTGAAATATTTTTTGATTAATTTACAGTATGTACCTACATATGGGAGAGGTACAAAATCTTGTTATGTAATTCATTTATTCTTATTAAATTACAGAATTTCTCATTTATTCTTATTAAATTACAGAATTTAAGTATATTTCTTACTCATCAAATCATCTCAATGTGTTCACTTTCATTCTATATATTTCATCTTACATTATTTCCTTATGTCCTCATTTGTTACCCTGTCATGCATCGTTCTATTACAGATTCTTCTTAGCGATCTCATTTCAACTGCATTTATTCTGCTTTCGTGTGACTTCTGTCATGTCCAGGTTACAATTGCACACGTCAAGGTCGGCACTAAGATGAATGGCAATTATAAACAACGATTCTCTAAAATCAACAGTAATGAATCATCATGAACTAATTATAAGACGGGGAGCATAAACTACTTCCGCAGGTTGGGGAACATGAACACTGAAATCGATTGAAATGATGCTTTAGGTATCGACAAAATTGATAAATTTCGATGGAGAAGGGAACGGTTTGTGCAACTACCACTCAAGCAAAAAAAGAGTTCTATGCAGCTCAACGATTATTTCAATGATAGCTCTACGCCAAACATTTTCCAAAAAGATTAAAATAATCATTACAAGGAAATTACCAATTACCATGACAGAAATGGCATGCAGAGCAAGTATAAATTGGGTGTTAGTATTCGACTGGCGAATGTTGAAATACAAATAATATAATGTACAGGTACATGTAGGTATGTATCTACATCTACATACATCCATAGATAGGTGGTGATGTGGAGATTGAGGCGTTATTTTGATATATAATTTATTGCAAACACATCCCGCCCAAAGTGTGGTGCTAACCTTGTATAAAAACCAACGTTCACGTGCGTTACTTGTGACACACAGATATTATTATTTTTGTCGAACAATCACCGATGACGATCGAGCAAGGTTTCATTTTTGCCTCCAAAATATGTACAAGGTTTATTTGTTTATGTTTTTATGTCTTGTAATTCGTAGAATAATAGAACATATTATAGCTAGTTTTAAAGGATTTACAACATATTTTATGCCTTGTTATTCGTAAATAAACTGGAACATATCGCTAGTTTTTAACTTGTTATAGGCTATATTATCATCGTGAAATCAAATAAGTATAATTTATTATTACGTTGCGTCTTATGTTGTTATTTGTATATAAAAAGAAAAAAGACAATAATGTCGGATAAATACAGGTAATAAAAGCAATTCAGATATTTAAATAGTATTGACAGGTTTACATAAAACATATATTTAGAGTTCCATTTCAGATTCAACGCTAAAATGTATTTTATTGAATAATTTGTATATTTTGACTGATTTTATACGGTTGAGATATAAAATATAATATTATTCACTCCATGTGTAATGAAAACAATAATTCGATGATTTATTTGAAATTCCATCATTAAATTTAACACTCGAAGAAATACATACTTGTGACTACACAGCTGAGAAATCAAATATAACCTAACAGATGACATACATACCTACCTGTTGAAAATATAACAAGGAGTGATTTATAGTGTGAGTTTATGATGCGGATAAATCCAATTTATGAGGCACTATACTAAGGAACGGGGTCTAAATGAAAATATTAAAGATCCCTGTCTTCCTTTGGACATTTTGCAAAAATGTGCCACAGAACAAATAAAATGATTGGAATGCTATCTTCACAAGATAATAATTCCAATTTTCAAATTGGTACAGTCAAATTAAAAAAAAAACATCGAATGTCTCGATTCGAAAAAGAATTAAATATTAATCATTTACATGAACACTAAGAGTAGTACTTCGAAATGACATGTTATATTTGATGTTTTCACGGGTGAAATATGTTATAATATTTTTATCTCGGTTTTCCCGTGTCAGTAGGTCTTGACTAAGACCATTTGTCTTCCGACGTTTCGCCTGAATATCACCAGGCATTTTCAAGGACTTAACGAAAAGCACGCGCGCGACACACGTCTACTCACACTGGGAGCTCACCGTCAAGCTTGACGGTGACTTGATTCTTGACGGTAAGCTCCCAGTGTGAGTAGACGTGTGTCGCGCGCGTGCTTTTCGTTAAGTCCTTGAAAATGCCTGGTGATATTCAGGCGAAACGTCGGAAGACAAATGGTCTTAGTCAAGACCTACTGACACGGGAAAACCGAGATAAAAATATTATAACATATTTCACCCGTGAAAACATCAAATATAACATATATATATATATATATATATATATATATATATATATATATATATATATATATATATATATATATATATATATATATATATATATATATATATATATATATATATATATATATATATATATATATATATATATATATATATATATATATATATATATATATATATATATATATATATATGTTATATTTGTGTTATATTTGATGTTTTCACGGGTGAAATATGTTATAATATTTTTATCTCGGTTTTCCCGTGTCAGTAGGTCTTGACTAAGACCATTTGTCTTCCGACGTTTCGCCTGAATATCACCAGGCATTTTCAAGGACTTAACGAAAAGCACGCGCGCGACACACGTCTACTCACACTGAAAGCTCACCGTCAAGTGACTCGTAGCGTACAAGATGGCCGCTTATGTCAAATATTGTTAGCGCGACGTGATTGGCTCCTTGTATATATATATATATATATTTTTTTTTTTTATAAAAAAATGAATATGTCCTTGTTAAACAAGTACATATACATCTTCCTACGTTCCCTAAACTAAGCATAAATGCTTGTCCTATAGGTGAACGAGATCGGTCGAGGCAGGATTCGAACTCGCGACCACTGGATTACTAACCCAGCGCGCTAACCGCTCTGCCATCCACCCATCCAATATAATATTATATGTATTAATTCAAAATATATAAAAAAAAAAACATTCCATGAGTATATAGCGGTTAAAAAGGCCTAAAAATACAGACCACAGAAACGGTTTCATTATTATAAAAACTAATACAGTTGAATTTGACGAGAGGTCTGTTCGAGAGACAGCATCCGATGAGAATTATACCCACTCACCATGGAAACGAGCAGAACTAAAGAAATCCACTATACAAGTTAGAATATTAGTCTCCACTAATGAAAATGTTGAAACATACACTTGTAATATTATTACTATTGATTGTTAAAGATTCATTACAAACGAAATACTGACATTATTAAAGAGAAATAACAGACACAAAGAGACAACAAGACATATGATATTCGCGAGGAAATCACATTGTTTTCAAATAATGATAGGAAACAATTAGATATTTTGTAATAGATAAGATGCCACCTTACAGAGATATCATATTCTAACAATACAACACCATAAGAGTGTGAACATCTCAGAACATCATTAAATAATGTACCTACGCTTCTCACTATGGAATTTACTAAATCTATTTCAAATTACAACACTTTAATTTGTGTCATCAATGTTTATAAAACCCACTTACTATTAGGTATATAATTAAACTATGTAGTACTGATCAGTCGGAGAAACAGGGCAACTCCTAAAGAGGGTTGCCCAACAACGATCCAATTAGGCCATAATATCAGGAATCACAGAAGGCAAAAACCATAGAGGTCGCCCTATATGGACCAGTGGATCAGTGATGTGCGTTGTAGCTGTGGATGAAGAGGCTTACGGATAATGGTGGTAAGTGGAGAGATCGAGTGCAAACTAATCTGAAGATTGTGAACCCGAAGAAGAGGAACGAATTACAATCTGCTACACCTGATCTTTCAGGGCGAAATGAGGGAGAAAAATGATTGATAGAAAAAAACCCATGCAGTGTGTGGTGTGTACTGTGGAAGAGATATTTCAATTATATTATTATCTTGGCCCACACGCGACTACGACATACACACATTTTATATTATGATAATGAGAACTTGGACAATAGTACATATTATACATTTTCAAGTGTGTTTCCAAGATTTCCATTTTGCAATAACACGTATTTTGTAAAGTTTTCGGTATATGAGCAAAAATCGAATTAAAAAAAATACGACACAAATTTTTATGTAGTGCATTGTTACGCAACATTAGTACACAATTAAGGGACATTATAAAGAATTCCGTTAATATAAAATTCCGTTAATGTTTGGATGTCAGCAAACAAACTTAAGCTAAACCCAACAAAGACAGAACTACTCTGGACAGCAACGCGCAAACGAAGCCATTTAATAGACACTTCCCGACTAACTTTAGAAAATTCAGATATTCATCCCAAATCCTGTGTTAAACTTCTTGGAGTCAAAATAGATTCTAATCTAAGCTTTGCTTTCTTTCAACTAAGACGTTTAAAGTCAATCCGAAGGAGTATCCCAATTGAAACCATGAAATCTTTGGTAAACGCCTTTGTTGTCTCCCGTTTGGATTATTGTAACGGTAGGTATTTATGCGAATTTACCAAAGAAAGAAATGAATACAATTCAGTCAGTTTTCAATGCTGCAGCTAGGCTCATCACTGGGGCCTCCAAATTTTCTCACATCTCTCACCATCTTCGCAATCTACATTGGCTTAAAGTCCCCGAAAGAATAGAATATAAGCTTTGTCTCATGGTCTTTAAAGCACTTCGTGGTATGGCTCCTACTTACCTCTTCGAACTGTGCATTCCGCTTTCAATAAATGACAGACAATCATCACTTCGTTCTGCTTCTTCATCTATGGTTGGGAAATTAGTTGAAATAAACAGGGTGCACACAACTAATTTCGGTGATCGTGCATTTGCTGTGGCAGGACCAAATGCATGGAATAAGCTCCCACACACCCTCAGACAAACCGAAAATATATCTTCGTTCAGAAAAAAACTCAAAACGCACCTTTTTCGCAAATCTTAACAGAGCCAAAATGATACAACGTAATCAATTTTCAGCGCCCTTGAGGTGAGATATTTCACGAAAACGGCGATGTATAAACTATCCAAATTTATTATAATAGACATTTAAAAACAATAGATGTTGTTAACATATTTTTTTCACAATGAATATATGGAGAGAATATGAAGAAATTAAGGATAAAGGAAAGAATACAATGAAGCAATGAACTGTGTCTAAATAAAATAAGTGTGACTTTAAATACACAATACAAAATGACATGAAAAAAAGAATCATTTATTAAATTGGCAACTTTTGTATACGAATCGCTACCGCCGCAAAATATTTATGTGTAGATGAATTTATGAGTGATCCATCATTATGCGAATACAGGTTGGTATATAATATATTTATCATACTCGAGAATGTCCATTATTCAATAAATTGTGCCCAAATTCACGGTCCCCTATCGTGTATATCGTGTAGAGACACTTTAAGGAGATGACACATCAAAGGACGAGAAAACTAATCCAGTGAAAACGACCTAAGGACCATTGAAAAAAGCAGGCAAAAAAAGACGCTGGAAACGTTCGGATAAAGGTCAAAATACCTCGCAATCGAACAGAACATTTGGTCCATTTTCGTTGGCGGATATGTCCCGATTTACAAATCACATCATCCACAACAACTCGATACAGAAATAAACCGACAATCGGTATGTAATCGAATCGATATGTGCGCGGATCGGGACTAAAATATAAATAACGTCGATCTATAAGTAGCTGTTATATTGAACACTTGCTTCAGCCCAGATGTATATCTTCAATTCATTGATGAGCTAGTGTCGAGCTGGTCACAGCACTGCCCTAACTCTTTATGTTTCTGTCTTTATCTTTCCAAGAAGGAAAAACCTATATATCAACTAAGGTTATTGCTATTAGCTATCCGATACCATCGAGAAAAGCAATGTCAACAATAGCAAAAATACATCATTAAATTGGCATCTAAATGACATACACATAAGTACGTTACATGTATAATTTAATTTTGATATTAGGTACCTATAGTACCTACGTAAGAGGTAAGAACACTGGTATATAAATATAATATTTATATTTCAATTTGTTTCATTTAACTAATAGTATTCTTCCATTAATTTGACAATGAATTAAAATAAATGGAGTTCTATCATGAAGTGACAATTTGATACATCTAAAGTAATAAAGCAATCAATATGTTAGTGTGTGTGTGTGTGTGTGTGTGTGTGTGTGTGTGTGTGTGTGTTTGTCTCACGCCTTTTGAAAAACCAAGAGCATCTAAAAATCTAATTTATGTGCGAACATGTACCAGTATACCTGATGCAGTGTCACGCTAAAAATAATGCGATTAAAATGCTGAATTTTGAAGATATTACAATAATTATTTTTTTCATACAAAATTTTCCAAGTCATATCTGTCAAAAAAGTGTACATTTTGCACGCAAATATCTGTTAGTTTAAAAGTTAGAAGTACGTATTTACACGAAAAAAATATATTTTCAAGTATAACTTAGCTTTTAAGTGAAAAACATGGTGAATATTTTGTCTAATTATAATGTTTAACTTATTTTTAAAGTAAGCGTTTTGTACATATAACCCCGCCATTTTAATATCTTTTCATACGATATTTAATTTTCCTACCGAATGAATATGTTCTTTAAAATAATATACCTTTGAAATAAATGTGATTATGAAATAATAAAATGAAACACAAGACTTTATAGCAAGTTTTATGACATACATTGTAAAAGTCTGTTAATTATTAGTAAAGATATAGGCATAATAAAATTGCATAATTTGTATATAATATTTGATATTTCGGACAATTTTCGTTTTTGTGGCTTCGAACAAACCAATGTAGGTACCTACCTACATATCCAAAAAATGTATCGAGCCCATTTGATATTAATATTGGAATGGTTACTATGGTAACGGAAAGATTCTGATATTCAAATAAAATTTGTTATGAATCGAATTTATTTAGAACATTGTTGTAGGTAGGTACCTACCTATTACTATTTACTTACAAATCACACAACAATATACTGATTTCCTATCAGAAAATTGTATGCGATGTGCTCCTAAACCGTTTGTCCGATTACAATGAAACTTTGGTGAATTGTCGAGCGTGTACCCGAGATGGTTTCTGGATTTAAACTTTTTTCTTATACTTCTTCTTCTTCGTGTATTTGGTCATTTCACCTATGAAGGGGGAGTATCCTGGGAAAAGAAGGTCCGACTGTCCCTCCATCTCTTC
Organism: Molanna angustata; assembly: GCA_963576475.1. Taxonomy (NCBI): domain Eukaryota; kingdom Metazoa; phylum Arthropoda; class Insecta; order Trichoptera; family Molannidae; genus Molanna; species Molanna angustata. Next base: position 3,037,254 of record OY754968.1, on the reverse strand, counting down.
GCAGGTCTTCCAGGACGGTTTGTGGATTTTAACTTTTTTCTTCTTCTTCTTCATCGTGTATTTGGTTATTTTACCTATGAAGGTGGACTATCTTGGGAGATGAAGGTCCAATTTTCCTTCCATCTCTTCGCAGGTTTCTGGATTAAAACTTTCTTCTTCTTCTTCTTCTTCTTCTTCTTCGTCGTGTATTTGGTCATTTTACCTATGAAGTAGGAGTATCCTGGGAGAAGAAGGTCCAACTGTCCTTCCATCTCTTCGCAGGTTTCTGGATTTAAACTTTTTTCTTCTTCTTCTTCATCGTGTATTTGGTCATTTTACCTAAAAAGGTGGACTAACCTGAGAGAAGAAGGTCCAATTGTCCTTCCATCTCTTCGCAGGTTTCTGGATTTGAACTTTTTTCTTCATCTTCTTCTTCTTCGTGTATTTTTGGTCATTTTACCTATGAAGTTGGAGAATCCTGGGAGAAGAAGGTCCAACTGTCCTTCCAACTCTTCACAAGTCTTCCAAGACGGTTTTTGGATATAGACTTTTTTCTTCTTCTTCTTTTTCTTCTTCATCCAATTTTCCTTCCATATCTTCGCAGGTATCTGGATTTAAACTTTTTTCTTCTTCTTCTTCGTGTATTTAGTCATTTTAACTTTGAAGGTGGAGTATCCTGGGAAAAGAAGGTCCTTTCATCTCTTCGCGGTTCTTCCAGGATGGTTTCTGGATTTAAACTTTTCTTAACCGACTGAAGGGACGGGATGTAATGAAGGGAAGGGATGCACTAAAGGGCCTGAAGGGACGGGAGGTACTGAAGGGCCTGATTGGTAGGGACGTAATGATGGATTGAAGGGACGGGAGGTACTGAAGGGCCTGAAGGGACGGGAGGTTCTGAAGGGTCTGAAGCGACGGTTCATGGAGTCTAATTCTTTTTCTTCTTAATTTTATGTAGACCTTACAGTTTTTACACAAACTATTTCCTTTAGTCTTTTTCTTCGTTTTCTTATTTTATGTAGAACTTTGGTGAATTTTATACAAACTATTTCCTATAGATTAATCTTCTTCTTCTTTTGTGAAGACCTTTTAGTTTTTATACAATCTATTTCAAATAGTCTAATTCTTCTATTTTATGTATTTTTTCTTATTTTATGTAGACCATTGGGATAGTTTTTTATACAAACTATTTCTTATAGTCTTATACTTATTCTTCTCTTTTTTATATAGACTTTTGGGTTAGTTTTAAGTCTACTGGTCTTTTGTGCAGAAATATTATTAACAATATGCACACTTGATGAAAATACATATGTAAAAACGAATGGGATGTGGGATGTGACGGTGTAATCTGCACTAGAATCTTTTCAATACTTTTGTTTAATCAAATTTTAACCATTTATATCATCCTATTTTGAATAATTTTCAACAATTTTATATTTGATTTCGTTGACGATATTTAAAGAATGGGGGATGTGGCCATTACTGAACTCTTCACAACGTTTATATTTAAATTATAAACTATTTACTATAGTTTAAGTCTTCTTCTTCTTCGTTAATGTAGACTTTTGTGTCAATTTTAAGTCTATCAGTCTAATTGTGCAAAAATATAATGCACACTTGATTGATTGAAAAAATATAAAAACGAATGGGATGTGACCAACACTAGATCTTTTAAGTACGCATTATTTAATCAAATTTTAACCACATTCCAACATCCAAAATTACTAAATTTTTTTTATAGGTACATATTACAATTTGTTTTCGATGATAATATTTAAAAATGGGGGTTGTGGCAAAACCAATTTCTTTACAAAGTTGATAAACAGTCATATTTAAAACAATTTCGCATAGTCCATGCGTGCAGAAATTGTATATAGCACTTTATAGCAATATAAAAAAAAGAATGGGTTGTGGCCATCACTTGAACATTTTACAATGCTTAAACTCAATCAAATTTCAAACCACTTTTCATAGTCCGATATTGCAAAATAATTGAGTGACAATATTATAAAAACGATTGCTTATTCCTTCACAATTTTACATTCTTGGCCAACGGCGGGACATAAAAGCTAGTTGAAAAAATTAAATAGAACTTAAAATTACATATTTTTTTATTCATAATTCTAGTTGATAAAATAAAATAAATAAATAAAATAATGTTTTATGACTTCACGTTTTAGCAAAGATTACAAGAGACTATTTACGGAATATTTTAGATAGATGAAATAAAAATAACTGCATCATTAGAAATTTACTCACAATAATTCAAAATAAAACTTCAATCCAAGGTACTAATTTGAAATTAATTTGATAACAAATCACAGAGAAAAAATTCAATTTTATACCACGCTATTATTGTCAAAGTAGTATCAGCGAAAACTTATGTGAAAAAATAATATGAAAAAAAACGCGTGGTTTTAAAAATATGAAATTGGTTGATAAAAATGGATATTTTGCTTGCGTTACGGTTTTAAGAAAAAATGATACAGAATCTCAAGGTAAACATCAGGTCGAGTTCAACGGCACGGGCCGAAAAAATCCCTTTTGTCCTATTGAACCGATACAACGCCTCTAAGTATTTATTATTAAGTTAAGATAATTTGTGGCATAAAATGTCGACAGAATCTGAAAAGACAACACTATGACACGATCAAACAATGAAACGAATTCTCTCTCCCACATAACTCCGATATTAAATTACGTCTAATAAGTACACTTTTGTTATATAAGGTTTTTAACGGGTTGTTCGGAAAGTTTTTTTTATTCTACAGAGAACTAATTAATTGTATTTTTTTAGCCATCTTCAAAATAAGCCGCGATCCCTTTATATACTTTGATGTCTGATAAAGCGAGTCTTGTTTGCGACAATGGCGCCCTATCAAATAATATAGATAGACAAAAAAGCAGCACTTACAGCATATTTAAGTTTTAAAAAGTCAAAACCGTTTTATTTTACCGTTTTACCCAAAAAATAGTTATCAAAATTTCGTTCCGGCAATTTCGATGTTGAAAATGCACCACGTTGTGATAGGCCATTAGAAGCCGATGAAGACAAAATAAAGACATTGATTTATGCGAACCGCCGAATTCGTGTCACCGCTCGAAATGATTATCGAACGACCCAATAGATCTGATCTCAGCTCGGGGTCAACCAGATACAAAGGATAGAGGCTTATTTAAAGCCAGGGGGTTGAAGACACAGGCCGAACTGGTCAAATGAATGTCATATAATAACATTATTATAACTATAATAATATGACAACATCCCCCCACTCTCCCATCACCCCCACATCATATTCTAGACATTATAATTAACACAATCGTCCATTATGATGATGTGTGTGACTAGTAACAAAACGTAACACCAACATTTATTATCGCACAAAATGGAATCAATTATGCACTTGAAACTCTCGATTGAGCTTCATTATTTGAGTTTATTGACGAAAAACGTAAGGCTGCATTCACAAGAATAATAACTACTGTATTGAAGTGACGTGGTAAAATAACGAACAAGAAATAGATTACTGACCTCAGTCAAAATAAAAGTGAATTCAATACCAGATTTTTCAACAAAATACGTTGAAAAAATATTGTAGTAGATTCACAAAATGTTAGATTCACAAACGATAAAATATACAAATCACACATTAAACTAAGGACATAATCACTATTTTACCAACCCTTTATGTGTGAAAAAATCCACGAAAATCAGTTAGAAAAAATAGCGAATTTCATTACAATATCATGGTACTTTTCAAATCAAAACGAATTAACTCGTTTTGATATCATTTAATGATTCGGTGGATATTTTGTGGTAGTCCATATTTGAATTATAAATTAGCTATAAACCACTTGTTTTTTGAGTCACTTCGCGACATGTTCGATGCCGGTCGATGGAAGGACAGCGCTTCCGAAACATGTCGCGAAGTGACTTAAAAAACAAGTGGTATATAGCTAATTTATAATTCAAATATGGTTAACTCGTTTTGATTTAATTTAAGCGAATAATTACCAATATAGCAGTATCTAAAGTTTTTTTTTAAGAATAAGTATGTCGTTGTGAAAAGTACATATACATCCTAAACTAAGATAAATGTTTGTGCTATACGAAATCGTTCGTGACAGGGTTCGAACTTTCGACCAATTGATTACTAAACCAGCGCGCTAGCCGCTCTGCCACCACCCATCTATGAACTACTAGTATATTTACATAATTTCTTGTATATTATAGCAGTGATTTTACTAAGACCTCTAAAGAACGTAAAGGAAAGATTAAAAAAATATATTCTGCGACAAAGATTCGTCATAAAACTAACAAAAATACATACCCTTGGGAGCTCTGTTGTGAAATACCTATACATAAAGTTGAATTTGCTGGGCAAGTCCACATCATTTTCTAACTGCAAGAATTATAATTTTGCACGATGATGATTGGTGAATAGTACATACCCAATTCTGAAACAAACAAAACAATACTATTATTAATCTTCATATTCGTTTTATTTCTTCGTTGTCAAAAAAGTCATTGTACTAATACTACTAATGAGATTGTGGATTGAGTCCTGTGGCTCTTTTTTGTGTGGCCAAAACTGGATAAGCGTCGCGTTAGTCAACTTGCATTATAGGTAAGGACAAAGAAATTGTATACAAACGATAAACACTTAAAATAACAACTTCTTTCTATATAGGATTAAATCTATGGTTGATTTATATAGAAAAAAAATACAAAATAAAAAAAAAAGTGTTTGTACATAATGGTCAATAAACGTAATGAGATAATATAGGTATTATAACATTGTACAAAAGGAGGCCCAAGGTTAAGGTATATAATAATGTACCTAAATATAGTATATAGCTATCGAGCCTAATGTTGGTAACGCCTTTTCAATAACATTTTTATACGTTTATTATGAGAAAAGTTTTACCAACTGGTGTCAAAAGACATAACGTTATTGTAATGTCAAATCATAATACCTACCTACATTACTAGCTGCATGTAACACATGAGATCCAACAGTCGATAGTATGTGTAGTTTAAAATACGTACTAAACTCAAACTAAATTATTGAATATTTAAAGATATTTTTTCTTCCTATACAAAACATTTGTTAAAAAGTACCTACAACTAAAATGTATATTTTCATAATGAAATAAATTGTCTAGTTGATGTGTTTCGGCGATTTTTCGGTGTTATTATTATTTTTTTATGAATATAGGAGAATAAGTACAGAAATTTGCCAAAAAACTATATTTTTCCTAGTAAAAAGGTTTGATTATGTTTGGAACTTTTTCATAAAAATTAGTTTCAGATATTATATTTGTCCATATAAGTACAAAATTTCAGAGTTCTAGCTTTTCTGATTTTGGAGATGTGGAAATATAATAAAAAAACAATGGTTGATAACCCCCGACTGTTCTAATTTGTCAATGATTCGAAATTATGAATATAAAAGTTTTGTAGGCCTACAAAACTTTTATATTTTCTGAAATTCGGGCTATGTGCATAAAACGGATCAAAAGTTATAAGACACACACACATACACACGCACGATTTGTTAATAGAAATAAATTCTCTTGAACAAATTGACAGTTGGAATTCGATGAATAGGGTAGTTTTAAATCATACATAACCCTACAAATTATTTTTTGCTTTCTCTCCTGTTATCCTCTGACGTTCCTCGTCACTTTCTTATCCCACTATCCTTTTCCATCTCCTAGTCATTACTTATTTCTCTTCATTCTTTCTCTTCTGTTATGTTAAAAAAGATATTTGCCACATAAATATACACACACAAATATCACGCCATGTCCCTGACAGGATAGGCAGAGAACCGAACCGATTCCGAAAAAACCATCGCTCCTACGCTCATAGAAAGTAGAGACATTTGTTTTCTTACAAAAATGAACTTTTCTTTCTTACTCCATCACTTTCAGCCTCAATTCAACAATAAAAGGAAGGTATGTTAATCAACATCATAGAGTAATTATCAACACTAACATTGTTTTGGCCAATGTAGAAGATAAGTAAGTTAATAATTTCATTAATTGAAAATAAATTTACATTCGTAGACTACACACAAAACCATTGTAAAACAAATTATACAAAATTAATTTTGATTACTAAAAACTGCGAACTTTTTCACATGACCCAATTCCACTAGTACAGTGGATCCTAAATTATTTCTCTACAAAATGAGCTTAAAATTAAATACCTAACAAAACTTTAAACAACATTCGATTATGTAATAGGTACAATAGTTCTGTGGTGTCCTAAAGCAACATGTTAACCCTTAACCGGGCGACAAATATATAATAAACATAATGAAAAAAATATGTACAATCCAAACATCATTTTCAATTTATCGAGCTGATACTTAGAGAAACCAGCACAACCACATTAGCCAATCCCTTGATATTTGCATGGACATGATCATTTCAATCATTCCAGCTTATCTTGGAGTTGCCAATCCATCTCCTAATTTTTATTTGGGTTATAGGATAAACTGTAGAGACTTAACCATAGACTGATGTCATTTACAATTCGAAAGACCCTTCGTAAGATTATCTTTTCCAAAGGTCTTCCTTACCTTAATTACCTTCAATACGAAAAAATACCCCTACCATCGGTAAGGGGTATGTTCGGAAGTAAGTCTTAAAAAAATACATGGCTTTTTCATTAAATTATTTGTGTAATGCCTATAGTTTTAAACCATTCAAGAAAAGCAAATAGCAATTCGTTTCGTATTAACAATGTAACAACTCTGTTAATCATTTATTTACTTAAAAATTTATGAAACCAACATTTGCTTTAAATATTTGCATACGTACAGTAAACAATACGCCTTTATTCTAGAATAAACATACGCACGACAACAAACAATTATTATCTACAAATGTTGTTTTCTTGTTTTATTTGTTTTGCAATATTGTCAAATATTATTACAATTCAACATTAATAATCAATCAGATAGTGCCATATCCAAATCGATCAGTCTGTCATATAAAAATCACGTCGCCGGTTCCATTCTTGGGGTAGGCAAAGATATCTGAACATCACGTTCTCCACTCTTATTATATGTACATCGTGTCATACATGTCAGAATGTGAGCATCTTCTACATTACCTTCTTCTAAACAAAATGCATAATGCACTGAAATATTATCGTATGAATTAAAATGGTTATTTTTAATAAATTAAAATAATAACTTTTTTGCTAACACCACTTTTGAGTATTTAATGTTAACCGGTTTCAGAGCTGACCCACTCCCTAGTAAATTTTTATTCATGAATTTATAAAATTTAATTAAATTTTATATATATTTTTTATATTTTTCAATTTTTTTTTATAAATTATGATATTTTAATATATATATATATATATATATATATATATATATATATATATATATATATATATATATATATATATATATATATATATATATATATATATATATATATATATATATATATATATATATATATATATATATATATATATATATATATATATATATATATATATATATATATATGTTAAATCTAAGGTTTTCGCGAGTACAAAATATGTTATTATTAAGTATTTTGGGGATAACCCGCGTCAAATTATGATTCCCGAGAGAATCAGTCGTCTGCCGACGTTTCGTCTGAATCACATCAGACATTTTCTAAAGGCGCCTTGTTAATAAATTTTCGCCTTAATAATAACATATTAAAAAGGCGCCTTTAGAAAATGTCTGATGTGATTCAGACGAAACGTCGGCAGACGACTGATTCTCTCGGGAATCATAATTTGACGCGGGTTATCCCCAAAATACTTAATAATAACATATATATATATATATATATATGTATATATATATATATATATATATATATGTTATATTTGATGTTTTCACGGGTGAAATATGTTATAATATTTTTATCTCGGTTTTCCCGTGTCAGTAGGTCTTGACTAAGACCATTTGTCTTCCGACGTTTCGCCTGAATATCACCAGGCATTTTCAAGGACTTAACGAAAAGCACGCGCGCGACACACGTCTACTCACACTGAAAGCTCACCGTCAAGTGACTCGTAGCGTACAAGATGGCCGCTTATGTCAAATATTGTTAGCGCGACGTGATTGGCTCCTTGTGACACGCCCACCTGCTGTCGTGTTCGTTGGTAATAATATTTTATCATTATTTTTGTGTTGTGATTTATTGTTAATTTTAGTTGTGACATTAATATTATTATTGTTGTGTTTTGCGGTTATTTTCGCTATGGTATTATTAATATTATTATTGTATTGTTTGTCATATAAAATGTTCTTCCAGGTACTAGGCAAACGAACTCCGTCGTCCCGATTGTTCATTATATCCCTTCTCTTATATATTTCTATAGCTTCCCTGTAAATTCTGAGAGGTTCACTGTTTAAACTTGCTATTATTTTTGAATGGTCAAAATCTATTGTATGTCCTTCTGTGAGCGAGTGTTGTACAAGTGAGGATGTAAGTTTTTTGTTTCTCATGTCGACTCTGTGCTCCGCTATTCGTGCTTCAACTTTTCGATTGGTTCTTCCTACATAAGTCTTATTGCACGATCCGCACGGTATTTCATATACTCCATGAGCTTCAAGTGGAATGATGTCTTTCGGGTTTCTTAGAAAGGTTGATATTTTATTTGTTGTGCTGAAAACGGTACGTATGTTATTTTTGTTTAATAGACGGCTGATTTTATCGGTGACGCCTTTGATATATGGTAGTCGGGCTGTTGATAATGGTGTTTCATTGGATTTTTCTTTCACTGTTTTTGGACTCTTTAATGCTTTGTTTATTATATAGTCTGAGAAACCATTACAACGTAGAGCATTTTTCGTGTATTCTAATTCTTGTTTTTTATGCTCGTGGTCTGCAATTCTTTTTGATCTTGTTATTAGTGTTTTTGCGACTGAGCATATTTGTGCGGGGTGATGATTGGACGTTGCGTGTAGGTATCTATCGGTGTGTGTGGGCTTTCTATATACTGTGTGCCCCAGTTTACCGTTTGCTTTTTTTAACACTAAAACGTCTAAGAAAGGTATTTGTCTGTTATTTTCCTTCTCCATTGTAAACTTTATATCTTTATGAATGCTGTTAATAGTGTTCAAAAAATTATTTAATTCTTCTTCTCCGTGAGACCATACTACGAATGTGTCATCCACATATCTTAGCCATTTCTTTGGTTTGAGTATTACTTTCTTTAAGACTTCTTCTTCAAACCTCGTCATAAATAAGTTGGCGACTGCTGGTGACAATGACAAACCCATAGGTGCTCCTTTTATTTGTTTGTATGTCTTATTGTTGTAATAAAAAAATGTGTTATTTAAACAGTGATAAAATAAATTTAAAATATCGTCTGTGGTATTGAGTGTTTCTTTGATTATGTCTAGTGTCTCGTTAATTGGAATATTTGTAAATAAAGAAACAACGTCAAAACTCACAAGAATATCTGTACTTTCCAGTTCTAAGTCAGTGATGAGTGATATGAAATGTTCTGAGTTTTTGACATAGGAGTCTGCGGATTCTACATAGGGCTGCAACATATTCGCGAGGAATTTTGAAAGCATTTGTAACGGCGAACCAATGGAACTAACAATAGGTCTGAGAGGAATATCTTTCTTATGAATTTTTGGAAGACCATATAATTTTGGAAAGCGTGACGACTTCTCTCGTGGAATAAGTGACTTCTTGATATCATCACTGAGTTTTGTTTCCATTATTTTAATTTTCGTGGTTTTCTCAAGATACGTGATTGGGTTGCTTGCATGTATTTTGTATGCTGGGTCTTCAAGGATATCGGTCATTTTCGATTTATAATCTTCACTGTTCATCACTACTGTGGCATTGCCTTTATCAGCTGGAAGGATTATCAAATCTTTGTTGTTGCGTAATTCTTTGAGGGCTATTATTTCTAGTTTTGATAAATTGCATTTTGGTGGTGTATTTTTTCTTAAAATCGAGCATGTTTCTTGTCTAATTGTTTCGGCAGTATTAACTAAACAGTAAACTGGGGCACACAGTATATAGAAAGCCCACACACACCGATAGATACCTACACGCAACGTCCAATCATCACCCCGCACAAATATGCTCAGTCGCAAAAACACTAATAACAAGATCAAAAAGAATTGCAGACCACGAGCATAAAAAACAAGAATTAGAATACACGAAAAATGCTCTACGTTGTAATGGTTTCTCAGACTATATAATAAACAAAGCATTAAAGAGTCCAAAAACAGTGAAAGAAAAATCCAATGAAACACCATTATCAACAGCCCGACTACCATATATCAAAGGCGTCACCGATAAAATCAGCCGTCTATTAAACAAAAATAACATACGTACCGTTTTCAGCACAACAAATAAAATATCAACCTTTCTAAGAAACCCGAAAGACATCATTCCACTTGAAGCTCATGGAGTATATGAAATACCGTGCGGATCGTGCAATAAGACTTATGTAGGAAGAACCAATCGAAAAGTTGAAGCACGAATAGCGGAGCACAGAGTCGACATGAGAAACAAAAAACTTACATCCTCACTTGTACAACACTCGCTCACAGAAGGACATACAATAGATTTTGACCATTCAAAAATAATAGCAAGTTTAAACAGTGAACCTCTCAGAATTTACAGGGAAGCTATAGAAATATATAAGAGAAGGGATATAATGAACAATCGGGACGACGGAGTTCGTTTGCCTAGTACCTGGAAGAACATTTTATATGACAAACAATACAATAATAATATTAATAATACCATAGCGAAAATAACCGCAAAACACAACAATAATAATATTAATGTCACAACTAAAATTAACAATAAATCACAACACAAAAATAATGATAAAATATTATTACCAACGAACACGACAGCAGGTGGGCGTGTCACAAGGAGCCAATCACGTCGCGCTAACAATATTTGACATAAGCGGCCATCTTGTACGCTACGAGTCACTTGACGGTGAGCTTTCAGTGTGAGTAGACGTGTGTCGCGCGCGTGCTTTTCGTTAAGTCCTTGAAAATGCCTGGTGATATTCAGGCGAAACGTCGGAAGACAAATGGTCTTAGTCAAGACCTACTGACACGGGAAAACCGAGATAAAAATATTATAACATATATATATATATATATATATATATATATATATATATATATATATATATATATATATATATATATATATATATATATATATATATATATATATATATATATATATATATATATATATATATATATATATATATATATATATATATATATATATATATATATATATATATATATATATATATATATATATATATATATATATGTGCAATGGGTCAGCTCTGAAACCGGTTAACAATAAATACTCAAAAGTGGAGTAAAAAAAGAAGTTATTATTTTAATTTATTAGTTAAAATGAACCACAAAGTAATAGCTGCAAAGTATCAAGATGGTTATTTTTATTTTATTTTTATATTACTCTTAAGGCAGCTAACAAGTACTATGTCAAACATCAATTTAACACGCACACAAAAACAAGTTGCCACATTCTGGAGACTAACGATGTTAATCGTCTCACAGATCCAGACTGGGAACACAATTAAAAACTGTGTCTCCACCGGGAATCGAATCCGGGACCTTCGGATCAGTAGTCAGATACTTAACCAACTGAGCCACGAAGGCCGACAATAATTGCACAACAAAAATACCCACATATACATCACATTTATAGCAATAAAATGAAAATAATCATATTGAGATCGTGAGAGAAAGTAAAATAGAATGAGATATTCACAAATAAATATTTATCCTTTAATCTTTTGGAATGTATGTACAATACAATTAAAATATTAATTATGTTATTATAAATGTGTATTGTCTTAAAATTAACGAAACGTTTCGATTAAGGGAATCACCGCGTATTCCAAGCTCAACTATTAATGTTATTGAAAATTTTCTCTAAGACTCAAATTACGTCGTTTGGAATAGTGACTTATATCGAATCACCGTACGTCACGATGTGTAGGTACTGTATCTATTATAATATTATTTGTATGTGGACAGATATAAAATATCATTTTTATAAGTAACAATACATCATTAGTGGGTTAACGGTTATATAATGAGCATTAAGTTGGTAACACTCATTACAATGCTAATAATATTCATTATATTAAAAATAATTATCATTAATTATAGAATAACACACCAAATGACTCGATGTAATACGAGAAAATATAAGTGGTTGTGGCCAACTCTAATCGTATTCATAACTACTCATCTGACAGACGTAATATCTCAACGGGTATCATGTAGAGAGTGCTAAATATGGAGGTACTAGCAATATGTTGTGTTCCTGGACCCACCAAACAAACTTAGGTCAAGTACCGACGCTGTTTTGACGCGACTCCATGTTGATAACATAATATTATGGTTGGTTGGAATAAATTTCCAAATCGTAATAAGACCACCATTGTGCGATGTGTTTGTTTATATTATTTATTTATGAATTGATTTATTTTTTTGTTTTTATTTCTTCTTCTTGGTCATAATCCTAGGATTGGTCTGCACCTCGATCCCTCCACTTATCTCTATCGTCCGCCATTTTTATTTATTACTAGCTTTTATGTCCCGCCGTTGGCCAAGAATGTAAAATTGTGAAAGAAAAAGCAATCGTTTTTATAATATTGTCACCCAATTATTTTGCAATATCAGACTATAAAAAGTGGTTTGAAATTTGATTGAGTTTAAGTATTGTAAAATGTTCAAGTGATGGCCACAACCCATTCTTTTTTATATATTGCTATAAAGTGTGAATGAAGTATAATATTTATACAATTTCTGCTCGCATGGACTATGCGTAATGGTTTTAAATATGACTGTTTATCAACGTTGTAAAGAGATTGGTTTGGCCACAACCCCCATTTTTAAATATTATCATCGAAAACAAATTGTAATGTGTACCTATTGAAAATTTAGTAATTTTCGATGTTGGGATGTGGTTAAAATTTGATTAAACAAACGTAGGTACTGAAAAGATCTAGTATTGGTCACATCCCATTCGTTTTTATATTTTTTCATCAAGTGTGCATTATATTTTTGCTCAATTTGACTGAAAGTCTTCATTAACGAAGAAGAAGAAGACTTGAACTATAGTAAATAGTTTTTAATTTGAATATAAATGTTGTGAAGAGTTCAGTAATGGCCACAACCCCCATTCTTTAAATATTAGGTGTTGAAAATTATTCAAAATAGGATGATATAAATGGTTTAAATTTAATTAAACAAAAGTATTGAAAAGATTCTAGTGCAGGTTATATCGTCACATCCCATATCCCATTCATTTCATATGTATTTTCATCAAGTGTGCATATCGTTAATAATATTTCTGCACAATAGACTATTAGACTTAAAACTAACCCAAAAGACTAAATAAAAAAGAGAAAAATAAGTATAAGACTATAAGAAATAGTTTGTATAAAAAACTATTCCAATGGTCTACATAAAATAAGTAAAAATACATATACCTAATAGAAGAATTAGACTATTGGAAATAGATTGTATAAAAGCTCACCCAAAGGTCTACAAAAAAGAAGAAGAAGAATATTTAGACTATTGGAAATAGTTTGTATAAATACTGACCAAAAGGTCTACATAAAAGAAAATGAATAAGACTATTGGAAATAGTTTGTATTAAAACTCTCCCAAAAGTCTACGTACTTAAATGAAGAAGAATAATAATTAGACTAAAGGAAATAATTTTTATAAAAAAATGACCCAAATGTATACATAAAAGAAGAAGAAGATGAATTAGACAATAGGAAATAGTTTGTATAAAAACTGCCCTAAAGGTCTACATAAAATTAAGAAGAAACAGAATTAGACTCCAGGACCCGCCGCTTCAGGCCCTTCAGTACCTCCCGTCCCTTTAATCCCTCATTACGTCCCTTCCCATCAGACCCTTCACTACCTTCCGTCCCTTCAGGCAGTTTTATACCTCCCGTCCCTTCAGGCCCTTTAGTGCATCCCTTCCCTTCATTACATCCCGTCCCATCAGTTGGTTAAGAAAAGTTTAAATCCAGAAACCATCCTGGAAGAACCGCGAAGAGATGAAAGAACATTATTTTCCCAGGATGCTCTACTTAATAGGTAAAATGACTAAATACACGAAGAAGAAGAAAAAAGTTTAAACCCAGATACCTGCGAAGAGATGGAAGGACAGTTGGACCTTCTTCTCCCAGGATTCTCCAACTTCATAGGTAAAATGACCAAAAATACACGATGAAGAAGAAGAAGAAGAAATAAGTTTAAATCCAGATACCTGCGAAGAGATGGAAGGAAAATTGGACATTCTTCTCCCAGGTTAGTCCACCTTCAAAGGTAAAATGACCAAATAGACGATGAAGAAGAAGAAGAAAAAAGTTTAAATCCAGAAACCTGCGAAGAGATGGAAGGAAAATTGGACCTTCATCTCCCAGGATAGTTCATCTTCATAGGTAAGATGACCAAGTACACGTTGAAGAAAAAGAAGAAAAAAGTTTATATGCAGAACCCGTCCTGGAAGACCTGTGAAGAGATGGAGGGACAGTCGGACCTTCTTTTCCCAGGATACTCCCCCTTCATAGGTAAAACGACCAAATACACGAAGAAGAAGAAGAATAAGAAAAAAGTTTAAATCCAAAAACCATCCTGGGCATACGCTCGACAATTCACCAAAGTTTCATTATAATCGGACAAACGGTTGATAAATAAATAAATAAAATAATTTTCCTATAGGAAATCAGTATAGGTATATTATTGTTGATTTGTAAGTAAATAGTATTAGGTAGGTACCTACCTACAACAACCTTCTAAATAAATTCGATTCCTAACAAATTTTATTTGAATATCACATTCTTTCTGTAGCCATGGTAACGATTCGAACACGTAAGTAATATCGAATGGTTCGGATACATTTTTTGAATATGTAGGTACCTACATTGGTTTGTTCGATGCCATAAAAATGAAAATTGTCCGAAATATCAAATATTATATACAAATTATGCAATTTTATTATGCCCATATCTTTACTAATAATTAACAGA
The DNA here is from genome assembly GCA_963576475.1 of Molanna angustata. Lineage (NCBI taxonomy): Eukaryota > Metazoa > Arthropoda > Insecta > Trichoptera > Molannidae > Molanna > Molanna angustata. The sequence continues at coordinate 3,022,181 of OY754968.1, read as the reverse complement.
CTTTTACAATATACGTCTTAAAACTTGCTGTAATGTCTTGTGTTTCATTTTATTATTTATTTCAAAGGTTTATTATTTTCAAGAACATATTCATTCGGTAGGAAAATGAAATATTGTATGAAAAGATATTAAAATGGCGGCATTTATGTACAAAACGCTTACTTTAAAAATAAGTTAAACATTATAATTATACAAAATATTCACCATGTTTTTCACTTAAACGCTAAGTTATACTTGAAAGTAAATTTTTTTCGTGTAAATACGTACTTCTAACTTTTAAACTAACAGATATATGCGTGCAAAATGTACACTTTTTTGACAGATACGACTTGGAAAATTTTGTATGAAAAAAATAATTATTGAAATATTTTTAAAATTCAGCATTTTTATCGCATTATTTTTAGCGTGACACTGCATCAGGTATACAGGTACACGTTCGCACATAAATTAGATTTTTAGATGCTCTTGGTTTTTCAGAAGGCGTGAGACAAACACACACACACACACATACACACACACATACACTAACATTTTGATTGCTTTATTACTTTAGATGTACAAATAAATGTGGAAACTGCAATACTCATGAGAGTTGACGAGTTTTATGAAACTCTAAAAATGTTCTCATGTTCGGGATTATCAATTATTTGTTTTTTTGTTTAAATAATGTTCCATAAATACATTCAGAAATTGTCAAACTTTGAAGGTGAAAAATGATCGAAACAATAAGTACAAAAGTCCTACCTAAATGCAATAAAATGGACTATTTACAATAAAAATAGGTACACAATATAAGAGTCAGTAAAGTATAGATTAGTATGTTCGTGTCACAAAGCAGTTACCTGTTATTTGCCACAATGATACGGCTATTATTTCTGATAATAAAAATAAATCAAACCACATTATTATGACGAAACATAATAAGACCCTTTAAAATTACACTAAGAACTCCGTTCGTACGATTTTGGTACAAGACTTTTTATTATTTTCGCGGTGTGATCTTAACACTAGTTCTAAACATCTAAATAATAAAATGTTAACCCCAATATGAAATCAAATTTCAATATCATATTTGACGTAAACTATTAAAGTTGAGTATTTAAAAAAAAGACAAATCGCGTGGGAAATAAATTCAAATATGTTTTATCTATCTGAAATATGTATGTTAATATGGCAAGACTAGCTCTTATATTTGGGGAAGTAAAAATTAATTTTGTTTTATTTACTTTAATTTATAAGGCTTTTTCAACAGACAAAATAATAAAAAGTAACATTAGAAACATTGATACAAAGATCAATTCAATGAATTATAGAATAGCGTATATTAATACAAACAATGATTTTACAATTCAACAATTAGGTAGTACCACAGGAAGTCACAGGAAGAAGGAATGGGAAACGATTTTTTATTTATAAATTTATTTTTGTACCCTGTTCTTGAACCGCTTGAAACGATTTCAAGGGATTTAAATACATATAAAATTAATACAAATCAAACATAAGCCGAAAACAATCAAAATTATTTTTGTAATACGAAATTGCGATAAACAGAAAAAAAAACATGGACCAAGAAAAAGTTAAATTCTAACGACTAAGCACCAACAGGCATAGGTAATAAATTTTACAAAAATACATGTTTAATCACCAACAACAACACATCAAAAATCCAAAACACAACTTAATTTTGACTTGCGTCATAAAAATAAATGAAAACAGCCCCAGAAAGATCGATTCTATTTCAACGGGGAAAAAAAATTAATACTGGCCACACAACGGTATACGTGCCAGGTTTACCTATTATCATCTATTGTACAGGTAAACTGCAACGCGTATGATAAAACTATACAGTTAAGTATACATAATAATATGTGTACCTGAAACCTGTCAGATAAAACCGTTGCGTGTATGGCCAGATTTCATTTTTGCGATTTTCGATGACATAGCAAAAAACAAAACCCGTCGATAGGGGGTAAACGGAGGTAGGAGTGTATTTATTACTCAGCTGATCGGAAACCATGTTAGAAGTGAAGTGGTTATTACGTGCAATTTTTTTTTTGACGAACAGAAATTCCATTTCGAAAATTACGTCGTCGTCGCCGCTCGAAAAATGCTTCGATACCGATCAAATATAATGAATGAAAAAATGTTTATCAACGGGTATTATGTGGAGAAACTTTTTATGTACAGTTTCAGTTCTGGTTTGAACGGCGAAACCAAAATTTTCTATTTACTATATTTAAGGATTCTTAAGGTACACATTACATTATTTTGGATATTAAAAAAAATACTTTCAAAAAGTATAGGTACATACAAATGTTACAATTTAAAGAAATTATTTGTAAATTTTGGATTCAAGAATTGAATAATATCAAAATACATGCAAATAGGAAATCAACATAGAATGTACTTTTCCACATCGTTCAATTTTTTTTTATGAACAAACATTTAAGAATCTTTTTTTACTAATATACCCTACTTGTATTAAAAAAAATATAGATTTATTTTTGATCATCATTCATTGATTTTTTTTCTATTTTTACACCCTTTTATTTAACTTTACAGCTATTACTATATTATTGACAGATCGTAATATTAATACATCCTTTTTTGATCCATCCGGGGGTGGAAACCCAATTCTCTATCAACACTTATTTTGATTTTTTGGTCACCCAAAAGTTTATTTTCTAATTATGTCTGTACTGAAATTTTGCAATCAATTTTAAACTAACTTCCCGACCAGTTGAGCTCTGAAACTTTCAGAATTTGTGTATTACCGATGACAATGCATGTTAAAACTGTTTCCAGGTTGATTTATTAATAATAATAATGTACACTTCCTTGCACCTTGTTCAAGTGGCTAATTTATTGCCGTATGGCAATTTCTTCCAACTAACCAGTGTTTCCAGCCCAGAGAAGCAATATTTGCGTGAGAAATAATTTTAAATAAATTTTTCCTGTGCTGGGAATCGAACCCAGGACGCCCGCACAGAAACCGAATGGCTTACCAAGTGTGCCAAGCCGGTCGGCATTTATTCGATATGTTGAACAATTTTGTATTTATGAACTTGAATTGCGACTGCTGTACATGTTGCATAAATAATATCAGGAGTTATTTATATCGTTATAAGATCGAATTCAGTTTTCTTTAAGTTCTATTGTTCTTTATTTCAAGGTGAAGAAAATTTTGAAGAGGGTTCGGTTCATTGGTTTTTGATTTCGAAACAAATCACCCTTGAATCACAAAGACAAATTATATAGGATTTTTTTTAATATTTGAAAGGTAACTTTGTGGCGTCATTATAAATTATTTATAATATCCAAAATTACTTTATTTACGCAACTGATGAGGGCTAACGTCGATCGGTTTCAAGAGCAACGTTCTCTTCTCAAGGAAGACTTACGTAAGTCTTCCTGAAGAAGAGAACATTATTCTCGAAACCGGTCGACGAATTGTTTTTTTACTAGTGTTCAATTCAAAACATCATGTTGTATTTACATATTTTTATAAAATATACTATCGTATGTAATTATATTTCAAATGTTGTGTTGTTTTTTTTACTAACAACATTAAACAAACCCTGGATTTCAGACGAACTTTCTAGTGACTAAGAAAATTATGTAGTATGAGAAGAGAAATCAAAGATATGTCAAAGTCTAATTACATACTTGAATATCCGGTATGGATATTATTAATAGGAAGAGTAGGAGGATGTTATTGTTGCATAAGCTGGAGAGGGAGGTAGTGTTTAATAATGTACATATGATGTATAATATAACATAGTGTATAATCCTGACGTTGGCTGCAAGACGGGTGGGTGATGAAGGAAGGGCGGTGGGTGTGAGGGGAGGGGAGGGGACGGTACAGGGAGGACGATCGATGGTAGAGGCGCCGCGCCAAACAACCCCCCCCCTCCCCTCCACCTCGCACAGAACATTCCCCCACCCACCACCTGCACATACATCCTTATTATTTACTTTACAAGTTGAATAGACTCTGTTAGAAAAATCCATGCTACTTAACTTGTCTTTTTGTGTTAGCTTTATTGTAGGAACATATTATGACCGAATACCCGTAATGGTTCATAATTTATTTTCAACAGAGTGATATTTTGCACTTATTTTACAAAAAAATTGTACTTATTACAAATTGCTTAACCACGAATGACAGATGACATAATAATCGGTTGGAAAATCATTTTTAATAAATCAAACCAGTCGTTAATGTGCTTACTTACTCCAAAAATAATAAAATCTATTATTATAAGGTAGGTTTCGGTTTTCGTACAATTTTTCGGTTGCGCGTCTTTGCGACGTAAAATACATTCTTTACGGAAAAGATGTTTTGAAGTATCCAAATTTTTCCATTGATATTTTATGTAATAAATACCACCATCACACCAGTTCCCTATCTGAGAAAACCGAATGCCATACTCCTTTATCATGACATATTTCTCGCTTCGTTCACGTCCACGCATTATCTCATACTACGCTCCTCGTGAGCGTGTTATGTAATCAAGACGTGTATATTGTATTTCTCGCTCCGTTCACGTCCACGCATTATCTCATACTACGCTCCTCGTGAGCGTGTTATGTAATCAAGACGTGTATATTGTACTAGTTGCATGTAACACATGAGATCCAACTGTCGATAGCGATAATATGTATAGTTGAAGAATATGTACCAAACTATAAACCCATAGATACAAATTATTGAATATTTTCAGATATTTTGTTTTCTATACAACATTGTAGGTATGTATGTCAAGATAGGATAGTATGGAGGAAGATCCTTTTTCCTACCCAGAATATGCAAATAGCATGATGGTATGTATGTATGTTTGGAGATGAAGTATCAAACTATTAAGTCTTCTTACATATTGTGTATAGGCGACTGCCATACAAAATGTATGAAGCGATGTCGTCACTAAATTCAATTTTTAAAAAAATTGTTAAAAAAAAATTGGGATCTTCTACTACAATGTTAATATTTTTTATAGAAAATTGAATTATCTAGTTGGGGTGTTTCGGCTTTTTTCGATAATTGCAAAAGTTTTGGAAATATAGGCAGTTAAACTCATAAATTTATCATAAAAAAAATATTTTTCTTAATAAAAAATGTTTGAGAAACCCTGGAATTTTTTTGAAAAAACTAATTTGAAATTTTGTATTTGTCTATGTTTGTACCAATTTTCAGCGTTCTAGCGTTTATGGTTTCTGAGATATATGGAAAAATAAAATAAAAATTCAAAAGTTGATAACCCCTGACTGAAACAAAAATTCAAAATTCCGAGTATAAAAGTTTTGTAGGCCTGTAACTGTTTATATATTCTGAAATTTTAGGCTCTGTAAATTGAGCGGATCAAAAGTTATAAGGGGGGGACGGACACACAGACACACACACAGACACACACACACACAGACACACACACACACAGACACACACACAGACACACACACACACAGACACACGAAATGTTCTACTCCGAATTCTGAGTAAATCCGTGTATGGAACATATATGCTGCGAAGCCTCTAAGTTGGTGTTTTTTGACTTCAAAGTTGGAAAAGCCGTGAAAAAAGTAGACCTCTCCATACAATTCTCGCGTATTCTGGCTTGATACATTGTCGATATGTTAAGAGAACAAAGTTCTCCTGAACAAATCGACAGTTGGATTATCAGTTGCAAAAATAGATCGTTAATTCAATATCAGTATTTCTTACAGTACCTACACAATACGATATCTTAGATTTGTCTGTCAGTCATTAACTTCATATGTTGCTGGAATTCCAAAAGATGTAGATGCCCAAAGGGAGCTTTCAATAAATGATATAATTTTGAACTGTAACAAATTGTGACAGATTCAAATAAATTAATTTCCCAAAACTCGAGAGTAGGCACCTATTTATGGAAATATTTCAAATACTTTCAATTAAATCCATAGCCCAGAATATTGTCTATAAACAACCCATTAGTTGTGTAAATATTGGTGCCGCGTACTACTCACAAAGAAAAGTAATAGTAAACAGAAATATGGAAAAAAACTGCTGCACGCACTTAGATATAAAGCTTCATCCAAGCAGAATGTAACGAGGTTACATTTTCAAAAATGATTATATTATCTGACAGAATGTCAAATAGCCTTTGATAAAAAGTATTTTTAAACAATGACGATGAATGTGTATGTGAACTCAATGTGTGATTGAGTAATTATTTAATCAAAAATAACATTTAAGAAAACGAAGTGTGGTAAACCAATCCCTAACACAAAATAAATAAATGAAATTAGAAAAATATGAAGAGTAATATTATGTAAGATTAATAGTATTTGGGGATTTAGATGTGTGGAATTATCAAAAGGAGTCTATATAATTATCCTGGACATAGAAAAGAAACTGAGAATAAATAAAAATTTAAATTTTGTCCGCCATCAAAAAACCTAAAAAAAATATATTATGAACATTTTGTGGAAAAGAAAAATCAGGAAAAAATAGAACCAACAAGTAGATCAGAAAAAAATAGAGGACGCAATTTTCAAAGTTTTCTCACATATGAAATTTGTAATCAATTTTTTACTAGTATAATCAATTAAAAATAATATTTATCAAATTTTCCTTAATTTTTAGTTAAATCATATCAAGAAATGTAAATTATTGCGATTTCAACAGTTCTTACACTAAAAAAAATGCAAAAAAACAGTAAATAGTGATGTTGCAAAGAAAAATAAACACCGAGACGGAAACGCATAGCCTTGCTTACTTGCTTACTTTGTATGAAATACAAAATAATTTTTGTTCGATTAGATCAAAAGAACCAAGCTGGAAACAGGCAGTTTCAATATGTTTTTTTTTTTTTATTTATTTATTGAAAACAAACATACAGTCAATTTAGTACATAGGACAAGCAGACAGTAATACAACAAATAAGCCAAAAATGTTTGATGAATATTACTGGTTAAAAAACATGAATTGAGAAAGAAACAGTAAAATAATATTTTTTTGCTATATGAAAAGGAAATTGAAAGGAAATGGGGCGTTATGGGTACTTTTAATCTTCTATGCGATAAGTTGAAGAGATCAATGTCATGGAAGAACGAATCATAATTTCTGCATGCTCTGTATATGAAGCTATTACTGTTCGGAAAGTTAGTTAAAAAATGATTGCAGAATTCGAATACAGATAGACAACATGTGAAGTTAAAGAAAAGGGAGTATAAATGTAAACCTTTCTGAATACAGAAGCATGAAAATTTTAAGAATTTGAGAATGATGCCGTGAACCAACATAAAAAAATATTAAAATGCTATCATAGTTGTGTAATGTTCTAATCTAATGCATATTTCTTAACTGACCGATAAAGGAGGACAGAAGATCATCGTTTGAGAAATATAATTTCTTGATCTATATTAGGTATACTGGTGAAATAACGTAACATCATATTTATTACTACTTGCATGTAACACAGATCCGACTGTCGATAGTGAGATTCAACTGTCGAAGTTGTATAATTGAGGAATACGTACCAAACTATAAACCCATAAATTTATTGAATATTTTAAGATATTTTGTTTTCTATACAAAACATGTAGGTAAGTATTTATTTATTTATTTATTTTTATATATGAAAGGATGGGATAATATGGAGATCAGTCATTTTTACCTACCCAGAATATAAAAACAACATGATGGTGTAGGTATATGAATGTTAGGAGATAACTAATGAGAGAAATATGAGTTTTTGTATTTTTCTATATTTATACCAATTTTCAGCGTTCTAGCTTATGTGGTTTTTGAGATATATGGAAAAATAATGCAAAAATTCAAAAGTGCATAACCTGACTGAAACAAAAATTCGAAATTCTGAGTATAAAAGTTTTGTAGGCTTAAAATTTTCAATACTTTCTGAAATTTTAGGCTCTGTGAATCATGCAGATCAAAAGTTATAAGGGACACACTCACGCTCGCTCGCTTGCACGCACTTAATACTCGGAGTAAATTAATGTATTGAACATATATGCTGCGAAGCCTCTGAGTTGTTGTTTTTTTTTTATTTCTAAGATGGAAAAACCGTGCTAAAACTCTATTGCTGCATACAATTCTCTCATACGGGACTGAGATTAATTCGGTCGATTCATTAAGATATGTAAATGCGACTGCATAAATGCATTAACGAATCGACAAATGGATTACATAGTCAAACTGATTGTACCTACTTAAAAATAAGAGCTAAATTTGCACTGAAGTATGTAAAAAGGAATGAAAGTAGTAAGGTCAGCAGATCTAAGAGACAGTGTTTTTATCTGATAAATAAACTTTGTTTTAAATTAAATATTAAAATGCTGCACGATTCAGACGATGGAGAGAATGAACAAAACAAGGAATAAGAACAAAAACGTTGAACCGTATAAATAAACGAACCGAATATCAGAACTTCGATATGATATTATATGAAGTTGTTATTGAGTGATGTATCCCCAACGTGTCGTACCTAAAACTAATTACAAATTACATTACCTACAGCAGTCCGAGCAGCGAGGGAATAATATCATTTCATTTCATTGAGAAAGTTTACCGGTGAGGCAATAAAAGTCTCTTCAAAACATGCAACTCAATACTAAGCTCGTATTTTATAGCGACGTACTGTCAACAGACCGATCCAATCATATTCATATTTGCAGATGTGTACCTACAGTAAGTACAAATGTACATATATACAATACGCATTTCAATCAAAATAATATCGGCTATACCGTGTCCCAAGAGAAGATGATTATTTACATGTTTCAAAAGGCACTGCATCAGCAAACAACGATTTGAAAATGAACATATTATAAATCAATCATACAGGGTTAATTTAACCACGCTAATTCTTTATTGAATTGGTATCTGCATAATTTTTTTTATAATTGTTACTGAAATTAAATGTAAAAAATAATATCCGAAATCGGTTTCGTGCTAAGCTCACTTTCAAGTTGTCTACTTGAAAATGTGCTTTGCACGAAACCGGTTGTAGGTTGAAGTTTTAAAATAAATAGTAAAAAAAACTAAAATTATATATTTTTTATATATTTTTTTTTAACAATTGAAATGAACTTCCATCAAGAACTATCGGCCGAAAATTTAATTTAATTGATATTGTAGAAATTTCTGATATCATCATTAATAATTTTTCATCACTATTTTTTCTAACAATGATTTTTCAATAAGTATTATAGTATAAGCAAATTATAAGAGCTAGAACAAAAGTGCCGGACTTTCTTAAATAGTAACAACACTAATTTTTTCAGGTTGTTAAAAACTAAAATCGCTTTTCAGTTACAATAGTTAGATTAAACATAAACTGTCATCCGACTCGAAGGACCAAAGTGTACGCACGCCCTAGAGATATAAGAAGGTACTGAGCACTGTAATAAAGTTGTCGCAGTGCATGGTGTCATAGTACAGCTTTGAGTGTCTGGTTAGTTCTGTTGTGAAGTATTATCCCAGCTATCATAAGTTATCGACGGAGAGGCGTGTGAAATTTATATGATCCAAATGATCGTCGGTGGTAACAGCTGACCTGCGCCAGTCCGCCCTGACCCGCTGCTCCGCAAATATAGCCATTATTCATTACTACCGGAGTATTTTCGAACGACAGCGCTAAATATACACACCCGAGGATAAAAATAATATCCAACGGGCAGAGCGAGCCAGATACAAACACAACATTCACTTACACACACACACACACTCTCGCACTAGGAATCTTCGCAGTTCTCGCAGACAATCTCCTTGGGGAATATAAGAAATTGGGCCATCTTCAAATTTTATTCTTTTTCACGACATATCCGCTTGAAAGCACTTACGCGGTGCTCTTTACAGAATCATAAATGCTTGTTATAGATGATGCCTTTTGAAAAACACAAAAGTTAAACCACGAATGAAAAAAATCTATATTTGGCAAATAATTATTTAACGATATTCTTACAAAGTTTAAATAGTGTTACCTAGCTCATGTACACATTAAACTAAACAAATCATAATCTCCTTCCTTTCCTTATTATTACAATCAGTCTGTAGGTATATTATTATATTTTCATTTTCTTGATATGAACTTAATGCTATTATACCGAATTTACAACAAGAGACTTATTACTAGGTTGATTGGAAGAGATTGCCTGAGATTAATAATTGATGTATTGTGTAAAAATTGAATAAATAAATAATTTATTTGACTATTAAATTTTGTAACGCCTCAATATTTGCATATAAATTTTGATAAAAACAAAAACATACTTATACTATCGAATATTTTTATTATTGCATATGCGCAAACATTGGATTTTTTCCCTGTCGGGAGTCAAAGATATTTTTTAACAGATTTTTAATTATCTCAATAGAGACGAAGTTGGAATATTTATTGTAGGAGAACCGGGAAATCAAGGCACCTACAGGGCTTACGACCTGTCATCGGCTGGTTTACGTGATCACTTTATGCGCTTGCGCAACGTTCACCAATTATGCCTTTTAATTATGCCAATTATGCATTTTAAAACTAGTTGCATGTAATATATGAGATCCAACTTTCGATGGCGATTATTTGTATAGTTGAAGAACATGTACCAAACTATAAATCCTTAAATCCAAATTTTGTATATTTAAGATATTTTCATTTCTAAACAAAACATAGAATAGGAAAGTGTGGAGGTCAATCATTTTTTTCCTACCCCGAATATATAAACAGCTTTATGGTATATACATATGTATAAGTATGTGAAGTCAAACTATTAGAGTCCCCGAAGATATTGTGTATTCTGCCATACAAATTATATGAGACGAAGTCGTCACTAAATTCATTGTTACAATTAATGTTAAGAAAAGTTTGAGATGTACTGCTGTAAAGTATATATTTTTATAGAAAAATAAAATCTAACTGAGATGTTTCGGCGTTTTTCTAAATTCAAAAAAAAAATGGCAATATAGCCAGTTAAACACATAACTGGAATAAAAATTCAATATTCTGAGTATAAAATTTAGACGGGTGGTGGCAGAGCGGTTAGCGCGCTGGATTTGTAATCCAGTGGTCGCAAGTTCGAACCCTGCCACGATCGATTTCGTTCACCTATGGCACAAGCATTTATGCTGAATTTAGGGAACGTATGAGGATGTATATGTACTTGTTACTACAAGGACATATTCATTCTTTTTTTTTATATAAATTTATTTATGTTAGATCATCGTACCGAACCCATTCATTATGAGACAATACATAGTTGGTCAATACTCTAACGTACATGACGTACCTACATATGGTTGAGATACGATTCGACTATGGTGGACATTAAGGATTATAATAGTGGTTGGTTAAAGTCATGAATATTATAATGATAACAAGAATATAACGGACATTATTATAATTATTGTAGGTATATTTACATAGCCATGTTTTAACATCATGAATTTATGACGTGAGTGCTGTGAAACGTTAATGAATGCATATAAAATTATCTTGCTATACCTACTTTAAATCCAAACTTTTAAAACAAACTTGGTGAGGGACTGAGGAACTGATATTGTTAGATGACAGTTTTTCAACATTAACACAAGTTTTTTTAATCCTATTACTCGGATGTGTAGATTTTATAATACTTTACATACTAACAAGAACATAGATATTTTTGGTGACAAGTCTGGTGACATTCAGAAGAAAACTTTCCTCACTTATAAATTAACGTATTAAACTAGCTTTTTGTTTTAATTTTTGTCTAGCAATAATGTTTCTCTTTTTATCTGTTTGTGCTTAATTGTATCTTTTATAGTAATGTTTATCTTTTTGTTTTCTTTTGTTAACATCTTTCACTATTTTTCTTTGTTGTGATCTTAATTTCTAAATTATATCTGTTCATTTTTATATAAATTACATTTAAGATATTTTTATTTTCTTATAGATTTGTTTGCCAATTTTGAATGCAGGATGTGACCACTTGTAATTGTCTGACGAGTTTTATAATAACTTGTTAGCTGTAAGTGGTCCTTAATAATAAATAGATAAAATGTGAGGCACGGGCTTTGAATAGTACTTCCATTATTTTCAATTATCGTTTTCGGGTGTCCTGTAAGACCCGGGTAATCGATAATACAACAGGCAACAATAACATCTTACATAGTTCAGCAATGAGGTTCACATCCCATACTGCATGTGGGGGGGATACACGCGCGTGTCGTGCTTCCTTTTATAGGGTATCACACACTTTTCACTGATTGCACCGCATTGTGGCATATAAGCCTTGATTGTATGAATGAAAAAATTGATAATAATAAAAATAAATAGTACCTTGCACCCTGCGCAAGTGGCGAGTTTATTGCCAAAATGCAATTTCTTCCACCTAGTACCTACCTAGTATTTCCAGCCCAGAGAAGCAAGAATTGCATGAGATATAATTTTAAATAAATTCCTACTCTGCTGAGGTTTCAGGACGCCCGAACAGAAGCCAAACGACTCACCACTATGCAACGACTGTCAACGAGAATAAATGAAAATCGTCAATTAAACAAAAATTAGAACAGAACAAATAATGACTGTTGCATTTTTTAATCAACCGATTCATTCGAGTAGTTCTCTCTTTCAATGGCGTCAATCAACGTGTTGATTAGTTTTGTTCTCAGTCCAACTACAATAATCAACATTTGTTGCCAACAATGCTTTCAAGACATGTATTATACTTTCTTCGTTGTATGTACGTGTGGTTGTACTCAATTCAAATAGATGCCTATATACAAATTTGGCAATCGATAAAATGCGTACTATATATCTTCTATCAATAAGATTATCGAAAAATTTCAAAATTGTTTATCTCATGAATCCGGGAGGTTCCTTTGCGTGGGCATATGTAATATCACCGAGTTGAATCGACTGTTATATGGATTTATTCGCAAACATTAAATTCTTAGAGCGATTTAACACCCGATAAATTTACATGACATCTGTGGCGAAGGGGATTCTCGACGATCGCAAATAGCCAAAGCAAAAAACCATTATTTGAATAACTCGTAAACATTTTACAGCCGAAAAAGAAAAACTGGTTGTTGCGGCCGAACAGAGAGGACCAAATCGGCCCGAAGTTGATCACATTCAGGTGAAGTTTCGAATCGTTTCCAAGAAACCTTCATCATCACGATCCTCCTGCGATCTACAACACGCAACACATAGTAATAATATTTTTTAGAGCGCCGTTTAGTGACACAAGATCACTCCAAGGGCGCTATGGCTTAATTGTTGGCTCTACGAAACAAAGATGCCTGAAGTAATTTAAAGAATCAATGTTATGAAATCCATGTATGTCAGGGGGGAAAATTATTCCATTTTAAAGGCCCGTTCACACTGAAACTGCGATCACAATAAACCGCCTTATTAATAATAATCAGTGGCACTACAACCCATCGTGGCCTCCTCCAGAAGCTCCCTCCACCCCTCCCTGACCATCGCTTCCTGCCGCCAATTTACAATGCCCATCGTCTGCAACCGCCTTATTGACTGCCCAATTATTTTTAGAACAAATTAACATGGTGGCGAGCCACACAAAGAGTGATAGATTACAGCCACCACCCTCAGTCATGAGGATTAGAACGAAAGAAATATCAAAAATAGCACGTAGTACTGACAATAAAAAAGGTAATCAAGAAATAAAAGGCAATTCAAAAGATTACTAAACTAAAGTTGGATTAATCAACAACGAGACTAATTTACGAAATAAAGAAATAATTATTGTTTCTCAAATAGACATACATAGAAACTAAAAGTATTCGTTGTTTGTGTGCCCGTAGAACAAACCCAAAACACAGCGACGGATGAATGTATATTTAGCTACACACGAAACCAATTACTGGATAAAATAACAATGATTACTTTAATGGCAGATCCAATGACAGAACAGTAAAATATTATTGACTAGTCATTACAACAACATCTACTGAAATTGCGCAAAGGCAACGACGAAGAGACACGACTCACGACAAACAACTAGGTGGAAAGGTAATAGGTACATGATCATGTCTTCAACAGTAGACGTCAAAATCAAACCATACAAATGTCTTCTTACCAAACACCTTAATCGAGTAGAGATGTGCGAGACCAGACTGCATACTAAATTAAATGATCCGATGACGAATCTTGATTCATACATTTATCGATATTATATGTACATACATGCGAATAGGATTGGAATAATAATTGAGAAGGATTCAGCTATTAATTATCTGATAGTGATAGTTACGAAGATCCATGACGGTGCAGACACTTCAGGAAAAGCAGGAATGTTTTTATTAGAACAATTGACACAAAAAATGAAAAATGGATGAAAACGACAATAATAACGATGACTACGAACTAATGTAAGAATTACGACAATATGCAATAAATAAATGTGGAACTCCACTCATGAAGTGATGGACAAAAAGAAAAAAAAGATGAGTTACCATCAAGATCCGTTTGAAGAGACTCAAATTGGAAGATCTTGCAGATATACCAATTTGATGATGGTGAGATTGCGATATTCCTTCAATAAGTGCCTTACCTATAGAGAAAGCAACGTAGTATGTAGAAATGAATTGAAAGTCACTTCCATACATTGAGTTATCTTTTCTTGAGTTAAATAACACGTTGTCTGGGGGGGGGGCAGATCAGACAGCAAAACGCGTTTATGTAAAAAAAAAAAATAGGAATTAAATTGTGTTTTATTCAATCTATACGATCTCTATCTATTAAAATACTGTCCCACATTTGAAGGGTTGTGTTTCCAGTTTCCAGGTAGGTGGGTACCTACACATGTCAATAGTTGGTACCTAGGTCTTGTTTAATACATCACATTTCCGAACATACACGACATGGAACACGTCAAGAACCCTATTTCCTAGTAGCGGAACACATCGCCTCAAGCTCCCTATCACGTCCAGAAACAATCTTCCATGGTGATTATTGTTAAACTATCTTGGCAATACTCTCCGTGACATGGCAACACAAATCAGGGAAATATCATTATCCCGACACTTATTGCATGTGCAAAACAAAATGGACGGATGCATTTAACACAAACCATTATATGATTATAATAACTTATGATCCAGGTTTTTAAACATAGGTAATTGCCACACGAAAAGTAGATGATAATAAGTAAAACTTAAAAGTTATGAAGATGAATGATATAACGAAACAATAAAATGATATATTCCTTTGATTAAAGTAACCAATACAACGTTTCATCGTTCTTTGGATAGATCACATTTTCTAGAGCAAATAAACAATGACCTTTTGAATTTTCAATCAATGCTGGTAACTTACACAAAATATAGAAAATCTTTTTTTCAGAAACTGTTTATTTACTTGTCATGTATATAAACTCGTGAGATAATTATTTTGTTTGACTTCATCACCGAATTCACAAGCGATTTATGGCTTTGGTATACAGCATACACAAAATACTCCTGTAATCAATCTTATTAATGCTGTTCCATCTCCAACATAGTCATTTCTTTGTTTTACGAGTGCGTATAATATAAATTTTCTTAACATGTTAGATGATTTTCGAAATTCTATAAATAGTAAATAAACAACGAGTCTTAAAATGTAAAATAAAACAAATTACCAAATGTTAAAAACGAGCCACAAACAAAACAACATCGAGAGAAATTTCGTAGTCACCTAACCCACTCCATCAAAAACCGAAATTAATATCTGTCGCCGAATTGACAAGCATTACAGACGAATTAAAAAAACATGCACCAGAAAGCAAAGTGCATGCATCGGCACATATTGTATAACAAGATTTTGTGCCAAAAAGTCATTCGTCAAGAAACAGGTGACGTTGTCTCGAAAGTGCTGACAGGACAATAATAATAGTAATATAACGCTCATAAACATCAGCATCAAGTTCCTAGTCAATTACCAATATCGAAAATTATGGCCAATAAAGAAAATCTGGACATTCTCTAATTAAATTTTCCAGGTGGGAAGGTCTGACAGAACCCGCCACACCACTGTCTTGCGGCAGTGGAACGTTTCAACGTCAAAAGATATATATTGCCTCGTAAAATTTCAATTAAAACCGAATGAAAAGATATACTCGAGTGAATATATGTGTTTTCCGCTGCACGCTAAATTGAAAAAATCAGATATGAAGAGGAAACTAATACATAAATCACCTGGCGCTTGCACTGCCAAGAAAAAATATAAAAGAAATAGTTCAATTACTCTTCTCCTGTAGAAGATTCACCGCTGCCAAATGCACTATAAAAGCGGCACTTCAAAAACATCACTAAAACCCCTTAACAGCCGCAAAAATACATTATAACTGAAAACCCACACAGAAGCTATTAAATAGTCGTACGCCGAAGCAAGCGTGAATTCCTGAGGAAAATGAGAAAAGTAAAAATTGTGTGTACATGTTGATGAGATCCATGAGATAATGCATACCCGCAAGCGTTTAAATACTACCTACCAAGTGAAATTCTTCATCAGCTGAAAAATTCAATACCAAAAACAATCCGTTCAAAGATGCCAAAGTTAACGTTCGCAGAACGACAATCGTACATTAATATTTTTTGTTTTTTTTTTGCATGAATAAACTCTGCTAATGTTCGGGATTTCCCTATTCTAGTTTGCTAAACCTTTACGACTAAATAAATATACATCCGAATATACACGGCTCATTGAATACTTTTGTTTGATTATAAATATGAAGGTTTTTTAAGAAAATGCTAATTCCAAAATTATAATAGCAAAGGACGAAAATAAAACTAAACGAAAATAGAATAAAGTTCAAGGTTTGCTTGGAATATTAATTAATAAATGTATATTTGAAATTTAAACGGTTGATATTATATCTTTAATGAGTTTTATAATATAGATTAAGGAATGAACAGCAATTAATGAAAATACATGCACATTATGTCAATTGTAAAAAAATAGAAACCACGCTTAAAATGCATCAACAATGAGAAATATTTTTTTCCTAATTTTCCTTAAAATACCGATTATATTTTATCTAAAGATTTTAAGCAATCATAACTAAATTTCTGGCATTATAAAATATGTGTCGATATATATAATTTTTTTAATTTGCTTTTCGAGTAATTTTCAGGTACTTTGTCAAATATTTTAATAAACACGCACCTAATAACGATTTGCCACATTCAAAACATTAATAATGTTTATTGTCTAACATCCGTTTTTACTGTTTCATTTATGAGTAATTCCGCATCATATCAAACAAAAAAATTCAACCTGACCATTTTAGATCTCAATGAAACTTTCTAAAATCACTCTTTAATGAATACTATGTATTTTTAGAATTTTTTTATCTTATTGGGTTTTTGTGTAATAAATGTTAAAATTTACGAAAAACAGTCGTTTTTTGGCATGCATTCAACATGTTAAATCTTATATTACCTACTTAAGTTCTACTGGGACTAGAAAGATTTTTGACACCTTATTTTAAAGAAAATTTCATAGGGTTTAATTATGGCCGATTGGGTGCAGAAGGCGCAAGACAGAGATATGGGAGAGGCCTATGTTCAACAGTGGACAGAAATGCATGTATAAGTAAAAGTAATTGATTATGGCCGAATAAAACTTAATTAATTTAAAATTTAAAAATTTATTCATGCAAAAAAACGACCTTTTTCAAAAAATTTAAAATAAATTATGCCAAAACCCAATAAGATAAAAAAAATCTAAAAATATAATCTCATTTACATCATTGGAGAGAATGGTCCAAGAAATTTTCGTAAAAAAAATAGAAAATGGTCAGGTTGAGTGACTGGTTGTTTAGATGTGGAATTACTCTTTCGATATATTGTCATCTGAAACAAGAATGTATTGTATACATACAAAAGCTCAGAATGATTGGAATATGGGAATCAGTTAAATATTCAATTTCAAGATTTGACGCATACAATAAACACGGCAAGTTAATATAAGCGTGGCAATGATTAAATACTAAGACGCTTCAAGAGGGTTTGAAATATCTGCAACATTTTTCGAGTTATTAAAAAGATTCATTTCAAGTTGTCCAGAAGATGGAGGACCCAGTTAGTACAAGTTACACACATACTTTATTATCCATACATAGCAGTCAGTGCTGAGTCAATCGTCACATCATAAATATATTTGCTTCTAACAATTCATACAACTGAAGTGTGTACCGAGGGTAACCAATTATAACCCGTTTGCTGTAGGTATATGGGTAATTAAAATGGGTAAAATAAATTATTACGCAACTTTGAACACATTAAAGATACAAATCGACATCACATACCATCACGCCGTTTCCCTGTTTGAGGTAGGCAGAGAGAACCGAAAGCCAGAATCTTCTATCTTGAAATACACGTTTTGTCTCATTTACATCCATACATCGCGTCATGTACCTATGCTCTCCTTTTATTCTGACTTCGCATGTTCACATCTTTCAAAATCTTATTCAATTGATCATGCCAACTCTATCTCGGCCGGCACCAACATCTCCATCCATTATTTTCAGCCTCTTTTAGGCATCATATACCAATTATTGTGGTAAGTACCATATACTATTATTGTACCGAATTCTCTTGAACCTTAATTTATCTTGGAAGAGATTGTCTTGTGGCCACCCGTCTTTGTACACTTGCAATTGTACATAAATAAGGTGTCATTGTATGACGATGAATCATAAAATATTAATTTTCTATGGAAATCAAGGTTTTTTTTCAACACCACAGTTAAAAATAATTATCGAAATTGTCTTGGAAAAGAAATTGTGTTGAAATAAAAAGTAGTTAATTTTCGATGATTCGAAGAGAAAGCTTCATAAATATCATCTGTCCTGAAAAAGTAGCGGTCACATCTAAATAAAGTTTGTTGTAATAAATAAAATAATTTAAAATATGTCACAAAGTTAACTCCGAAAAAATTAATAACATACTTACATAAATTATTATGTACCTATGAGGTTTCCATATGATTTTACATCCTACAGAGCTCGAGAATTTGTTGATGCTTTCTCAATAGTGATTTATTTCCTTATTTTCCCCTTCCTATACGTTATCCTGTCCTGAAATTCCTAAATTTTGTAAACATCTATTTATTTGCTTCATTAATAATTATTGTTTTTCTTTTTTTGTAAGACCGAAACTTAGTATTTTTTTTGTTTAAATAATAAAACACATAAAAAGGTACACTCATAAAATACACAAAAAGACAAACAGTAAAACATGTTGCCCTTTACCATAGTGCAATCAATCGTGTGTAATCTTAGTGTTGCAATCTTGGTTTTATAGTTCTTATGTATATGTATGTGTTTCAAAAATGTATGTAACATTTAATCCAACTGTCGATTTGTTCAGGAGAACTTTGTTCTCTTAACATATCGACAATGTTTCAAGCCAGGATACGCGATAATTGTATGCAGAGGTCTACTTTTTTCACGGCTTTTCCAACTTTGAAGTCAAAAAACACCAACTTAGAGGCTTCGCAGCATATATGTTCCATACACGGATTTACTCAGAATTCGGAGGAGAACATTTCGTGTGTCTGTGTCTGTGTGTGTGTCTGTGTGTGTGTGGGTGTGTGTGTCCCCCTTATAACTTTTGATCCGCTCAATTTACAAAGCCCAAAATTTCAGAATATGTAAACAGTTATAGGCCTACAAAACTTTTATACTCAGAATTTTGAATTTTTGTTTCAGTCAGGGGTTATCAACTTTTGAATTTTGAATTAATTTTTCCATATATCTCAGAAACCATAAAAGCAAAAATGCTGAAAATTGGTATAAGCATAGAAAAATAGAAAATCTCAAATTAGTTTTTTTCAAAAAAATTCCAAGGTTTCTCAAACATTTTTTATTAAGAAAAATATTTTTTTTATGATAAATTTATGAGTTAAACTGCCTATATATTCATTTTTTTTTTAAATATCGAAAAAAGCCGAAACACCCCAACTAGATAATTTAATTTTCTATAAAAAATATTATCATAGTATTAGCACATCTCAAACTTTTTTTAACAATTTTTATAAAAATTTAATGTAGTGACGACATTGCTTCATACAATTTGTAGGGCAGTCGCCTATACACAATATGTAAGAAGACTTAATAGTTTGATAGGTACTTAATCTCCAAACATACATACAGAACCATCATGCTGTTTTCATATTCCGGGTAGGAAAACAGGACTGACCTCCATACTGTCCTATCTTGACATACATACCAACATGTGTTAAAATTTTCAATAATTTGGATTTATGGGTTTATAGTTTGATTCTTATTCTTCAACTATACATACTATCGCTATTGACAGTTGGATCTCATGTGTTACATGCAACTAGTTTAATAAATAAAGTGTTGGTTCTGAGAATCTGTAAAATAAAATTAAAAATGACGTCCCCGTCGGGAGAAATTAGGACGGGAGTGCGAGGACATGAAGTGTACCTCAATCACAGAGGAGTTGGAGAGAGTCGCTGAAGACTGACAAGAGTGGAGGAAAAGTTTATCGCTTTATTCCCAACCAGCACCCAAGATTGAAACCAAAGAAGAAGAGATCCACGGCGGTGACTTTCCTTGTCTGATCACGACGGGCGTTGCGTTGAGTTGCGCAAATTTGATGATAAAAAGGTTTTCCTTCGATAATCGAAACCGTAACGCAACCGAAGGAACGACTCCAAAAACAAACAAGAGAGATCTCTTTCTACGGTTAATGCACTGTATGTATATGTATGTGTGAATATATCTGTACGTGTGTTTGTATGTACGTATTTTTGTGTGTGGGTGTGTGTGATTCGTGAAAATCCCGCGCCCGATCTCGATCAGGCTGTGCGCCGTACGAAAAGGGAACGATCCGTAATACACGTGTGGATAATGACAGTTGTATTTGGTTCGTCACTTTCGGTGTTGCGCCAATAGTGTCGGCCTTGAATGGTCCCCAAATGTCGGGGCGAACGGCCGAGTCGATGGACGGGCGAGGCGAGGCGAGGATGATGGTAATGTCACCCCCAGAGGCGACGGGGCCCGAACAGGTAAAACGCACACACAACTTCATATTTTATTCATTTGCCTATTTCACCATTATATGCCCCCCATGAAAAGGAACGAAAGAAATTCGAGGAAAACAAACAATAATCAAAAATAAAATAAGGTAAATAATCAAAAACGTTTACCGAAGATAGTCCAAAACTGTAATGAGCGATTTTCCAGGGGGTCGCAGACCACCAGGCAAAGAGATGAAACAAAGAGAGCTGGACATCCATGCCTCATGACCTGGAACTAAGTTACTATAAACGGATTGCAAATCCATTTATTGGAATAAGAAGAAGCCATTTAGACAAGTTTTCAGAAAATTACACCTTTTCTCCCATATTATGGCTTTTTCGTTCGTTCATTTCCGTGGCCAGACCAACTTTAACAACCCTCTCCAATAGTTTGCTGCTGTCATAGGCTTATCGTTTGTAGCTAGGTGGTCCTCTTCATTACAAAGCTCCCCAATGAGTGGGTACACTAGTAGGTGCGCCGTGTTTTGCAACTATACAATCGCATGTCACATCCTGTTCGCTTCCCAGCAGTTCCCATCTCAGCATATTCACCTAGCATCTACTCACGCCCGATCTGAGTCTGTCCGGGGTTTTCCAATCCCCGTATGGATACATTCTCCCCAAAACGTTCCCGCCACAGCCAAATTCTCCTTTTCTTTTTCGTTAAGAAACTGTGTCTCAATCTGAGCTTGGTTGGGACTTGGGGCGACAATTATTATCATTCTTTCCAAACTTATTTCCTATTTATTGTTTTGGTCCTTGGGTCTCCGTTAGTTATATATTGGACTCCTGAGTTATCAAATCACGGGTTTGATTCCCAGTGGTGGCACTATGTTTTCAGACCGAATTTGTGAAAATCTATATTATTAGAGTCTTCAAAATATACTTTATTGTTATTTGTCGCGAGATTAATTTGGTTAGTTACCCGAGTTTAAAAATTAAAAAACAAATGGCGAATCTTGTTTAATTAAAAATGATTTCATTACAAAACATAAATTCTATATATAACAATTTATTTCGGGAGCATTGAGTTTTTCGCTGGATCATGTTTTATATTTAAACTAACATTATATTCTCGATTCATATTCTGTTATATATTTATCCACAGGTTCTTCTAGGAAACCTCGGTTCACCTACGTTCTACAATATTTTGTATTAATTTGTAATATGTGGTTGGGGTAATATGAAAGACAGATATAGAAGATTAGGGAAATAGTATGTCGAAGTATGATGATGATATAATAATGTATAATGCGTGTGGCGTAGTCGGGTATGCGAGAAGATTCAGCCAAGGGTGGGCGGTGTGACGCAATGCGCAGGGCCACAGGGATCGGGTGGGGGTTGATAGAATGAGCTATGGGGGGAAGGGGGATGCTGGAGGCGGGGCCGAGTGAGGCAGGTCGCGACAAGGGTCAAGGTCGACCCACGCACTCTGCACCAATACATACACACAAACACCACACACTAACTTCACATAATATGTACAATACTACACATATCATCCCCAAAGGAACTCTTGACAGACTGAAAGATATAAATTTTACAGCGGATTATTTCGAAATTATAAATACATACGCAGAAAAAAAAGGCAAATAATAAATGTATGTTCTTAGAATGTTTTCAGAAATCTGTTTGATACAGGTAATCCAAATTACATAATTATATTTTAGCACCCAGAATATAATACATAATAAAGCTGTTACTGATATCTTAGACTTATGTAGTCCAACCAAGGGGACTACATTTTGTAAAACTAGTTACTATTCAGTTGATTCAGAGAGGGAGAAAAGAATCAGAGAGAGACAGGACATTGGATCTGAGATAACATTTGCACTTAGGAAGAGATATTTTCTTGCGACCTCATACATTATTTATAAAAATGTCCTTTTACACATGCATACAAATCCTCACAGTCAAAATATACTTAAACCTTGAAATGTATTAAAAAAATATGTCGCAATAATGTTTGCGTAATTATTGTTAGTATTACATCAGAACAGGCTTCGCGTAGTGAGTTTATAGTTTCCATTGTAATATTTTAAAGTTATATTGTATAAAACATGGAAATAAATTAATAAAAAAATAATACCACCTACGTGTTATATGAAATTGAGACGCGGAGGAAATGAAGTTCCTGATACGTGAGCCATAACGATTTATAATATAAAAAGAAATTAGGATAATATGATTAAATAAATTGCGAATACTCAAGAAAATTTTCAATATGGAGGTTTGTAAATGCCTACTACTTCACATGCCTGAAACAAACACATAAAATACTTTATTGTAATTCATATTTATTAAATAAATGGCTACAAAACTGCGGTAAAACCGGCAATTATATATCGCGTAGAATGCTGGACTGTAAAGAACAAAAATTCCACACCAACGAGATGAAGATGCTTAGATGGTTCAGACGTGTGACAAGACTAGACAGAGTAAAACCAACATGTCAGAAGCAGCATCGGGGTGATCCCAGTGACGAAAAAGATAACGAAATTAAGATTGGGATGGTATGACAATATATGATAAGGTGAGGCATGAAGATCATGCAGTGCATATTGCACTAGAATACAGGAGACTCGCACACTCACATTGGAGTGGTATTGAAAATAAATGAGTGGATAAAGGCGCAACTGGATGAAACGATGGTGCAATATAGCGAGACATGGCGGACAAAAATAAAAAGAGCCCCAGAACAACTATGGGAGATAGATGAGAAAAACAAGAATATTTATTGAATAAATGAAAAATAATACATTAAAACGCTTTAGCCTCATAGAACGATCATTTTATGATCCTGACAAAGCAAGAGATTAGAGATCGACCAAGAAAAAGTTAGCACGACCACTTAAATTGGATTTACAAAATGGGAAAGTAAGAATAATATAATCACCGTGTATGAGAACGCGAATGAAGGGAGAAATGTATTTCAGAAGAAAGAGGAACGGCGTTAGGTTCACTCTGCCTACCTCAAATAGAGAAACGGCGTGATGGAATTGTACATTTTATATTTTTTACTACTTCTCAGGCAACTACAGAGACTGTCAAATATAAATTGACACGCACCCAATAACAAGTTGCCACATGATGATACGTATTACTTATGTACGAGTAGATACTCTCGATAAGAGGACATTGAATGTTATTCACGAATAATAGCTCACATATACAATAAATCGCGCGAGCGAATCGTGTCATTAGTTATCAGTAAGAAATCTAATTCTACCATCCTTTTTTCCCTTTCTTTCCCATCAAATACAAAAAAAATAATTTAATGTGAATAAATATGCAATTGGTCTGTTTTTTCGTCCCTTAAATAAATAAATAACACCCAATAATACTATAACATTTGTATTTTCATTAAATTTAATTAAGGTACTTTAAATACACATATTTATCAGTAAATAATAGATAATAATTAATTTGTTATTTCATTAACAATGTTAGACATAACACCACTTTCTCTATGTTATACAAGTCGTTATACACGTGCCGTCTCATTTTGTTTTGGCTTCAACGGAGATAACTTACTGACAATATTATTCCTAAGGTCAGGGTTTCTCATCTTCCTGAATACCCTTCATATTTCCCAGATACGATCAACAACTCCCCTGGCAGCGGCTTATCGTAGGATCTCCGACATTACCCTAACTTTTCCTAACGGGTCCAACAGCCGTCCCGAGGGGATTTAGCAAGGTACCAAATATTTCGGCTGAAGGCATCTCCGAGAGAAAATAAAAGTGAAGTAGTAAGTAAGATAAAAAGCTTCCGATAAGAATCCTCAATTTCCTCTGATGTTTGCATACTTTATTTGTCTTCCGTGATTTGTGACTCATGATAATAATATGAATATAAGAACTTTACATTCAGGTTTTTTTGAAATTTGAACAATTCATACAAATGTAAGATGGGTTAATGACAAACTCACACACGTCCTCACCCACTCTGTTCTATAACTAGTTGCATGTAACACATGAGATCCAACTGTCAATGACGATAGTATGTACCTATAATTGAAGAATACGTACCAAACTATAAACACTTAAACACAAATTATTAAATATTTTACAATATTTTGTTTTCTATGTGAAACATGTAGGTATGTGTGTCAGTATAGGATAGTATGGAGATCAGACTGTTTTTCCTACCCAGAATATGAAAATAACATGATGTATGTTTGTATCAAACTATTGAGTGAGATATTGTGTAGTGTTTAAATTGTATGAAATGATGTCACTAAATTCAATTTTTATAAAAAAAATTTAATTTTTTTTTAGATGTATAAGGTACCTACTACTATAATGTTGATATTTTTTATAGAAAATTAAATTATCTGGTTGGGGTGTTTCGGAATTTATTCGATATTTTTAAAATTTTTGGAAATATAAGCATTAACACATAAATTTATCTTTAAAAAAATTTATTAATAAAAAATGTTTGAGAAACTATGGAATTTTTTTGAAAATTAAAAAAAAATGACATTTTGTATTTGTCTATATTCATACCAATTTTCAGCGTTCTAGCTTTTATGGTATCTGAGATAAATGGAAAAATAAAGTAAAAATTCAAAATTTGATAACCCCTGACTGAAACAAAAATTCAATATTCTGAGTTAAAAAATTTTCTAAGCCTGTAGGAAGGTAACTATTTATATACTCTGAAATTTTGGGCTCTGTAAATTGAGCGGATCAAAAGTTATAAGAGGGGGGGACACTGAAAAAAAATTTGACCACCGAGCTGACTACCTGCGTTTTAAGCCAAACATTTGTTATCAGTAAATCTATTTATGACTGTACTGTTTGGTTAAGCGCACAAAATATTTAGTAGCACAAAACGAAATGTTTTGTAGTCACTATACGAGTAGTTCGGTTAATTTTAACAAAAAGTTTTTTCATTGCACACACACACACACAGACAATAAATGTTCTACTCCGAATTCTGAGTAAATCCGTATATGGAACATATATATGGTGCGAAGATTCTAAGTTGGTGTTTTTTGACTTCAAAGTTGAAAGAACCGTGAAAGACCGGAGTGAAGACGGATCCCCCCCCCACACAAAAAATGGAAGGACAGCTGGAAGTCCACATCACAAGAAGTGGCAACAAACTCTGCACAAACAGGCCCCAGTGACCTTCAACCAGCATAAGAAGTCTTTATTTTATACTATTTGTAAGGTATCTTTTGTCTATTTTAATTCTATATTATTTATATCTGAATCTTTATTTTTATCTGTCTATATTTTTACCTATTTTTATCTGATTCTATATTTTAATGTATGAAGTGAATTATTTTTAGTATTGTAACTGGTAAATGGCTTATGCCATATATTGTGTAAGAACAGGCGTCACCCACTGCTACAGTAACCTCAAAAAATGGGGCTACAGAGAGGAAGACACTTGTGAGTGTGGCACTGTGCAGGACAACTCGCACCTTCTCTCATGCCCTTTGATTGGAGTTACGTATACACATGTCATGAAGACACCGTGGCAGCGAAGGAAATCGGCATCCGAGTGGCCGAGCACTGGAATTTTCCAATTTGATGGTGTTCCGGACACGGAAAGTAAGTAAGTATATATTGTGTAAATAAACATCACCATCTACTTTTTGTTATTGGTGAAAGATCATCATCACTGCTTTGAAGAATTTGTTTACATCTCTATTTTATATTTTTTTATGTACGTATTATTGAAAGTTTGGCCAATACAATAATGAGCAAGTTCATTATTCGCTTCTATTTTGTGTAAATGCTATTTACAATTCATAAAAACTCGCTTCATAAAAAAATAATTCCATTGGAAGGTTTGATTGTGACGTATATAACAACAATACTTTCATAAACAAATAGTGTAAAATGTAGAAATATGCACTAGGTATTATAGTAACGATAACAGTGTCAAGTTTGTGTCAATGAACTAAACAAAAGAAGGTAAATAAAGATTTATCGTTATACATATTTCATAATCAAATGACTTGCCGATAATATAACGATATGCAGATCATAAAATATAATAATATTTCATACGTATTTACCTACGTACTTTGGTTCCTATATGCACCAACATTATAAAACATAAACTTGCGTCGTATACCTCCCCCACCATAGGCACAATCAATCGGTCTTGTCGGACATACACCTTTACAATCGGTTCAATGACTGATAAGACAAGTTGTAGATAGTGAAAATATGCAGATTTATTGTTACATATTTAGTTTATTTAGGAATCCTAAACTATATTATATTTCATATAAATATACAAAAATAAAAAAGGTATTTGAAAATTCCTTCATAAATTCGTTGCACGAGTTGGGTGGAAGAGAATCAGTTTATATATACAAGTTGCATGTAACAGATGAGATCCAACTGTCCACAGCGATAGTATGTATAGTTGAAGAATAAGTACCAAACTAAAAACCCATAAATTCAAATTATTGAATATTTTAAGATATTTTGTTTTCTATACCACATATGTAGGTCCTTTAGTCCTTTAGTTAGTCCTTTTTTCCTACCCAGAATATGAACACAGCAAGATGGTATGTATGTATGTTTGGAGATTTACGTATCAAACTATAAGTCTTCTTAGATATTGTGTATAGGCGACTGCCATACATATTGTATGAAGCGATGTCGTCACTAAATTCAATTTTTATAAAACTTGTTAAATAAAATTGAGATACACTACTACAATGCTAATATTTTTTATAGAAAATTAAATTATTTAATTGGGGTGTTTCGGGCTTTTTTCGATATTTAAAAAAAAACTTTTGAAATATAGACAGTTAAACACATAAATTTATCATAAAAAAATATTTTCCTTAATTAAAAATGTTTGAGAATCTCTGGAATTTTTAGAAAAAGTAAATTTTAAATTTTGTATTTTTCTATATTCATACCAATTTTCAGCGTTCTAGCTTTTATGGTTTCTGAGATATATGGAAAAATAAAGTAAAAATTCAAAAGTTGATAACCCCTGACTGAAACAAAAATTCAAAATTCTGAGTATAAACGTTTTGTAGGCCTATAACTATTTTTATATTCTGAAATTTTGGGCTCTGCAAATTTAGCGGATCAAAAGTTATAAGGGGGGACGGACACACAGACACTAAATGTTCTACTCCGAATTCTGAGTATATCCATATATCGAACATTATGCTGCAAAGCCTCTAAGTTGGTGTTTTTTGACTGCAAAGTCGAAAAAGCCGTGAAAAATATAGACCGTGCATACAAATCTCCCGTATCTTGGGTTGAAACTTTGTCGATAGGTTAAGAGAATAATATTCTCTTGAACAAATCGACAGTTGGAAAACACAATATCTAATTTATTCATATATCGAAGAACAGATGTTATCCCCCATCTTTGGTCATTATGTTTTTAATTCAAATGGATAAAATATTGAATGTTAATTCTTTTAAGATTGAATGAATAATTAAAAATGAATTAACAACGACACGGACTTCGTGGGATCGATTGGATTGTTGTTTTTTTTTGTAGGTACAGAATTTTAAGACATTAAATACTGATTTTTAACTCCGTCCTTCGAAGTTCATCAGAGTTCAAGTGATAATTTAGCGGTTAAAAATTCTGAAAGAGAGAATTGCCGAATTAAAACGAAGGGATTCAAATGTAGGTACAAAACCAAGATATTTTATTTAAGAGATTGGTTTAATTTACATGAACCACTCAAATTGAACCACTCTTTAATGGACATTACTTTACCATCTGATATCACACTGACACAATAAAATAATCAGTGCCGAGTTTTATGTTACATTTGAAGGGAACTTTGACTGATGCTCGGATCGTAAAACGTAATTAACAATTACATAACATGATAAGGAAAACAATAAGAAAAACGACGAAGTCATCGTCTTATGACACAACGGAAAGGTGGGAGGTGTGAGGTGTCATCGGGATATCCTCAGTATCAAGTCTCATTTGGAAGTTGACAACCAAGGAAGGGAGCGAAGATGTGGAGCACCATGGGACATGGTTACATCGTAAAGTATGATAATGTTGCCAATTAAAACAGTTGAGTTTCCGAGAACTTTGGATCTGTATTATTACGATGTATGAAGAGCCAGTTCTTCTGAACATAAGTGAGTATGCAGAAACACGTATTTTAGGTTTAACGCATTTTATCATACATACCATGAATACAAACTAAACATACAATTAGACACGGCATACATATTTTATTGATATTAAATATGAAACCTATCATCGAGTAAAACTAAAGAAGATATTGTAATACAAATGAAACACACATAAAAAATATTGGGATTGTTTCGTCGATATTTCGAGAAAACCTCACAGTTCTGTATTATCATGCTAATGGTGTCTTTCACCAAAGCTACCTTATTCTTAGGTACCTACTTTCTAGCATGAATTTTGGATTATTTTGGAAAAAAATCCCAAGACAAACATATGTTTTATGCTGGTGTTAATCAGTTGTATAGTTCGTTGGATGGAAATACCTTTAAGACAAAAAAACTACATTGGAAAAATGTTGGGAATAAATGGTTAAAATAAGATATTAATAGATGTATACAAAGCTGAATGACGTTATGATTGATTAATAATTATTATATTTAAAATAGTATCTACTTAAAATGCATTAAAGCATTGGGACGGGAGAGATAAAGAAATGAACTGAGCCTTTTGGCACCAGCCCAGTAGCCAGTAGTTGATAACAACTGAATTATGTGTTAAATATAGTCGAATGTATTACGAGACATCGCGAATCTAGGAACATTGTTCAAGATTAAACTTTATCGTCAACAAAGATCCTCTCACAAGGACTCACCCACCGCATAATATAGAGAAAAGACGACACGTTGGAGAGCCATAGGTACCATTTAAAACTGTTAACTACAATAACAGACCAAAACTGCTCTCTCTTGTTACAATAGTATTCGCTAATTAACAACCAACATCAATGTATTTACTATTATTTACCTTCCATTAACTGTACAAAAACATAACTGTATTATGTTGGAAGTTCTCATGATATCCCAGTGGTACATCAAGAATCTTCTTAGAAGAGTTCCTCGGGGTTATACAAGTATCCTAAATATTGTTAGAAAATTAAAATCTCGATACGAGCACACGACTATGTGTATAAATTTTTTTTATTTGTGCATCAAGGTAGTGACATACAGTGGTGTAAACATATTGTAATGGTACCAACAAAAAAATAAACAAACCAGCAAAGTTTCCATAAATGGTTACCAATAAGTTGCGTAATAACAAAACATTAGTTATAACAAAAGGAAGAATAAACAAGAGTGAAATAAAAAAAGAAATAATAGTAATAATTAAAAAACAGTAATATTAATACGTACCCACATATAAGTTCACAAAACAAAAAAAATCTTTTAAAAGCTGCAAGATTGTTATTTCGAAAACCGATTGCAGATTTATCGATAGAATTATACAATTTATAACTACGTCTGACAAAAGAGTTTGGCGCACAATAAGTTTTACACACAGAAATTGCAACTGATCCATACGATCTAATACTGCATAATATGTTTGTTTTTGCTATTGTTGTCTAGTACTGCATTATACCATAAAATGTTTTCTAATGTCTGAATTTTTAACAATAGTTAAAATCCTAGAAAATGTAGATTCGCTCTTTGGCTCAACAAAAAAAGTATATTAGTATATAACGAAAGAAAAACTATTTAACCATCCATCGGTTGAATGTGTACAATAGTAATTTAGTATTAAGAAGTAATTTTGTTTTATTTTTATCGTATCACTGTAAATCGTTCACACATTAAATCAGAGAAAACTAAAAATATTTATTTAAGTCAACCATCTTGTTGTGCCTTCTGTGGTAGACCAGATCAGACCAGACAATCACATTATGAATTAACATAAAAGAGTAATAAAAATTGGCATTTTGTTATTATAGTTATTATTCCTTTATTATAGGCTGCCGATCGAGACAAACACAAATCAAATTAAGCCTCATCCATGTCATACTTACAATAATTATATTTGTGTTCAATAGCAATCATTAATCTATCATACATATAACGTTTATCATACATATAACGTATAAAACTAAACCATGAATCAGAATCAATTTCAACAGTTAAATACCTTTGTATTGATTGGGATGAAATCATAAAGTCAATTATTGATTATAAAATGTACAGCTATAGCTTTTGATACGGAGTTGACCCGTCCCATAGTTCAATTTCTTTGATCAAAAAAATATTATTCTAAAAATCTATTAGGCTGAAACCAACAGCTACAAGAGCAAAAAGAGTATTCGCATGATAGAGGAGCCACTTAGTGGACACAAAATTATCATTAGATATAATAGAAAATAGGAAATAAAACTAGAACATGAAAAAAAAAAAAAACGAGTGGGTTGTGGCCAACGCTAAACTCCTCACTAACAAGTCATTCTATAAAGTATTCAAATTTTGTATGGAAAATTTCCAACATTTTCATGAAATGAGTTTGTTAAATTATTTTTTATTTAAATATTTTATTAGGAAAACTTGATAATTCTTCAATTACATTTTATGAAAGTGGTGTTCCTTTATACGAATTTGAAAATAAAACTTTCAAATTTTAAGTTTGCTGAGCTTGCGGTCACTTTCAAATATTTGACAGTTAAAAAAATTGAGAAGCAATATTCATATATCGTTCAAAATTTAATGGGTTCTAATCGAGTATTAGATATACATATTTGCAAAATTTGAATAGAATCGAATGAGTACTCTAGTTTATAATCGATAAAGTAAAATGAACACGCCGTACATAGTACACAGTACATACACACAGATACATTGTGATGAAATTTTCAGAATACAATCTCAGCATGATACTAGTTGATAATCTGCAAAAAAAAACACCATTAAAAATTGCGAAATCATAACTCTCCCACTATATCCCCTTGGGTTAGTGAGGAGTAAAAAGGACAATAATTAGACGTTATACATAAATTAAAGAAAAAATGAATTAAGAGAGTAGGTATAAGGGCAGGTGCATCAAGGAAGAGGAAACAGGAAAGGAAGCTCAAGTCGTCAATATGAAAAATAAGTATTTTGTAGGTTTTATTTTTTAATTTTAATTTTCTAAAATCAGGAATCAATACCTGAAATATTATAATATCAAATGACTAAAGTTTAATTATATTTCCCGTTTGAGATAAATACGCTTTAAAGAGTGCCTAAATATAGACAAAAATATTACAAGGCTCAAAAGATTTTTTTTAATATACCTTAATAACATTTTTACAGTATCCAAAATAAGATCGAAATATCAGCGACCTTGGAAGGATCCTGAATTATTAAATGGCGCTATAAAACTATTATTATTTATTTCCTGTATTCCCTTGTAAATTCAAATACAAACTTTACAATAGATACATTCGATGAACGCTGTTAACACAATTATATTTCATACTAGCTTTTATGTCCCGCCGTTGGCCAAGAATGTAAAATTGTGAAAGAAAAAGCAATCGTTTTTATAATATTGTCACCCAAATATTTTGCAATATCAGACTATGAAAAGTGGTTTGAAATTTGATTGAGTTTAAGTATTGTAAAATGTTCAAGTGATGGCCACAACCCATTCTTTTTTATATATTGCTATAAAGTGTGAATGAAGTATAATATTTATACAATTTCTGCTCGCATGGACTATGCGTAATGGTTTTAAATATGACTGTTTATCAACGTTGTAAAGAGATTGGTTTGGCCACAACCCCCATTTTTAAATATTATCATCGAAAACAAATTGTAATGTGTACCTATTGAAAATTTAGTAATTTTGGATGTTGGGATGTGGTTAAAATTTGATTAAACAAACGTAGGTACTGAAAAGATCTAGTATTGGTCACATCCCATTCGTTTTTATATTTTTTCATCAAGTGTGCATTATATTTTTGCTCAATTTGACTGAAAGTCTTCATTAACGAAGAAGAAGAAGACTTGAACTATAGTAAATAGTTTTTAATTTGAATATAAATGTTGTGAAGAGTTCAGTAATGGCCACAACCCCCATTCTTTAAATATTAGGTGTTGAAAATTATTCAAAATAGGATGATATAAATGGTTTAAATTTAATTAAACAAAAGTATTGAAAAGATTCTAGTGCAGGTTATATCGTCACATCCCATATCCCATTCATTTCATATGTATTTTCATCAAGTGTGCATATCGTTAATAATATTTCTGCACAATAGACTATTAGACTTAAAACTAACCCAAAAGACTAAATAAAAAAGAGAAAAATAAGTATAAGACTATAAGAAATAGTTTGTATAAAAAACTATTCCAATGGTCTACATAAAATAAGTAAAAATACATATACCTAATAGAAGAATTAGACTATTGGAAATAGATTGTATAAAAGCTCACCCAAAGGTCTACAAAAAAGAAGAAGAAGAATATTTAGACTATTGGAAATAGTTTGTATAAATACTGACCAAAAGGTCTACATAAAAGAAAATGAATAAGACTATTGGAAATAGTTTGTATTAAAACTCTCCCAAAAGTCTACGTACTTAAATGAAGAAGAATAATAATTAGACTAAAGGAAATAATTTTTATAAAAAAATGAGCCAAATGTATACATAAAAGAAGAAGAAGATGAATTAGACAATAGGAAATAGTTTGTATAAAAACTGCCCTAAAGGTCTACATAAAATTAAGAAGAAAAAGAATTAGACTCCAGGACCCGCCGCTTCAGGCCCTTCAGTACCTCCCGTCCCTTTAATCCCTCATTACGTCCCTTCCCATCTGGCCCTTCAGTACCTTCCGTCCCTTCAGGCAGTTTTATACCTCCCGTCCCTTCAGGCCCTTTAGTGCCTCCCTTCCCTTCATTACATCCCGTCCCATCAGTCGGTTAAGAAAAGTTTAAATCCAGAAACCATCCTGGAAGAACCGCGAAGAGATGAAAGAACCTTCTTTTCCCAGGATGCTCTACTTAATAGGTAAAATGACTAAATACACGAAGAAGAAGAAAAAAGTTTAAACCCAGATACCTGCGAAGAGATGGAAGGACAGTTGGACCTTCTTCTCCCAGGATTCTCCAACTTCATAGGTAAAATGACCAAAAATACACGATGAAGAAGAAGAAGAAGAAATAAGTTTAAATCCAGATACCTGCGAAGAGATGGAAGGAAAATTGGACCTTCATCTCCCAGGATAGTTCATCTTCATAGGTAAGATGACCAAGTACACGTTGAAGAAAAAGAAGAAAAAAGTTTATATGCAGAACCCGTCCTGGAAGACCTGTGAAGAGATGGAGGGACAGTCGGACCTTCTTTTCCCAGGATACTCCCCCTTCATAGGTAAAACGACCAAATACACGAAGAAGAAGAAGAATAAGAAAAAAGTTTAAATCCAAAAACCATCCTGGGCATACGCTCGACAATTCACCAAAGTTTCATTATAATCGGACAAACGGTTGATAAATAAATAAATAAAATAATTTTCCTATAGGAAATCAGTATAGGTATATTATTGTTGATTTTTAAGTAAATAGTATTAGGTAGGTACCTACCTACAACAACCTTCTAAATAAATTCGATTCCTAACAAATTTTATTTGAATATCACATTCTTTCTGTAGCCATGGAAACGATTCGAACACGTAAGTAATATCGAATGGTTGGGATACATTTTTTGAATATGTAGGTACCTACATTGGTTTGTTCGATGCCATAAAAATGAAAATTGTCAGAAAAATCAAATATTATTTACAAATTATGCAATTTTATTATGCCTATATCTTTACTAATAAATAACATATTTTTACAATATATGTCTTAAAACTTGCCGTAATGTCTTGTGTTTCATTTTATTATTTCATAACATTTATTTCAAAGGTTTATTATTTTCAAGAACATATTCATTCGGTGGGAAAATGAAATATTGTATGAAAAGATATTAAAATGGCGGCGTTTATGTACAAAAGGCTTACTTTAAAAATAAGTTAAACATTATAATTATACCAAATATTCACCATGTTTTTCACTTAAACGCTAAGTTATACTTCAAAATATATTTTTTTTGTGTAAATACCTACTTCTAACTTTTAAACTTACAGATATTTGCGTGCAAAATGTACACTTTTTTGACAGATACGACTTGGAAAATTTTGTATGAAAAAAATAATTATTGAAATATTTTTAAAATTCAGCATTTTTATCGCATTCTTTTTAGCGTGACACTGCATCAGGTATACAGGTACATGTTCGCACTTAAATTAGATTTTTAGATGCTCTTGGTTTTTCAGAAGGCGTGAGACAAACACACACACACACACATACACACACACATACACTAACATTTTGATTGCTTTATTACTTTAGATATACCTACATAATAATATGTAAGTATAAACAATCGTAAACAATCGTAAATTTTGATGTTGAACATTGCATAACCTCTTGATAAATAAATCGACAAAAACTAGAGGATAAAAAATTCCATATTAAAGAAACATTACGGATGTTTTGTCGTGTAATGATGGCATTACATAAAAGCGTTACGTAGATATTAAAAATATTGTACCTGCCAAAGTAATATTCTCCGTCTGTTGAGAAGAAGAGACGTATAAAAAACCACTCGCTGTTGTGTTATATTTCACCTTCACTCACGACTTTCAACAACAAACTTCAACACAATGACAAATAATACAAAATATCTATCGACATTAGTGATTTCAAAATGTGGCGAATAACATTTTTTACGTTCGGGACGCCAGCTATGAGGATTTGGGTCCATTCCACTCTTCCGAGAGGGTTTGCAATCTGCTGAAGAAAATATTTGTTCAGATATTAAAAAAAACATGCTGTGAGGCACCCGCTTAGAATAGAGCGTCCACTTTTTTCTATTACCATCGTATTCGGAGTCCCGTAAAAACCCGACAGTCAAAAATACAACAGGGAACAGCAAAATCTCACATATTTCAGCAATTAAATTCGCCTTCAATTCTGAATGTATTGCCTTTTTAGGTGAGAAGAGACTAGTGTGTGGGCACACACGTATGTATCATGCTTCCTTATTATAATGCATACCCGTAAACCTGGTAACTCCACATTGTGGGATGTGCCGTAATGGGATAAAAGTATCTTTAAAAAATCGGAATTCGAGAGATCGTTCTGCAGTCACATTTTTAAAATTCAATAAAACTAAGAATTCAAAAAACCTCAAATATACACCTACTGCTTGCGCTGAGAAAAAGAAATAGAACTATCAGGAAATATCTTGAGAATTAGTAGGAATAGTAGGGACGGTTTGCACATCTACCAGCAAAGTATAAACAAAAAAAAACTGTAGTGGAGATAAGGATGAAGGAGACCTTTATTCAGGAATGGAAGGCATCGAAGCCGAAGATTAAGAAGATATAGGATCGATAAAGCTGTCGACATTGCACAGTTGGTAAGCCGTTTGGCTTCTGCGCGGGCCTCCTGGGTTCGATCCCCAGCAGAGAAGAAACTAATTGAAATTCATTTCCCACGCTTATATCACTTCTCTGGGCTGGAAACGCTGAATAATTAGAAGAAAAAAAATTGTCTTCTTTTTGCAAACAACAAAAAGTAAAAAACATTCTTCATAATGTCAATATTCTTCATACTCTACTCTTGTCGCGGGACCTTATAATGCCCATGCGTAAAAACGTAATTACTGAATTTAAATTTGTTTAGCAATTTACTCTATCGCTGTACAAGTAGATACTTTTAACATATAGACGTCGTCGTTTTAACATCGTCGAAACTAGTTAGTTGGGGTAAAGAACATACCGAGAACATGTTGGAGGGTACAGTGTTGGTATACAAAATGATAACACGTACAGAGAACGTCATTACATGAAAGTTGCTGTAAGCAAATAAACGACGATTGTTGGAAGGTAATTACGGGAATGACTAAGGTGGTTTTGCAAAGAAGACTCTACCTATTAACTATACCAGTAGATACATCATGTTGGCAACACTAAGAAGCTGTTAGGTTATAGGTAATGTGCTAACGATGTAACGGTATTCCCCGTCCCACTTCTATCTATGTACCAAACGTTTTGCCACAACTTATTACATTTACTTAATATTATCTCTCTCTCAGCATACTATGCTCGTGTAGACACGACACAAATCAAATAATGTTTGATACAACAGATGTACTCTTACTCTTGACTGCAAATCCGATCACAATTTAGAATTTTTCACTAAGAACCCATCTTTGTAACGGAAAATTAAGTGCCAGGTAGGTATATTTTTATCGTAAGAGTAAAATTTGAAATTGGCGGTCGGATTTTAGTGTTAAAAAGGAGAGGGATAATAGCGTAGAAATTTATACGTATTTCATAGTTATCGCCAAACATCTAGAAAAATCACGTGAGTGCGCAAAACGCCCCCCTCCACGCCGAGAAAAAAATTAATATGCTCGGGGATAACTAATAATAGTCAAAGTGGAATTAAAATACTATCGTTTCGTAAAATCGTGTTGTATTATTTGTATAGGTACCTACTCTTTTATATTCACCAGTTCGTGCATTGAGGTAGAGACGAAAAAATATTGATTTCAAAACCAGAATTCCGTTCAAAGAGATCCAGAATAAAATTATTTAATGCGTAATTCTGGTTTATGTATGATACAATCATAGAATTATAATGGATACAATGAATGAACGAAAATATATACCTTAAATAAACGTCATAAAACTTAAACGTCATAAAGAAGAGTTAAGAATATCTATCATCTAAAATATAACTCATTACACCAACAAAGTATGCTGGATACTCGATAAGATATTACAAAATGATCATCAATAACATTGAAAGAAAATCACACTCGTACTCACAGACAAATATGAGGATTAAAGAGATGATGTTCTCAGCCATAAATGTATATCAAATAAACGTGCAAATTAGACAGACCACGTGTTACGACACAAGGATCTCCTACGATTTTGGAGAAAACAACTGGTAGAATGTGTCCCCGTCGGGAGTATCTCGAATGGAAGTGCCACGACATATTGAAGTGTATGTACCTCCTATACAGGGTTGAAGAGAATCGCTGAAGACAGAGCGGAGTGGAAGAAGACATACATCGCTTTGCATCTGACAACCAACCCTTATTTTTTCCCTTTTTTGAAATAATACATTAATGTTATTTCAAATAAATAGATAAATTTAGGCTTCCTCTATCATGATATTTTGTTCCTAAATACGAGTGTCAAGACTCACGTGGAAGTTGGAATTGAAGTTAGTCGATAGAAAGACGTCTGAGCACAGCACAGTTAGTCACTCACACAACACAACACATACACCTGCAAATATTTATAACGGTTAACCTAACAACAACCGACTATTCGATCATTACTGCAACAACTTCATTCATTAATAATCACAACCAACATGGAATAATATTATTAATATATAATATGATGAATTATATTACATGAATATGATTGTCCGCATCAAACCGTTTTTACTTTCGACCCAACACCGCACCATTGTCTAACCGTCCAACGCATCGAAACAATTTCCTTTATTACATAACACAAGGACCACGTTACATACCAAAAGTTGTTAATACAATGAAATGATTAGAAGTTATAATAACAATACCAATACGATGAAAATAAATGCCCTAAGGTGGTTCGGCCACATAGAAAGAATGAGTGATGACCGTCTGACAAAAAAAGTATACAAGGCTGATAAAAGAGGAACGAAAAGTAGAGGTCGGCCAAGAAAAAGTTGGCACGAACACATAAATGGGATTTTGAAAGATGGTGATGTTAGAAGTAAGAATAATAGAAGAGCGTGTATGAGACGATGTATGGACGTGAATGAAGCGAGGAATGTATGTCAAGAGAGAGGAGTCTGGCGTTCGGTTCTCTCTGCCTACCCCAAATAGGGAAATGGCGTGATGGTATACATACATACATACATACATACCATCACGCCATATCCCTTACGGGGTAAGCAGAGAGAACCGAGCGCCATACTCCTCTATTTTTGCATACATTCCTAGCTTCCTTTACATCCATACATCGTCTCATACATGCTCGTCGATTATTCAAGCTTCTAATATTTCCTTCATTCAAAATATCATTCACATGGTCATGCCATCCCTTTCTGGGGCGGCCCCTACTATTCACTCCATCTCTTACACCCATGTATATTTTTTTGGTCAGTCATTCATTCTTTCTATATGTCCAAACCACCTCAAAGCATTCACTTTCATTTTACATATAATATCCTTCTTTATCTTGCATTCTCTCCTTATGTCCTTATGTCTTCATATATCGTTCTATTACATACTCTTCTTAGTGATCTCATTTCCACAGCATTTATTCTACTTTCATGCGTCTTTTGCCACGTCCATGTTTCACTGGCATACATCAAAGTGGGCACTACAATTGCATTATGTACGGCAATTTTGGCTTCCTTTGATATTCTTGGATCGGACATTACTGGTCTGAAAGCTCCGTTTATTCTGTTACCTGCCATAACTCTTCTTTCAATGTCTTTATCAGGTCTTCCATTCCTTTCAAACATACTCCCCAAGTACAAATATTCATCTACTTGTTCTAGCCATTCGTTCTCTACTTTTATTCTACACGGAGTTATACTTTCAGTTTTTTCGAATACCAATATCTTAGATTTACTCACATTCATTCTCAGTCCGTTCTGCAAGCATCCTTCATACACTTTATTCACTAAATACTGTAACTCATGATGGTATGTATGTATGTATAATAACAATACAAAAAAATAACTAGGTATATTAAAAAACTTATAATGAACATATGTTGTAGAATGGTATTCCTATTTGGAAATTTACTGCCTCACTAGACGAGTCTTTTCTCAGGCATTAATTTTATTTTAATTTAGTTTAAGGTTATAAGTAAAAACAGTAAAAGTCATAAAAGTGTTAATTTATTATAAAAAAAAGGATACAGAAGATATTATATTATAACAGTAAAAAGTAGATGAGATATCACAATTCTCCCCGAAAAGGAGAAAACCTTGTGCTTCGGAGACGAGTTCAGAAATGTGCTTCGGGGACGAGTTCAGGAAATATACAATTCGCTATTTAGATATGAGAGAAAAATAAAATAAAACTACAATTCATATAAATGTACACAAATCTTCAAATTTCAGCATATTATTATTATATCAATAATATTATTAGAGAGAAAAAAAACTAGAATTCACATAAGGCACAAAAAATTTTAGAGTTCAGAAAATTTACTATTTGCATAAAAGAGAAAAAAATAAAATCACAATTCATATAAAGGCACACAAAACTTCACACACACAATTACATAAAAATACCATCACGACATGTCCCTCGCGGGGTAGGCAGAGGGAGCCGAACGTCACATTTTTCTATCTTGACACACGATCATCGCCTCATCAACATTCAAACATCATGTTATACATGATTGTCTGTTGTCCACGATTCTTACATTTTCATGTTTCAGAATATCGTTCACATGGTCATGCCATCCTTTTCTTGGGCGCCCCCGACCTCTTATTCCGTTCCTACTGAATAAGAACAAAATAAAACTAAAAGAACAAAACTACATAACATAAACATAATAATTAAAATATAGAACAGAAAAATATAACAAGTTACATATTCGAATCTATAAAACCGTAGTGGAAATAATTAATAGCACCAAACTATGGTTAAGATTCTCCATTAGACTCACGCACTTTTTGGAGTAAAAATACGCACATGGGAAAGTCAATTCGGTTTTTTTACCAATAAAAGGTTTGAAAAAAATGATATTCTTCCTCTTTCGTGTCAACAGCAATTAAACATTTCTCCACCAATGCTTGGCAATGTCCACCACTGCGCCGCCGCGCCGTGTCGCTGCAGCTTATCAGGAGGGCTAGCCAAGATGCAAAAAACGAAAACGTTGACGCTGAACGTTATTTTTTTTGTATGGGATTTGACGTTTGATGACGTTATCAAACGTCAAATCCCATACAAAAAAAATAACGTTCAGCGTCAACGTTTTCGTTTTTTGCATCTTGGCTAGCCCTACAGGTTCTCATATGAACAGGTAGCAGTACAACCAGGACAATCACGAAGGTGGCTCGAGATCTGTGCCAAGACGCATTTACACATTAATATATTGTATATGTTGACAACTGATATAGCGAGTATTTTGTTTGTTAAAAAGTTCATTTGATTCTGCTCAATAATTTTTCTTGGTACCCTATCGAAAATGGAAAGCTGAAAGGAGTATAAGAAAGAATATTTAGTGTTGGAAAAGGAACAATTCTCTTCGAGCAAGTTACTCGACGTGTATGAAAAATATGTATTTACAGATTGCCAGTGCCGCATCATTTTACCTTGACCACGCTTCCCTTGCCTCTTTAACACTTTAAACTCGTCTCATACATGTGCATTGTTCAAGCTTTTTACATTCTCCTCTTTCAGAATATCCTTCACACAGTAGAGCAATCGTTTTCTAGGACGACTCCGACCTCTAGTTCAATTCTCGTCCGCTTTGTATATTTTCTTTTGTCAGGCGTTCCTCAGTCAACGCGTTCACTTTTATTGTATCGATGACATATAGGTATGTCCTCATTTCATACCCATATCATACATCGTCTTGTTACATATTCTTTTCTGCATTTGTTTTGCGTCTTCTGCCATGTTCATGTCAGGGTTGGGACTACAAATGCATTGAGAAAACATTGGCTTTCCTTGAGTTACAAATTAGTGATTGGATATTAAATCCTTGGAAATAAAAACAGAATTATGGAAACGAAGTAATTTTCGGTTGTAAATTCGCAGAAGATACATTCAGTTCTGAAGTAAAACAAAAATGACAATGGAAAATGATGAATGAATACAGAATACGGGGAAGGCAATGAAACCTTTAGGTAACTGAATTAAATATTTATAGCTAAGTCAGTCCTTAGATATATTTCTACGAAATAATCATGAAATATTTGTGGGAGTACAAGATAGAAATCAAAAGGCTGGAATAATTTTGATAACTTAAGATCAATATTTTTTTACAAGTAGTGTCGGTAAGTAGAATTTTATACCTGAAAAATGCTCTTCAATCAATTCACCTTAACATAGCTGAATTCTTACCTCCTCCTCACTCTATTTTATTATTCAATTTAAAGATATTTACACCAAAAATAAAAACATTAAATACTAAAACTTATAGTTTTATTCAAATTGGGATAACATATAACGAAGAATTACAAGTTTTGAAGTTATTATGAATTTATAGAATTTCATTCATTTTAATGTACTTTTTAATCAAATTAATCATAAATAAATACCTACCACGGCATGTTCCGTGAGGGATGTAGAAGGTTATTTGATAACAATTGATTGGTTTATGGATAAGTGAAATACATAAATTTAGTATTTTTCAAATTTATATATACCTAATGATATCTCAAGAACATGATAATGTCAGGAGGTTTGGAAATCAACATTCAGCACCGTATTGCCGCAGCCTGGCTTAAATGGAGAGAAGTGACTGGTGTTACATGTGACAGGCGAATGCCAATGAAGATGAAAGACCACTAAAGAATGATCAGACCAGTACTGAGATATGGTAGTGAAACCTGGGCCTTCACACGAAGGCAAACTCGGTCAGTGCGAACAGCCGAGATGAAGATGCTTAGGTGGATACGCGGTGTCACAAGGAGATATATAATCCGTAATGAATATGTGAGGTTACCTGAGCTAAAGCAATGTCTACGATAAACTGGTGGAAAATAGGCTGAGATATTCGAAGAAAACCGCTAGAAAACATATATATGTAACACTGCATTGGACTATCGAGTTTCCGACAAAAATTCCAAAGAGGGTCCCAAAAGACGATGGACGGGCTCGGTGACAGAGGATATGCGGGCATGTAATGTCTCTTGAGGACGATGCTCAGGATAGGACGAAGTGGAGGAGCGTAATAAGGAGAGCTGATTCCACCACCACGGAGGGATATAAGCTAAGGAGGAGAGCGACTTTATAAATTAATATAATATGTCATTACATATTTAATATTAGACATTACATTACAAAACTATGTAAACCAAATATTTATTTTATTTATTTATTTACTAAAATCCTTTTTTTACATGTATAGTAATATAAGAAGTAGGTACAATATAACTTTATACAGAGTAAATGAAATGTATAGGTAATACTATAATTAAGTTGAAGTTTGTCATAAGTGTATACATATTTATATATATTTTAATTTGTGGATTAGGCTACTCTACTAGGCTATGCCTGTCCCAGAGTAGCGTTATATAAATCAGTTCTATTATTTTATTCGTCAAAGTGTTAGTTAATTTTTATATGGTTTAGTGGTAGGTTAGTAATACAGAGGTGCAAGTTTATGTTTTGGTGTAGTATGAAAATATTGCTCGATAATAAAGGGGCTAATGCTAGTATAATTTTGATTTTTTAAGTCAATTAAGCAAATAATATTAAATAAATTTTCTGTTTATTTTCGTACTTTGGTAATAAATCAGTTGTTTGCTATAGCTTTCAATTTGATATGTGAGTCGGTTCTTATTAGTGGAAAGTCAGTTTTAAAGAGGTTAAATATTTTAGGACCTATGTACGCGTAATTATTCTGACCGTGTGTTGTCTTAGTTTTTTGGTATTTCATTAAAAAGCGTGATGTAATATTGAGTCTAACAAATATGTCATTGTTAGCATGATTTATATTTAGGCATAAGTATATACCGATTTATCCATCGTTAAATAATAACGAGACATGAATTGTCTCATATCCTTGTCTCAATTTATTCTGGTGACAATCGAATATTTCTTTAAAGGTAAACTCAATATCGCATGATAAACGATAACGATGCTAAAAGTACGTACAATGCAAACTCTAAGTTAAATAAAACGTAACTCTGAAGAATCCATTGTAATTTTTTTAACATAAAAATAGCAAAAATATAAAAAAATGAGTCAGAAATGTGAGTGTCAAATGAGTCAAAAGACATACTATTAATTATTCATTCATAAACGAATATTATGCATTCAACATCTGATTATACAATAAAGACGAATAAAAAATTACAGTATCAATCACAAACAATGAACTAGTTTAAATCAATCGATGTATAAATACAAAAATACTTGGCGGTGTGCAAGTGAAACCAGGGGGCAAGTCTGGTCCAATCGGCGAAATGAAAACCCTCGTGATTACCCATATCATGGATATAATTATCATATTATGGAGTTCTATGACATCTAAAGATAATATAGAACTCCATATAATAATTATATCCATGATATGGGTAATCGTGAGGGTTTTGATTTCGCCGGTTGCACCAGACTTGCCCCCCTGGACTTGCAAGTGAAAAACTATATTAATAAGATTACCAAGACAGTAGACAAAAAAAAATTA
Organism: Molanna angustata; assembly: GCA_963576475.1. NCBI lineage: Eukaryota > Metazoa > Arthropoda > Insecta > Trichoptera > Molannidae > Molanna > Molanna angustata. The sequence continues at coordinate 2,977,771 of OY754968.1, read as the reverse complement.
ATTCCCTGAAGTAGTGTGAGGATTACCAAAGAAAGGAAAATATATAAATATATGAGATTGTACAAAAAATATGTATGTCAGCAAAGATGTAGGGCACACGGTTCTCTCTGCCTATTCCGCAAGATGGATATGTATGTAAAATTATTAAATAAAGGTTGACAAAAACACGTTATTTGTAAACGTTGGAAAATATGTTATTTTATCTAATAAGGCCGAAGAATCGCTTTCTCGCAAAAATATTATTTTAGACGAAAAAACCCACAAGAGAATAAAACAGATACAGAAAAACTAAACAAAAAACGAAGATAACGCCTTAAAAAAATCCGTCCTCAGAAAACTACCAGTAGTTGTTACTCAGAAGACAAGCATATTTTTTTGAAAGTTGGAAAACAATGAAGACTTCACAATCAAAGGCAGAGATAAAAGTTTAACAGCTTGAAGAAAATAGAAACAGACAAAGATGATTGCGACAAAGTACAAACTTATCAACAAAAGAACGAAAAAAAAGGAAACCAGTGTAATCATTTTTCTTATTGGACTCACGAAAACATATTTTACACTATAGGCGAAAGCAAAAAGGATAGTGAGTTAAATATATATATATAAAAGCTTAAACCAACGTAAGACACTTCATTAATAATGAATCATAAATAAAATCATAGAGAATCGAGAATTTAATATTCGCGGTTTTACAGATACTTTGCATTCATTTGAACTGATGTGGGAAATATTATTATTGTACGCAGGAATCCACTAAACATTAAATTAACAATTTAATTGAAAATTAAGAGTTTAATTTTTACTGAAAAATATACCCGAAAAGAAAAACAGTAAGACACGAATGTACAGTAGCAATCAATGCTTCGAATAAGAATACAAAAAACTTTAGACAATTAACATGTAATTTTACTCAGATAAAAACATGAAGAACGAATTATTTCAATTTGATTTTATTTCATTTATTGTCTTATTAATTTTACATACAGAACTTGGGAATGGAATTCCTGGAGTTTAACAGAAAGATCTGAAAATTTTAACTGCTATGTTAAAATACAATTTTACTTTTTACGCCAGTCATTTTTTTACTGCGAATTTATTTAATACAAATAAAAGAACTGAAACAGTCCTTTTTACGATACAATTTAACGATATTATCCTAAAACAAAATCTTCGCAAATAACGAGGAACATATATCACAACCGTGATGTACTGCCGATACCTCGACATGACAGCTTATGGCCAAAGTCGGTTCATAGCATGGTAGCAGCGGCATATGGGAAACGTGAATAGATCGGAACCATTCTTAGTAGGATTATAGACTATTTGGTATAAATTTAGGCTCCGGGGAAGGTGGAGTAGTGGGTACCTATTGTGCCGTGCAGAGTCCACGTTGGACATCTGCCGCGATTCAAGATCAATATGTTATGATTTGTATAAAACGCTTTCAATACAACACACACAGAGAGAGCAGATGTGGACTGAGAAATATTACGTGTAGATAAAATAATATATAAATCATTCCATCTGCTTTTTTGTGATTGGATTTATCCAAGTTGTACGCTATGTTAAAAAGTTACTTCGCCCAGACTCCCCAAGTATTTGCACAGCATTATTTAGGTATACATCGATACCACATTTCGTTTTGCAATCCTTAAAAAAATGTAAAACTAGAATCAGACAATGGACCGCAACCAGGTAAATAAAAAAGGATGCGGTTGCAAAAGATAAGGAGATTAAACGTAGGTTGATTCAGGAAAAAATGTTTGTGTAGAAAACAAACATTACCAAAGATAATACAATAGTAATGGAAAGCATTACATAATCTATTAGGAACTGCGGTATTTACCGATAAAAGAATGATAATGTTATCTACAAACCTCAACAATAATTAAGAAGATCTTTTAGATATACATCGAGATAGAACATGATAGATTGAATACTTATTATGTTTTATAGATCCGACCCCATTAGAGCCTTTGAATACAAATACTTAAAAGCATTATTTCCGTTGAAATATCAACAGTTATTTTTTTAATGTCGCATTAGTATTTTTACTCAGTGTGAATTCAGGAAGTATTTAGTCCCATGAATTTTAATGGTTTTTTTATACACTGAAATTCAGTAACCATGAGTTAAGCAAAAAATAGAAACAAGAAAACAATTGGACCTTTGGTTTGAATTGGTCTATATGTTTTAACAGATTTTTAATTATCTCAATAGAGACGAAGTTGGAATATTTATTGTAGGAGAACCGGGAAATCAAGGCACCTACAGGGCTTACGACCTGTCATCGGCTGGTTTACGGGATCACTTTATGCGCTTGCGCAACGTTCACCAATTATGCCTTTTTAATGTTCACCGCATAAAGTGATCACGTTAACCAGCCGATGACAGGTCGTAAGCCCTGTAGGTGCCTTGATTTCCCGGTTCTCCTACAATAAATATTCCAACTTCGTCTCTATTGAGATAATTAAAAATCTGTTAAAAAATATCTTTGACTCCCGACAGGGAAAAAAATCCTGCGCATATGCAATAATAAAAATATTCGATTACTTACACATTGGTACAAGTAGGTAAATAAGACAAAAATGACCTTATAAGTCTGGCGCAATTCAGGGGTGACTTCTATGCGAAAAATGCATTGTCACCTCAGATATAAGAATAATTGTAGCTTTCATTAATTACAAAAAAAACAATTCTCTCAATAGATGGCGTTACAAGAAAATAAATAAAAAATAATAAGATTGTTGTTCATAATTTCACCCATAGATGGCTGTAGTAAAAATTCCTTATTTTCAAGCGAAAAGAATTTCAGTATTGAATTGATAGGGATCTCATTAAAAAGGCATAATTGGTGAACGTTGCGCAAGCGCATAAAGTGATCACGTAAACCAGCCGATGACAGGTCGTAAGCCCTGTAGGTGCCTTGATTTCCCGGTTCTCCTACAATAAATATTCCAACTTCGTCTCTATTGAGATAATTAAAAATCTGTTAAAAAATATCTTTGACTCCCAACAAGGAAAAAAATCCAATGTTTGCGCATATGCAATAATAAAAATATTGGTCTATATGTGTTTTATTTATCCAAGCTGAAACGAATATACATGACTCTCAGTCTGAATAGATCAGTTTTTGTCTTCGCATAAAAGGGGTTAGAAAACTTGAAATTCAAAATATATTTACTTATAGTTTGAATAAGGTCTGACGGATCAAAACAAGAATAAATTCCGCAAATCCTATGGAAGCAGATTATCGCAACATCAGGTATGGAAGGTCTCAGTTATTCTGATAATATTTATTTTCACTGATTTCAACAGCGTACAATTTGAAAGTACATTTTTCATTTTGCGCCACTATTATAATATATGAACATCATTAGACAATATAATATTAATAACACCGACATCCGCGTAAAACCTGTTTGGAGACAAAATGTCATATCGCTATCGATAATGTGATCTAAGCATAATGCAGAAGACATAAGCATTCTAGGTGGATCCATTAGAAGGCTCGAGGCAATTATATACACAGCATAACATTTGACGTTATTAACAAATACATCATTAGAGCAATATATTTACGAAAACATACCTAAGAAAATTTATAAATACTGTACACAACATACTAAGAGAGAATCATTGAAGAGTAGTCGTCCCTAGGAGAACATCGAATTCTTTGATTGGAAAGGGTTTAACCTGAAGACATACCGTCGTAAACTATAAATCTACAAACCTTAAGTCTAACCATCTTCCTTATATATGTAAACTATCTATAGTACCTGGTAATAGAGCGTTTACTTATAAACCGTGACCTTTATTTAATAGACGTCAAGTTAGGACAGGTCGAGAGGTTGTTTAATGCTTGACTAACGCGTCATACCAAATATTTCAAAATGGCGGATCTTTCACATGAGATCCGACGCATATTTGAGATTAACAGAAAAATGTAATCCTTATTAAGTTTTTCCTTGTTATTTATTAATCTCAATCGTGTTTAAATTGACTCAACACGGCACAAAGATTAGATGCATTTATCTTATTTTTTACATATGTGAAGCCAACTAGTTAGTCACATCTTAGTATACGTTTTTAAGTAAGATTTTTTAATACCGATCTAAATTATTTTAGTCGTAATTATCTAGTTGCGCGTTTAGTAAGCTTTTAACGATATATAATGAGTAAGACCGTAAGTCTCAAAGGAATCCTTTTTTTTTATTTATAACACAAACGATAATAGAAAAAACTGCAACACGAGGACATAATATAGTAAACGAAGAGGTACGATGTCTGTATTTTACAAAGTGTATTCAGTCTTCCATTTTCTTATATATACCTACCTTATTAATCATAGCCAATTTTTAAGCGTCCCAATTTTAATCCAAAGTTATGAAGAGGGTGATGACATTACAGATAGATCATACCTTAAATATGTAGCGGACGAAAGGTCACCAAGCCAAATTATGTTAGTCGACTTACCTGTAAAGAAAAAAAAAATAAGCATATTTCAAATAGTAATACATAGATACAAAGTTATGACAGAATAGCAATATGACAAAATAATACTAAATTGTAAGTAAGTAGGCATATACCAAAATTACACAATATCTGAAAGTAATTGAACATAATTTTTGTTAAACGCATATTTAATGGTTTCGTTCTGTTGATGATCTATGTGAATGGTGAAATTAATTAATTTGATTGTTTTTACATACATGAATCCTTGTAGTAGGGCGACCGTTTCGGCCCTTATCAACTAGTACAAATATATTAAGAAACATAATCAAATTTTTATTAAAAAATACATAGTATAATGGATGTGAAATAATACCTAGTGTAATGGAATCTAGGTGGCTTGGCCACATAGAAAGAATGAGTGATGACCGTCTGACAAAAAATATACAATACGGCTGATAAAAGATAAACGGAAAAAGTAGAGGTCGGCCAAGGAAAAGTTGGGACGATTACATAAATGGAATTTTGAAAGATGGGGACGTTAGAAGTTAGAAAAACAGAAGAGCGTGTATGAGACGTGAATGAAGCGAGGAGTCTGGCGTTCGGTTCTCTCTGCCTACCCCAAGTAGGTAAATGGCGTGATGGTGTGGTGGATGGTACTATAATTGAATTCCGTCAGTATAGACAATTTAAAAACGGTGAAATTGTTTTTTCTGTAAATTAAAGCGTTGTAGTAAATAAAATAGCGTTGAATGCAGCCGGTATAATTTGTATTTCTATGTGCATGACTTGTTTCTGGTTCAATAGAAACAGCAGCGGTATATCGATATTATGTGTGCACCTCTAGACCATACGCACATCAGTCTAACGGTATTCACTTATAGAAGAAACAGCTAAAGAGAAGTCAATTGCAGTCAACAAACGAGTTATCGGTGAGTCAGAATAAAAAAATCCAGGCGAAGCACCGCTGGATAAGGTTGGCAGTAGTCCAAGTCTTGACCCACATAATCATGGTTCCTCCCTCGGACGCATCAGACATTGAAGAACCGTCTTTCTAACATATTTTGCATTAAATAATGTGCACAGCTAAATTATTTTGAGACATGAAAGTTCCGAAGAAAGAAAGATATCGTGCAGATTGACTGCCTCTTATAATCTGACCTCTTATTTACTTATGTCCTAATTGGAATTGTTTCCAAACGTCTAAAAAAATATTACCTTTTTTAAATTTCTTGTGTTCAATCGTACACATGTTTAGGTTATTCTAAAAACAATAAATAAATAAATGAAAAACCAAGAATATACACAAATATACAAAGATAGTATAATCATGTAGGTATGAGACGTTGCATGAATGTAAATTTAACTTTAAATCTCTACATAATAAAACCTTCATCACATGTGAGGTAAAACAATTTATGATGCAATATGAATGAAGAATATTAAATAAGAATATGAGATTGGAAAATAGATTGGTTATAAGATTTGGACAGTATGTTGCAATAATAATATATCCATCTTAGCGCCATACCATATTATTTTCTCGGTGCGCGGTGAATATTCGTGCGAGCTACGCCCCATTAATTCCCCCTGAAGATACATCAACCATCAGTATCAAGCAAATACTATTTTGGCTTGAGTTTTACTTTACGGATCGAATCCTAGAATTCCTATCAACGCGGGATCAGGTATATTATTTTTAATGAAAACATCTGCTTTCAAAACAGAATTTCTTGTCGAAATATCTTAACCGCATTAAATATTATATATGGTTGGAATTGAACATCTATACCTACTCATACCACAACGCGTCTAGTAAAAGGTAGGATGTCAAAAAGAATCGAAAACCACACAATCATATCCTATTGCACACTCAATGCTTTAGATAAATGAATTCAATAATTGAATCTTATATGTACTTAGTATTTTAAATTATTTATAACATGGATACGGTATGGATATCGATACTTCAGTGCTCTTTAACAGGCTCAATTCTATCACAAATTATTCGACACACTCAAAATCAGTTCAGTACCATTACGCCACATCTCTCTCCTGGAAGAAGACACAGTTAGCATAAGGCCACACTTTTCTTCTTCATCATCCTTCCTTCGTCCAATAATGGACATAGACCTCCCCCTGAGACCTCCGCAGCTCCCTATCCTGGACAGACAGCATCCATCCGCCTCCAGCCTCTCATCTAATATCTTCACACCACCTCGTTTGAGGCCTTCAAACACTTCTTTTGCACATCTAGGTCGCCATTGCAGCACTTTCTTAGTCTGTGGTTCAGGCGACCCGCGACATGCCCTGTACAGCTCCAATTCTGGTCGCCAACCTTTTGGACAACGTCGGTTATTTTGTTTATCTCTCTTATCCAGTTAGTTTTTCTATCTCTTAACGAAATTCCCAGCATTCTCCTTTCCATGGCTCTTTGTGTTACTGCTAAATTATATAGCATTTTGTTTACAAACACGAGAGTAACATAGCCATTCGTCAGTAGAACGCAAAACATCTGGGGAAAATGGTCTCAAAATGAATACATTAAAAATCACAGTTATGACCAATGCAGAGCATCTTGATAGATGGAAAGGGCATCGAAAAGTTTTATAGTTATGTTTATCTCGGACACACTATGAAACTCGGTAAAGAAAATCAAGAGGCAGCAATTGAAAGAAGAAGAGATCTAGCAAGGGCCGCCTTTGGAAACTCTCTTAGATCCTCAAATCTCCGAAGTACACACTTTTCTATTCTGACAAAAATAAACATCGCCTCATTTTCGTCCATGCAACTTCTTTCAATGATAATGTTTTTCGGAATACTTACAATATTACGTCGTACTTTTTCTTGATTTTTACTTTCAATTTTATCCATTTAGACATATGTAAATTTATCAGACCTACACACCGTATATAAAATATATTTTGGAACATTGTTAAAAGTGAATTTACATAAATTATTCCTTACTCCAACGCCCACCCACTTCTTTGTAATATTTCCCTTAGATAGTAACAATATAAATATAATAATGCTTTCAATTTCCTACCTACACAAACTACCTGTTACATGTGAGGGAGGCATGTTTTGGTTGAATCCGTGGGGTCGATAAAAGGTAAGAACTTACAATTTATCAAAAAAAAATCCTTCTACAACACATTAAAAGATCCTTTGTATTCCTACAATAATGGAATCAAAATAACACCAAAGAAAAACATTCTTAGACACGGTGATGTGAAAAGATAGTGCCACCTTTACACATTGGTTTATTGCACATGGTCAAAGCACTATGTGTAATTGAAAGAGGTTAATTTAAAAGTGAATAAGAAATGATCCACCGTCTCCAATTTTCCATGGTCAAGTGACAGTTAACTATGAATATTATTTGTCTAGTCAACTTATTCATTTCAATAAATGTAATGTGCAATACGTACAAAAAAATAAATTTGAAACATAACTATATAGAGATAAGAGACATGGATTAAAAAACATGGAAATCAAAAAAATGAAGTCCGACAACTACTAAATGTGAGATATATGACTACTGAGCCAAAAGTTCCGTTTTAAATTTCCATCTGAGAGACAATCAACATTATAAAGCATCTCAACGAATCTATGTATTTATTTGAAATTATGGATATATGTAATATTAGCACAAATGTATGAATTGAGTATGCATATTTACTAAATTTAATATTATTCCTCATTCAATTTGATATCATTTTTTTTAAATAATGAATATGTCTTTGAAACAAGTACATTAAAACCTCACACATTCTCTAAATTAAGCATTTATGTTTGTGCTATAGGTGAACGAAATCGATTCAGTAAATATTTTTTTTGACAATTATTTTTTCTCAAATATCAAAGTGTTCAAAATTTCATTATTCTTTATCATTCCCCCATGCCCATTCCTTTTACGATCTTTATTTTTGTTTTGTAGATTTTTTTTATCTTAAAGTAATGTATTTTTAATGTCTTTTTATTTTTGTTGTTGTAACTATGTACATATCATATTATTATAATCTGGATGGTTTGATGAAATTGCCTAATGACAAATTATTGCCTAATGTGCAATAATTTGTTTATATTATGCACAAGAATATATATAAATAAATAAAATAATTATTTCTTTCTTTATTTTACTTCTCGGGCAACTAACAGGTACTATGTCAAATATTGATTTAACACGTACCCAATAACAAGATGCCACATTCTGGAGACTTACGATATTAATCGTCTCACAGATCCAGACTGAAAACACAATTTTAAAAACTGTGTCCCCACCGAGAATCGAACCCGGGACCATTGGATCAGCAGTCAGATACGTAACCAACGGAGCCATGAAGGCCGATTATGGATAAACGTATGTCACAATATCGTAATATTTCACATTATTCGCAATAAGGATAGTGGCCTGAATTGCTTGTGACAGATTCAAGTCCACGTCCAGGGTTGCCAGATGATACCGATAATTATGATGGTATTGCGGGGGTGGTGGGAACTGTGCACGGAGTAGAGGGGAAGGTTGGTTGTATCACAGCTGCATCACCTGCTCGTCTAAGATACACACATCCCTAGACAGGGAAGTTCAACCTCACAATATTATTATTTCAAAATAATTTATAACTTAACATCTCACATAGTTCAGCAATGATGTTAACCACCATTCCGAACGTCGTCTTTTTAGGTGAGGCGAGACTTATGTTATTATTGCATTTATCGTGTTTCCTTTTATAAGATAATGCTCACCAGTTCACCACTCGCTGTTTACCCCACATTGTGTGATATGCGGTGATGGTATAAATGGATGATATGAATTTCCATACACCTTGTAAAAGTTGCTGGTTGATTTCTAAATAATCAGTTATTCCAAACTACTAGTGTTTTTAATCCTGAGAAGCAAACAATGCATTTGAATTATTTTCTAAAAAAAAAATTCTTGGGCTGGGATTTGAACACAGAAAAATGATTTCCACCGCGGTACAACGATCGAATGGAAATCCACTTGCATTTGATAGTTCTCTTTTCTTCGTCAATCTTGGGCCGTCCCAGATTTCTGGACATCTCAGTTTATTACAGGACACGGCACCTTTAATATCTACCTTCATAGATCCCGCTTTGTAAACTCGTCCTCATATCAGTTATGCCATCACCCTGACCAAATTTCAAAGCACATCCTCTGGTAATGCTCTCACCCAAATGTGTCCTACAACAGAACGGAGCTCCTCGCTGCAGTCCGTGGGCCTCTTCAAGGACCATTGGGCATGCGGATTTAGTGGTCTCTAAGAAGAAGTTTACAGCCTTCAAATTGTTTTGCCATGGCTATAGTGCCCTTCTATCTGCTGAATAAAAAAATGAAATTCCAGAGTGTCCTTGGTCAACTCTCTGATGCCCAGTTTTACAGTCACAGGCTTGAAGTACTCTCGCAACAATCCATGTCTATGAATATTATTATCACCGACGTTGATTGTTATTTTTTGCACAATTGTGCCGAGACCACGAGTCTAGAGGAGCTTCTAGAGCTACTATTCGTGCCATGCATTCATTGTCATTCTTACTAGCGTTCGGCGAAGGGGCCGTTTCAGTCCCATATGCGGAGCCGGTGGAGGTGGACGTAGCTAGTTCTCTTTTTTTATTTTACTTTGAATTAAGAAATAATTATTACTTATTTATAACTTTTCTATCGACATAATACAACATGTGCATTTTTTTTAATTTATGATTGATTACGTTCATGTATTTCATTATTTATGAGTGCGAAAAAGGAAATATTGTAAATATTGTAATTTGTTTGTTATTGAGATTTTGTATATATACATACCTAGTCAAATTATTTATCAATAAACCCAAAAGAACTACACAGGAAATATAATAATAAAATCAATTTTTTAAATCTAATTCTATTTCAGAATTCACATATTTATTTGTGCGAGATGAAATGGTTGGTGATCTCTGATGGGACAAAAAAAATCTACCTCTCCTGTGAGACATGTGCATTCACCCCAAAACTACTGCGAATGTGCCAACATAATATTATTTTAACCGCCATTTTAAACTATATCACTTATAATTTAAAATCTTAGACTGGAGTGTTTTGACTGAAATCGAAGTAAAGATTAATTTATTTATACTTGAAGAATAAAGATGTTGTAAAATAATGCCAAAGAAATACGTATATATACATTTTACTTATTTTTTAAAAGAATTAAATTGTCATTGTAACAAGAACATATACATTCTCATACATTCCCTAAACTAAGCACAAATGATTGTACTATAGGTGAACATATCGGTCGTGGCAGGATTCGAACTCGCGACCACTGGATTAGAAACCCTACGAACTAACTGCTATGACATCACCTATTCAACAAGGCAATGCATTATGATATGATAATCAATTAATTAAATTTTTAATACGACGGACGACGGTGATAATACAATGGGGCCTTATTTATATAAGGTTATAGTTCCACTTATTTATTTTCCTTTTGACAGAAAAACAGTTTCGGCTGAGTCTTACCAACTGTCAAATGCAAAATACAAGAGGAACTACAGTTAATTTGATTTAAAAGAAAAACTCATTAAATAGTGTTCAACAGCATAAATACCGTTAACATTGATAATATAAAAACGTCAATCATCTAACGCTAAGTCTAGTTCCATGTGAACTTGCATAACACAAAGCGAATCTCGATAAAAAAGTAAAGGTAGCCATAATTGAACAAAAAATAAAATTAGAAAATATCAAAAGGACATTGGAATCGACATATTGTTAAATAAAGCATTTCCGGGCAATGCCTGATATAAAAAAGGTAATTATCAAAACATATAAAACTAACTATAAGGTATGCCTGATGGTGTGGACTATAAGGTATGCCTGATGGTGTTTAAAGCTCTGAAAGACTTGGCTCCACACTACATTCAGGAATTGTGCCAGAGGAATGTTCCATCGGGGAGGCAGCTTACGCTGAGATCGCCTGAATCACAGAGTACCAACTCTTTAATAGAGTTGGACAGAGTCAATAAGGCGGCTGCGGTTTCAGTGTGAACGGGCCTTTAAAATGGAATAAATTGCCTCTTGACATACGTGGAGCTCAGAGCATTGACACCTTCGGTAAACTTCTTAAGACTGCCTTGTTTCGTAGAGCCAACAAATAAGCTACAGCGCCCTTGGAGTGATCTTGTATCACTAAACGGCGCTTTATAAATTATTATTATTATTATTAACTAAAATATTGGTAAAAAAAGTAAACCTTTCGATGTTTCATTAAAATATAACACCCTTGTAATTAGTAACTAGTCTAAGTCTAGGTACAATAGATGGGTATAGTTGACAGATGTTCCTAAAATATTAGTGTATAATTATGTGACTGTTAATATTTGTTTTCTTTTAATAATGACACGTTTTAAAATATCGACTTTGACATAAAAAAATATAAGGATATTTTAACCGCCATAATAATATTTTGGTTTAAAGAATAGTTTATATGATATTGTTCCATTTTTGGAAGAATTGTCCCATAAAAAGTAAATTAAATCAAAATCCAAAAATAAAATCAATATCAAAACTGCTCGAACTCAAGCATATGAAGCGTTGAATGTTGCTCAACCGCATAAAGATAAACTGGTTGAAAAGATGATTTTCCCCACTCAATATCTAATTTACGTGATCATGCCATAATTCATTTATATTTAACAAAATAAAATAAAAAAAAGACTTATTTTATTCGACGGATTTCAAACATCTCTTTCTCAGGACAGATGAAACAATATTAGTAACAAAAAATGTATTTTTTAAGTATGGTAACATAATTATTATTTATTGTTGTCTAATGCTTCATTTGAAAAAAATTGACGTTTCATGTATCCATAAAATTGTTTTTCCCTAAATATTTTTCAATATAAAATGTACAAAAAAACAACCATTGTAGTAAATGTCAAAAAGAAACGTGATATACATATTTTTCGTTTGAAAAATATATCTTGTGTAAAGCATTATTTTCCAACATTAAAGTACACTGGCGTGACTCGTTTGAAAAAAACAACAGGACGTTAGGTTACTTTAAATTAGCATAAATAAAAAAATATTTTTTTATTTATTAAACTTCATGTACAATACTGTGTACAATGGAAGGAGATGGAGGTTATAGGAGAGAGAAAATTCGGAAGGAGTGTCAATTAAGAATTATTAGACAGGTTTAGTCTTTTTTAAAAAAGTTAAATAGATTGAGACCTCATTATATCATCACTTATGGTGTTCCAAAGTAAATATCATAAACCTCCAGAATGTGGCAACTTGTTATTTATTGGATTGCCCAAGAAGCATTACAAAAATAAATAAATATACACATACATACATACATACCATCACGCCATGTCCCTTGCGGGGTAGGCAGAGAGAACCGAACGCCACATTTTTCTATCCTGGCACGCATACCTCGCTTCGTCCACATTCATGCATCGTCTCATACATGCTCGTCTATTGCTCACACTTCTAACATTTCCGTCTTTCAAAATTTCGTTCACATGGTCGTGCCATCCCTTTCTTGGGCGTCCCCGACCTCTCATTCTCTCATAAATAAATATCTAAATAAGAAAATATTTCCATTTGAAGTTCGATCATTTCGTTAACAAGTCTATGGGTCGATGGCAGAGCGGTTAGCGCGCTGGGCTAGTAATCCAGTGGTCGCGAGTTCGAATCCTGCCTCGACCGATTTCGTTCACCTATAGCACAAGCATTTATGCTTATTTTAGGGAACGTAGGAAGATGTATGTGTAGTTGTTTTAACAAGGACATATTCATTTTTTTTTTAAATAAGAAAAAAAGTCCGGAAATTGTAGGTAAGTATATTTTATTTTATTATGAAAACCACTAAAATTTCGAAACAATATTAGTGTTAACACGTTAAAATAGTTACAAAGAAACCATCAGGTAATCACAACATTAATACGAGTAGGTTCTTATTACCAGTACCTACCTATAAAATTTTAGGTGAAAGTTAGCAAGTTGTAATTTAAAAAAAAAAACAAATTATCGTGAAATCACTACATTAACATGAACTATTCCTAATTCTGGTTAGAAATTATATTATTAACATAGTTGAATTGGTACCTATGTATCATTAGATGAAGTGGACAATATCGGTAAATTACCATCGTCATTTAGTTTTAAGCTCAATTTTTCAAGTATAATCAGCTAGACTAGGGTAAAACTTAAGCGATGATGAAATGTTGCCTCAATACATACCAATATTTCGGGTACAATCACCTGGATTATGGATAAACTTAAGCCATGCTGATACGTCGTTTCAATACATACCAAAATTTCAGATACTACATTAAATTTCAGATAGACTATATTAAATTATTTTTGAACCTCCTTCCTTTTCTCATTTCCACGATCAATTAGTTTTCTGAAGTACCAAATACTTCTGTACCAAATTTTATTTTATTTTTTTTAAATAAAAAATGAATATGTCCTTGTTAAACAAGTACATATACATCTTCCTACGTTCCCTAAACTAAGCATAAATGCTTGTCCTATAGGTGAACGAGATCGGTCGAGGCAGGATTCGAACTCACGACCACTGGATTACTAACCCAGCGCGCTAACCGCTCTGCCATACACCCATCCACCCAATTAAATTGAAACTTCACGTTGCTTGGGTAAGTTGGATGAGATTGCCTAGTGGCAACAACAGACCTTTGTGTACTTTGATGTACATAAATTGAATTAATAAAAGTTATATTTACTATAACCATTTTCAGAAAAAAACATCAAAATTTATTCGTAGAATGTTAAAATTCTCTAAATGCTTTTGTTCAATAAATTGAATTCACAAACTCTGATGTTAAATCGGAAGAGATTGCTTTGTGACAATAAACCCGCCTTTTTGCACATCGGTGTGCATAAACAAACAAATAAATAAATATTTGAAAATTAGTAAAATCATGTTTTAAAAGTGGGGAGTGAAGGAAATAATCTATTGAAGATAACAGTAACCTTAAAAATAAAAAAAAGTGGCGCCCATGGTTCCATTTTTATCTCAACACATTCATTGAGTTGACGCGAAATGAATCCATCCAATCGACACCTACCTACTTATTTCCATTTAAAAATATTGTTCACCACATCAAACGCTCACATGCATGGATGGCTTCGTATACAAAACCTAATTGCTTTTGGGTATATAGTACAAGTGTCAAAAAGAAGCGGCAGGGCTCGGTACGTTCACCCCGAAGGTCGAGGGGCGAACGCCACCGCCGACCATTCGGCAAACATCGCCTACAGTCGTCTACGATCGGTAATCCATCTCTGTAGACACTACGAGACGAAAGTCTATCACATAATGGTATAGTTATAATAATACCTAGACCCAAATGCTACAATATTTTCCCCGAAATTGATGTTTGAAAAATAAGGAAAAGAAAAATCATTCGCAATACTGGATTCCTCACATACACAACTTAATTAAAGCTCTGACTTATTTGACTGGATCCTGTTAGATCCTGGACATAGACGTTTCAAGAGATGCCAATAAGATCCTTGATTTGATCGGTCGACCCTCAGTCTTCCTTGTCCACGTTCCACTTTACCAACTATCACAAATTTTTCCAAGATACTTCTTAACAGTGCCCTTAAATAAGCTGATTTTTTTTTCTTAGCTCTTGTTGCAACTTTTAATTTGTAGTTCTTGAAGGAGCATCTGGTCATCCAATTTCCATATTTTTTATCAGTCGTTCATTGTTTTAATTCAAATCACCTTGTTCACATACACTTTGATTAGAATCTTCGATATATTCTTCGACTTTCTATATTCTATCAATCATTGGATTCGACCTTTATTGAAGGTAATTTAAGAAATTTCATACATAGGTGTTACATGTTAATGAATACTTGGAAAAGCTATACGTCGCTCACTTCTGTGAATTTCACACCCCCGCAGTCAATTATGGTGAATTTTGGAAATATGGGTGGGATCATTTTATTTGAAACAAACAGATGACTTATAAACATTTAGTTTCATATTGAATTCAGACGAGAAACTCAAATGAGGTTTTATTAAATTTTTATTTAAAGAAAACTGACACGCTTCTGCTATTCCATACTAATATAATAATAAATGAATCCATATAACGTAACAATTACATGACGATCCTTCGATTCTTTATACAAAGCGTATATTTTGTTGTGTTTTGATAATTTTGTTAGAACAGAAAATACAAAATTCAGGATACATAATACAAACGAAAACATACAACGCCAAGATTTTTTCGTCAAATAATTATTTCGTTAATATGTTTAAATAATACAGAGAGTTCCAAGTTATCACTCTTAAAACAAATTCCGTACTAAAGCCATAAGTTCATATTAAGAAGCTCACAGTAAAACGGCCGTATAAAAATTTGATATCAGAATTATTGGAACACATGATAGAATAAGTGAATCAAAAAGAGAGATGAACGAATACATAAAATAATTACTAAATCACAATATAGAATTAGTAAATCTTTCATAGAGATAATAATAAATGAATACAAAATAATACACATTATGAAAATAGAAAAACACATAACTAGTAAATCAATCAGAAAAATAGAGGAACACATTATAGAATAGGTAAATCAATCAGAGATAGATAATAAAATCACAAGTCATGTTGACATTGCAATACGGTCTGCCAGAAACTACCAAACTGACTGACTGACGAGCCACAGCCGAGCCGGTGAGAAGTGCAGGGCATATTAGATATGAGTCGTGCCCGCTTTGCATTGACCCCATTACACAAACGTGGCCTATACTAGTTGTTGATGTTGGTAGTATCTAAATACAAACTGTGAGTATATAAGTAGATATATAGTGTTGGTAGCGTATTGCCGAGATAGCAAATATTGTTGTCGTTTGTTATTCAAGTTCATCTTTATCAAAATCATTTCACCTAGTATTCAATATGTAATGCAGTTGCGGTTAAGACAATATTACAGAACTGAGTTAATTAGATATCAATATACAACGAAACGAGAAACTTTCAAATGCTCTTTCAAATATTTTATTATCCTGTTTCATACTCAATTTATAAATGCAGTCTATGTTACGTAAAATTACTTATTAAGATCTCTCTATTCAATCTACAGGACCATTACCAGTCACGCTACTGAGTTCAATACAGCTTTTCTTTGAAATATAATCGGCAGGATTGAAGGTGGTATAATTGGAGCGACAATGTAATGTTTTATTCTGAATCCACGATTTTATCAATATTTAAAAAATTTTCAATAATTCCTGATCTAATTGATACATACACCGTACTTAAATAGTTCCAGAGTGCGCTTATTGTACTAAACAATAAAACTGAAAGAACTAATGCACCAATGCTCTTCTTTTTGTCCTAAACTTTGTCCCATTTACTTGGGATCGGCTCTCCTAGTCGTCGCCCTTCAAGTCCTCCGAACAAAGCTTTACTTCCTCGAAATCTCAGGTTAATGTAGATATCCAAGTGATCAATGGTCGGTCTAACAGGTCTGCAAGATGTGTAAAGGTTATTTTTGTTAATTACGGCCCTCCATTAAATATACTGTAATAAGCTGAGGTGATATACCGTAATTAAAAGTGACTATAAAAGTACTTCGTATTTTTCGCAGACAGGTTTGAAAGTTCTTAATTTGATTTTCGAAACTGCAATGTCCGAACGTCCAAAAGGCTCAAAGGCTTTTTTTTTTAATAAAAGTACCTAAATCAATTGTATGATATAATAAAATTTATGCACTCTGGAATATTCAGCAATATTCTTCTAGTTTTAACTCCTCACTAACCCAAGGGGATATAGTGGGGAGTTATGATTTCGCAATTTTTAAGGGTATTTTTTTGCAGATTATCAACTAGTATCATTCTGAGATTGTATTCTGAAAGTTTCATCACAATGAATCTGTGTGTGTGTGCTATGTGCTGTGTGCTATGTGCAGTGTGCTATGTACGGCGTGTTCATTTTACTTTACTGATTATAGACTAAAGTACTCATTCGATTCTTTTCAAATTTTGCAAATATGTATATCTATTACTCGCTTAGACCCCATTAGATTTTGAAGGATATCTGAATAGTGCTTCTCAATTTTTATAACTGTCAAATATTTTAAGCTGACCCCAAGCTCAGGAAAATTTGAAATTTGCTATTTTTATTTTCAAATAGGTAAAAAGGGTCATCACTTTCATTAAATGGCATTAAAGAAATATCAACTTTTCATAATAAAATATTTAAATAAAATATAAATAAACAAACTCATTTCATAAAATTGCTGAAAATTTTCCATACACAATTTGAGTACGGAACAACATTGACTATATGCGGGGGCGAGAGGCCTGCCCGCAAAATCTTTATATTCCTACTTTAAAGATCTGGGTCTCCCAAGAGGTAAAATAAAAGAACTTTTGGAAAGGGTGGTAAAAGCAGCACTATCCGCAACCTATTGGATTTGGTTGCGCAGGGCATTGAAGAGTTTCATAATAAAATATTTAAATAAAAAACAATTTATCAAACTCATTTCACGAAAATGCTTAATATTTTCCATATAAAATTTGAATAATTTATAGAATGACTTAGTGAGGAGTTTAACATTGGCCACAACCCACTTATTTAATTCTAATGTGAAGAATGATTCGTAAATAATATGCCTGTCAAAAATCTCAAATAAAATACTTTCATAATGACATCTGTACACTACTGACATCTGTTTTAGACAATCCAAACCAACAGTTTCCATTTGCATACCGACATAAGAGTGGATTTAGAAACACACCATAAAATTAAGTTTTATATCATTGCATTGCAGAAATCTACGTATTGATGTTAGAAACACATAAATAAATCAATAAATCTTATCGGATTTTATTGCTGAAATCAGTAAATCACGTTTGATTAATTTATACGATCAAGAGATGATCCCCGCCTTTAACGTTTATACGCCGATGAAAAGATATGTTAAATTTGAAATCCCAAACAAGGCGAAATTAATTATGTTAATGAATGTATACTAAATTAATTCCAGAGAATTAGGAATTCTGACGCCTCCTCGATTATGTATACAAAATTAACAACAAACATTTTCGACTAACCTCAAAACATATTATAATAAAAAATACAAAATTGCTCATCTGTACGGAGATTATTACATAAATATCGAGTATATTTACATAAACTATTCCACCACCGTTCAACCTTCGGGAAGTTTGAAAAGGCGTCAACCGAACATCACGACAAAGACTCGTCCTTGAAAATACTAATCATTTCCTTCAAAGTCATCATCTATCGTATAAAAGCTCACCGCTTGTTCAGGCTCCTTGTATTTCCTTCGTTGACATGTCATTCCAGACTTTCCATTTTGATAACTACAATCAGGACCGGATGCCTAATATCTTATGGCCTATCTAATTGGATCGCTGTGTGGCAACTCTCTTTAGGAGTTATCTTGTTTCTCCAAACCTGTTGCATATGCACAATAGTCTCTTATTTACATGGTATATTCATGTTGAACAATGAAACTACAACGTTTATTTGATTGCAAAAAACATTAAAACATTCATATTATGCAAAAATTTTGATTGGTGTATTTTTATATAATTACGAACAGTTTAAATTGTAATAAATTAATTAAATCATGATTGATTTTAAAGTGATTTTGATACGACGATGATAGTTAATTCGCAATCACCTCCCAACGTGTCAATTAAATATTATTATTATAAATTGGAAAACAAACGTAGCGGAAACTTTATTTCAAACCAGCGACGTCTTCCAAGTATGGTGTAGACTTGTGGAGACTAGTGCACCACACGCCAGAACCTCATCATTGCATTATTAATAAAGAACTGAGCCATCTGATAGCGGTCGTAATGGAGTATTTCCTCAAACTGGATAATACGAAAGACATTATCTTCAACACGAACTGGATTTTAATCATAGTGCTTTTCTGTTTACGGGAACTAAGCACAGAACTCAAAACAGACGAAGAACAAGCTCTCAAACGTGGATTAAAATCTTTTGACACGCCTACTGATTAAAATTGATTAGATCAATGAGAATTGATATTGAGCTAAAAAAACTTTTATGTGTTATACTTAATAAACATTTGAATGAAATTGAACAAAATTCTCCCATCCTGAATAGGCATGATGACTAATTTTGAGAAACTATCTCACGATGTTTTTACGCATCCACTGTTTTCAAATATATATACATTTCTACATAAAATAAAGGTTTAGTAGCAAAAATTGCCATTTCAAAATCCAATTTGACATTTACGTCAAAAAACGCTTGCAGTGTAATGGCGTCCGTCGGAGCTGACGGTGACGTCACGGTTTCGTAGACCGCATATCACTACTATATGTACTATATGTATTCTAAGATGATTTGTGTATTTATAATCAATTCAAAAGTGCATAAGTGTTGTGCGGTCCCTAAATGTACAAACACGACGAAAAAAACACCTACTGAGGTATTTGTTTTCGTCCCACGCGAAAAAAAAGAGAAATAAGTGATTAAATTTCGCACGGCGAGACACAAGTGAATTTTATTAAGTACGCGTTTACAATGAAGTACAGTATTTGTTCCCCCACTTTTAGCTCTCAATAATATAATATTTACCATTATTTAGGCAATAAGCATATAAAGAACTTCATTAATGTCCAAACGTCAAAATAGGCCATCATAAGTTTCCCGCGTATGTTTTTAGCTTATGAACACATAATGTAGAGAGAAGAAGGAGCATATTTTATCGATTTTCGAGATGTAAGTTGTATTTAAATTACAGATAAATAAAGTACTTATATGTACTTATTATTAAGTTTTTACGTTTCGAAATTCTGATGAACAAAAGTCTTTGTTCGACGCAAAGAAATATCCGACCATCAAAAGTTCCATTCTAGTTAAGAGTAGTTAAGACAGGCAGAAAAATAACTACTATGGCTGCTATTGCTAAAAATAACGATAGCAGATAAATATAGCTTGTTATGAACACAATACAAATAACGAGCGCTATGTAATAATTCGTATGCTGCTAAAATTGTAACGATGTTTTAAAACGCATGCTTCGCGTAATCGCCGTCGTTTCGCAAATCGCTTCATTGCATGAAAAAAATATAGCTTGCTAGTTTAGTTTGGCAGTGACCAGCATCATAACATGTCGAACGTTCGTCAGCTCACCATCGCGTGACAAAATTGTAGAATACTAAAACTAAATTAGTTTACCATACGTTGCGAGCGTTCATTATTTATTTATTTATTCAATAAAAACTAAGTTACATACAAAATACAATTAACATAGGCCCGATATTACAGTCGGCCCTCAACTCATTGAGTTTGCCAAACTCAAGATTAATGTTAAGGGGAGATTGAATCCATTTCCGTATTACAGTGCAATATGACATGTCAGTTACTAAATCTTCAATTATAGACATATTTCACTTTTTCTGTGGTTATTATCTGTCAAATTTAAATAACCTCAAATAATACGAAATACAAAACGGGACGCTACGACTTTAAATACCATTGTTTTATTATCCAACATGGTAAATTAAATTTTTTTCACCAAAATAATGCTTTTAAATGCCCGTGTTCGTTTCAATACGGCTGTCAGTTTGTTTTGTTGTGTGGCGCCACCTTCGATACAACACTGAAACTACACACGTTGCCTAACGCCTCTAGTGATAGAAACTGAAACTACACGAGTTGCCTAGCAAATGACAGTTGACTCACAGTTAAGTACTTAATCTGCCAGAAACGTTGAGTTAAATATTTGTCGTTTTAGTGACGTATTTGAGGGAAGATTAGGTCTAAACGGACACTGTAATACGCTATATTTTTGTAAAACTTGAGTTTAGCTCTTAAACTGACACTGTAATACCGGCCCATAGTGTCCCCCGATAGGTAGGCGAGTATCTAGGTAAATTGAAACTATTTGCTTTGATGAATACTTGTTCCATTTATATTTAATTTGTTTTAGTTTTAAGTATCTAATTAAAATATTAATATATCGATAACACCAAAATAAACATAGTCCAGACCGACAATTAATGCGTATATTGTATTGAAGACTATCAGAAGAATTGACGCGACCATACTATGACGTCGTGCGCTCTGATTGTTTTTTCTCATAAAATGGCGGACTAACACATTTTGTATTTTTATATTTATAATATTATTATTATTCACTCCTATAAATTAAAAAAAAAACATTTTTTAAATCTTTATAACCTATTTTATTTTTTAAAATCATAATTTCAATGATTTTTTTCTTACAGTCATCACACCTATTACATATTTTAATATATTAATCATAATATGTATATGAATCATAACAGTTATCCCATATGTATATTAGATTCATCATAATACATTGTGTATTTCCATTTCAACCTCATGTAACACTGTACAACTCCCACAAACAATATAATTACATCATTTTATTTTATAATCAAGCAATGAAAGCCACCAAGTTATTTATTTCTGAAACGTTAAATATTCTCCACCACGTTACAATACTCGGTGCGTGTTATAACAGATGCGTCAACGATTCAATAGAGCGGATAGCGATATTATTTGGTTTATTGTCCCAAATAAACCAAATAAATCAATAAATAAAAATAGCATGTTAAAAATAAGCAGCATATTCCATATAGCTTGTTATGAAAAAAATAGCCATTTCGAACAACACAACAGTTGACAGTAACAAACACAATTGACAGTGACAATATGGTGACGTCATGCGCTCTGATTGGTGTTTCACATAAAATGGCGGACAAACATATTTTGTATTTTTATTTTAATAATATTAATATTATTCGCTCTTTTAAAATGAAAATAAATATATTTTTTCAAATCTTTATAACATATTTTATCTAATAAAATCATAATTTCAATGATTTTTTCTTACTGTCATCACGCCTATTGCAAAAATTCATGAATTCACAAGTCGTGAGTCTTCAAGGAAACCAGATTTATTTATACATCATATTTTATAATCAACAAAATAAACGTTTATTTAAATGTCCGTGTGATATGATCTTTTATTAAACGTCAAATGATTCTAATGAGAAATATCTGGAGAGGGAATGCTACATATCTATACCTCAAATATATGTTTGCATCATTTTTTAATAATTCACTAATGCGATTTTGCAAAAGAATCTAAAACTACATATAAATATACTAAGTTCAAATGCAACATATTAAAAAAAAGAAAAGGGGTACTAATTGGTTCTACCCTTTCAACAATATTTGAAAACATCAATTAAAATATCATCATTTTTGTTTTGATATAATACATACCTGTTATAAACGTCAATACGAAAATCCCTAATAAAAAATGTACATTTATAAAAAGGCAAATAACAACACCAATCATTCTAGACTTTTCACTGTCTCTCTCGCCTGGAGAACAACAATATCGACGGAATGGAAGAAAAAAATCAATAGGAGGGAATTAATATTATCAGAGAATAATCACGTTCCAAGATTTGTCAACACGAAACGATCCGGTGGATGGTGGAAATGGCGAAGGTCCAAAGTGTAAACAATAATAAATGATTGGCCCTTGTGTTTGCAGAACGTGACCGATGCCCGCCCTCGGTATACACATCACAGCGATAGTCACAGAAGAACGGTTGAGAAGATTTTCAACATTATTTAACACATCGCTCGGCTGCGTGTGACTAACAAACACCCTTCTAATGGACGGAATCGACGAATCGATTTCACTCTGTGATTATTAAAACCATTGATAGATATAGATAAATATTTTTCTCTACTCACAGAACAGATTATCTTTCATTGATTCTCTGTTCTGTGTCTCTATTGAAGGTCTTATTTTCAAATACAATCATCAAGACTGGAATAAATTCATCAAGTGATTATGTTAATTCATCATAATCCATACAAACATTTAAAATTAAATGGTTAGCGCGCTGGGCTGGGCTAGAGTTCGAGTCTCGACCTGCTTTGGCAGATTTCGTTCACCTACATATTATAACACAAACATTTACGCTTAATTTCGGGAATGTAAGAAGATGGAGGTATATGTACCTACTTGTTTTTATAAAAAAAATAAACTTAAGATATTATGATAAAAAAAATAAACTTAAGATATTAAGATATTATTTGAATATTTTTTAACGATAATCCTTCAATTCACTTTTTGCATTCCTCTTTGCTATAAATCTATCTGTTGTATTTTCTTAGGTAGGTACTCAAACTGTTGTATCGTATTCACTTAAGATTTCACGCATTAACCGGTTAGAAGAGATTGCATCATGGAAATACAACTTATTATGCGTAGTTTGTTGTACAACTAGTGAATAAATTAGGTACTATAAAACAATGGACCAAAATGATAAAGGATTCTGATCGAAGTCTTCCATTATCTATTAACTAAAACAATATAGGTATACGACAATTACGAATAAATTATTCACATTACGTTACCAGATCAGGAAGGCAAGTCTGGTTCAACCGGCGAAATCAAAACCCTCCCGATTAGCCATATCATGGATATAATTATCATATTTATTTATTTAACAATATGGAGTTCTATAATATCTTTAGATCTCATAGAACTCCATATGAAAATTATATCCATGATATGGGTAATCACGAGGGTTTTGATTTCGCCGATCGGACCAGACTTACCCCCCAGACCAAAAGTGTTAGCCTTTAAAAGAAGAAGATTAGTTTTGAACATATTATGAAATTCAAATAAACGAAAACACACATTAACTCGAACACAACATAATGACTCTGACACTCTTAGTGAAATCATCGAAAACTCTTGCATTTTAAAGTGGATGAGAAAATTTCTTTCATATTCAATTTAAGGCTTCATAGAATAATTATGCTTGAAAGGTCTCACATATTGGTTGTCAATAAATTCGTTCATACATACCACGATCGTGTGTGAATTACATTACAGAAGGGAACACAACACAAACTAGGTTTACCACACACCAGTATGGTCTCACCCAAAAAGGCACTACATTCAGAATGGATGGTAAAACTCATTGCTGAACTATGTGAGATGTTATTGTTGCCTGTTGTATTTTCGATTACCCGGCTCTTACGGGACACTCGATAACAATAATAGAAAAGAGTGGAAACACTATTCTAAGCCGGTACCTCACAGTTAAAAAATATTTTAAAAATTATAAATAATAATTATGGATTTATACAATTTTGTGATATTTTTTCCCTCTTAGTGGTGAATGTAAGACTTTTTAATATGAACAGTAGGTACAATACGTCGCTACAGAGAGTGAATATTCTTTTAAAGAAAATGCGAGCATAAGACAATTATAAGAAAAAAAATCTTATCGAATTATAACGCGAAAATGTTTTCACTCCGAATTGCGTCGCAAAATTGAGAGAGTTCAAAGACCCGTGGGCGGCATACGACTCGCACAGATATCTCGCTCTGAAAAGGGTGCGAAAACTGAGCAAACACAAAGATTGTGTTGGGAACATGTTACCTATTGGCCGTATGGGAAAGAGAAGAGGACAGAGTGATACATTCGTTAATTAACAATTGCCGAATTCGTAACAATGGGCGGAGCAGCGACAAGGCACCCAAATCTACGTGAACTTGTGAACTTGTTTGTCACCATCCCCCTCGATAGTGTTTAACCTCACCTTGACGCTCCCGGGGGGTAAAGGTTCGCCGAACCCCGTCCCAATATAGACTAGCGGGTATGGAAAGACTCCCTACACATTTTCGGGGTCTAGGTTAGTAGACATATTTACAGGAGGCTTCGTGTTTGGACTCTTAAAACGCAACATTGATTATATTATACACATATTAAAATAATTGTCACACAAACGCCAAAAACTACACGAAGCGGCAGTAAAAATATTATTACAATTGGAATAAGTTTTGAAAGTCTCAAACGATTTTTAACGAATATTGAGTGTTTGTTGGTGCCCGGTGATACGCATCTAAAACGACATGTTTCTGTTGCACGCCAAAATTCAAAAAATAATAATTAATGTCCAATTTAACGAGAGGCCGATAAAACTAATTAATATAACGGTTTGAAATTTAAGTAATATAAAAATAATTTGACTGTTGTTAATTCCCGAATAAAAAAGGTCAACCCCATTACAAGTTTAAAAACCTACGAGTTACAGCATGCTCAAAAGTTACTCAAGCATTGAAAGATCCCGGATGGTTATGTAAGAAAAATTATGCAACACAAGAAGTTATGTTGATATATATAATATTTTCACGATATTTAAGGCGTTTGATAAATTCAGTAAACTATTACGCACGGAAGATAAAATGTTTTACATCTTGAGTTTCTCCGAGTTCTTAACATAAACGATAATATTCATGAGCATAAATAGATAACACAGGAACCACAACACTACCTGTTATTCTATATTTGACTACCTACTTGGTAAATAAATTTGTAGATCAAAGAAACGTTTAACTATTTGTCCTTATGTTGGATTTTTTGTTTTTTCGTCTTTAGTTAAAAAATACTAACATTCATAGGGTTTTCACTGATCCATCACAATACTGTTGTTCTACGATATTAATGTTTATTTCTCGATGAATAAACTTACTTTCCTTGATTTTCGTGTGGCCCCGGTACAGACATCCTCTTCACACATATGGTGAAGAGGATGTCTGGAACCTGGAACCAAGATTAACAGCCTTGGTTCCAGGTTCACCGCCTCCGTTCTCGCCTCATGGATATCCCGCCAATTTCCTGAGCTGGCAGTCCTGCACCATATGCTTTACTGTCTGTTCGATACAACATCCACAATTTGGGTTCTCCCTATTCCCTCATCTTCAAAGCAAACAGTTTCACCAGCCTTGCTCCGTTCTTACCTTGTTTTGCTGCACCCATGTATTACGTGGCATATTAAACCCGGGTACTCGGGTTGTTGGGCCAATTAGGAGATTGTTCAGTAGGTATGTTTACGTTGGACCATCTATCTTTCCAAATTCAATACTGAAATCCTCTTGTCTCGACTGACCAAATTAGGCTGCGTGATCTTATTACTATTTAAAATAAGAGTTAAATCCGATCCTAAGTCAGTTTCAGCCATACAAAAAACTGGGTAAGTATCAGCTTAAACACAAATTGCAAATATTAAGTAAGGCCCATAAAGAATAGAATGAATGGAAGAAGAAAATATTATGAAAAATAATTTAATAACTACTTATAATTAATTTAGTTTTTTTTACAATACATATCACGAAACATTATCGCTTACTAATTTTTAATTTGATCAAACAAATATTGATTAACGACCGTTTCGTCTGACTAGGCCCTTATCAACTGGTCAATGAATAAGGGAAAATATATGTAGTACTATATTTAATTTTTTTTTTATTTAAAAAGAAACCTGGTAATATAGAATTTTACAGCAGAAATACAGTCAACATTGACAAAATAAAAACATTATTACTTACACTATTACAAAACTTTGCTGCTTTTAAAGGAAAATTAAAAAAATATAGTCTTAATGGGAATTCAAGTATTGACAATCCTGATGCCAATCCAACCTTAGAGATCCTGATGGTACACCATATGTATATAAAATATTTACACGAAACGATTGACCATGACCAGAAAAAACCTAAGATGTGTATCTTTGCGACATTATTACGAAAAATTCCATTATCTAGGACACATATCGTGCATACCGGACACATATCGTGCATACCTAATTTAATTCATATTGTAGCTACGTGCCAACTAAATACAATATCGTGTTTGAAACTCATTAACTCCACAAAATACGCTTTAAACTCGTACACAATATCTCCAATTTAGTATATGATTACTAGAAATTCAAACTTCATGTTCGTTTGTACTTAAATTTTCAAATACCTACCATTATAAAAACACAACCTCTCCTAACGAAATATTTATCTGTACCATAAAAAATCTTATTTGAGCATGGGTTTCAGTTTGAATAAAGAACCTCAGATGAAGCGTCTTTACTAATCTGACTTATTATGTAATTTGAATAAAGAATTATATAATATACAAAGTTCCTTATTTAAATTTGTATAGAGAACGTCCGAAGAAGCATAATAATATATAGAAAGCTGACACATTTCAGTTTCAATAAAGAACATATTATTAAACTTATACGGTCTGGCTTATTACATATCGTTAATAGCTTACAAAACACGCAACTAGATAAGCACGACTAAAATTGTTAAGATCGGTAATAAAAAATATTACTTATGTATAAACGTATACTAAGATATGACTATTTCAAAGAATTGTTCACGAACACCCAGATTTTTTTTTCATATGGCCGCATTGGTTTCACACATGTCAAAAAATAGATAAATGCATATAATTTTTGGATAACTGACATCGAAAAATGAAAACAAACACCGCGTTGTGCCGTGTTGAGTCAATTATTTAAACACGATTGCGATGAAGAATAACAAAGAAAAACGTTATAGGAACAATAGGATCATGGTCCGTAAGGTCCATAGTCATAAAGGTTGTTTTTCTTTTCATTTGTTGATATATGTCTTTGTATTTGTATGTTAACTTCTTTTCGTCTCAATAAATGTTTATTTATTTATTTCTTCTTCCTCTGGTTTTAGGCCTCCCCCTTGCTCTACGACCCTCCAGACAATTACTTCTTTGGAGACAATTTTGGGTAGTCGGTTGTCTCCCATTCTCTCGACATGGTCTCTCCATTGACGCCTTCGCCTATTAGCCGATTTATTTATAAGTACCTATTAAATTTATCTGTCAATCTCAAATATGCGTCGGATCATATGTGAAAGATCCTCCATTTTGAAATATTTGGTATGACGCGTTAGTGAAGCGTTAAACAACGTCTCAACCTGTTCTAATTTGACGTCTATGAAAGGTGTAATAAAGATAGTCACGGTTTATAAGTAAACATTTTCGTCAATCACGCTCTTTTACCAGGTACTATAGATAGTTTACGTTTTTTTTATATCTATTAAAAAAATCAATACAAATTTTAAATATAAATCACAATTTAAAAAGGTATACAATTTCCATCATATGATTCATAATAACCCTCTTTAATTGAGATAAATCTCGTGTTAAAAGAGGGTAGTATCTATTTAATATTGTTACATTTGCCAAAACATTGTAAATCTACTAAAAAATATGAAGCTACACAAAAACAAGAATGAAATAACAATTTTTTTTTTCAATATTTGAAACTGTCACTTCATGATAGAACTCCATAATCAACTAAAATTATGAAAAAATTAAATATAATTTTTAAATAATTTTAGTTGAAATAACAAAAAATAAATAAATCAATACAATCTTTTAATTTTATTTGTAAATAAAATTAAAAGATTAAATGGAGTGTATTAAGCAAATTAAATCGTTGTTCTGTAAAAAGAGAAATTTATTATTAAAATAATTATAAAATACAATAAAAGTAATAATAACATAAACATAAATAAATAATAATGATAACAAATATAATTTTACCTGTAAAAAGTGAAACGACATTAAATGCTTTTAGTTCCTCCTTTTTAGAATCTTAACTGTCACTTTAAAACAAATATAAAACTAAAACTTTAATATAGAACCAATTCAAATAAAAATGAAATAAGTACTTCTAGGTGACATCTATGTAAGTACTTGTTTTACATCTTCCCCCCCCCCAAAAAAAATTATATAAAACAATACTACTTAATTAATATAATTTTTATACAAAACAATACTTAATGTAGTACAATTTTTCATTGGCTAATACAATTTTTTTTTCTATATATTTAATCAATAATTGGAACAAGTTTTGTGATATGAAAAAGGTTTGATTCTGATTTCTTGTGACCTGTATCTATTCTGTATATTGAGTTTGAAATTTTTTCTAAAATTTTATATGCTCCAATTTTTAATTCATCCAATTTTTTTCTGTTTAATCGATTTCCGTTTTCAACAAATACAGAGTCTCCGATTTTTAATTCGCATTTTGTCCTGTTTTTGTCGAAATGTTGTTTATTATTTCTTTGTGATTGCTCACTGGTTGTAGATCTTCTGGTATGGCATAAACCTTGTTATCAGTTGTGGTGATTGAGATTATATTATAAACATTTGTTTTTCCATCAATTCCAGGTAATATTTTAAATTCAAAATGAAGTTTCACCATTTTATGTATATTGATTTTGTCGTTAAACAATAATGTCGTTTTATAATGGAGTGTATTAAGCAAATTAAATCGTTGTTCTGTAAAAAGAGAAATTTATTATTAAAATAATTATAAAATACAATAAAAGAATAATAACATAAACATAAATAAATAATAATGATAACAAATATAATTTTACCTGTAAAAAGAGAAACGACATTAAATGCTTTTAGTTCCTCCTTTTTAGAATCTTAACTGTCACTTTAAAACAAATATAAAACTAAAACTTTAATATAGAACCAATTCAAATAAAAATGAAATAAGTACTTCTAGGTGACATCTATGTAAGTACTTGTTTTACATATTATAATTTTTTTCGAGTCTAAGACTCAAAGGGAGTTCATTAAACCACTTAGTACCTTTATACTTATAGAAATGTTGTGAGACAGTTGTACGTAAAAGAGGAATAGTAAGACATCCTTCTGAGTTTATACATATAAACTATTGTTCTTTTATAACTATTAATGTTACAAATATCATGATTTTAGTTTTACATTGTTACCTTTTATCCTTGTTTCTTATATTGTCCACTGAAGAAACCATATTTCCTATCAAATATTTTATTTTTATTTTTATACATATTATCTTTATTATCATCAACTCAGGTTGGTTGTAAGAAGTTGACGTCTAGCAATAAACCTACCAGTGTACAAATTATGTGTACAAGATAAATAAATATTAAAAGAGAAAAATAAAATATACTTTATAATATACACATAATAATAAACATAAATGGCCATTGATATCGGTTCTGCAAAGCGGAAAATAAAATAATGTAAATACGTATTAACATTAGTTTATTTTATTCTACATTAATGAATATTCTGCAAACAAAATGAAATGAAATATATTATCAAATAAAATCAGAGTAAGCCCGGCTAAAACGGGCTAACAAAGTAGTAAAAAAAACTTAAACTGAATAATAAATCGATCCGTCTGGATTTCCTTTAGGGTAGTTATTCCATTAAAAGGTTCGTAAGAATGACTTAACTCATCCTTACATTTACTTACTGGCGATGTATAAATTACTATAGAATAAAGGTGTCGTGTTCTGTGAACTTTGGAGGAAAACTTTGGTATAAAGTTCAAAGCCGCCGGGAAAGCGGACGGACGCCTTGTGTGTGCCGCGGGAGGGGCGGGCGAGGGTGGGTGGAGGAGGCACCGCCGCCAAAAGTGATGGTGAACGACGCTGTAAAAACTGACGTAAGTGGTTGGTATTTGTGTCTGGAAATCGGGTTAGGTCACCAATATGAAAATTTATCATCTAACTGTTGTCACACAATGTGCAACACAGTATACATTGATTGGCTGGATCCATTGCATCATGACCCTTAACTTTTTGTATAACACCGCTTATTCGTATGCAATGACTGGACAACAAATAATACATAACATCAAATATAAATTTTAGATACTTGAAATCATTATTGCCACTGATTGTAAATTAACGGTTTTTCTTTTACATTTCAGGGGGCCTAGACAACGTGTCATTTAAGCTAAGCGTTATATCGCTAAGCGATAGTAAATATATGAAATTGGTCGCTATGACAACACGTGACAGCCACAAATTTCATACATTTCTATCGCTTAGCGATATAACGCTTAGCTTTAATGGCATGTTGTCTAGGGGGGCAGACCCGTAATAAAGGATTTTATGTAAGTGATGTTTCTTTCATCTGAAACAATCAAAGAGTATGCAAAAATGAAGTTTTTTAGGATACATATAGATAGTTACAGGCCTACAAAACTTTTAAACTCAGAATTTTAAATTTTTGTTTCAGTCAGGGGTTATCAACTTTTGAATTTTTACTTTACATTTCCATATATATCTCAATAACCATATAAGCTAGAACCCTGTTAATTGGTCTGCATATAGACAAATACAAAATCTCAATTTTGTTTTTTTCAAAGTTTATAAAAAATATCGAAACAAGCGCCAACTAGTTAATTTAATTTTCTATAAAAAATATTAACATTGTAATAGGTAGTACATCTCAAACTTTTTTTAACAATATTATAATAAAAATTGAATTTAGTAACGACATCGTTTCATACAATTTGTAAGACAGATACAATATCTATATACTACACAATATCTCACACAATTTAATATACGTAGAACCTAAATCATACTAGGTAGTTTATTTTTTAACTTAAAATGGAATTCTATAAAGTAAATTTTTCACAAGTACTTCTCACTCAATAGTTTGATACAGCTACTTAATCTACAAACATACATCATGCTGTTTTATATTAATAATAATAATAATAATAATAAGGACAATTTATAAAGCGCCGTTTAGTGACAACCGTGGTCACCTCAAGGGCGCTTTCAGTTTGCAAAAAATAATTTAAAATTAGTCCTATAGCTAACACATTGAAAATGGTGAAACATAAAACTTAAAAAAATACAATCAGTTAAAATTAAGTTAAAATTAGTCCTATAGCTAACACATTGAAAATGGTGAAATATAAAACTTAAAAAAAATATCTAGAAATCACAAATTAATCTTGTTACATAATCCAGATGAAATTAATTATAAAAAATAGTCGATTCAAAGTAAACTGGCATAATATTTAGTACACATAATATTATTGAACGGATGAAGGACAATCTGGATACGACTTGCGGAAAAGATGAGTTTTTAATTTCTTCTTGAATTCATTGATATTTTCGGCACATCTTATATCCATTGGAAGATTGTTCCATGACTTTGGTCCAGAAACGCCAAAAGATCGATATAGGTATTTTGGCTTATTTGTGAGATTGGTTTCTACTAGTTTTTTATTGGATTGGGTCATTGATCTTAGCGTACTTTGTTTATTGTTAGGTGAAAATGGAACACAAAGTTCCGATATATATTCCGGGGCCATGCTATTGAGTGCTTTAAAGACAAGGAGACATGTTTTAAATTCTATACGTTCTGGGCTCTTCAGCCAATGAAGTTTGTGAAGTGTTGGTGAGATATGCGAGAAACGATCAATCTGGTAAATATAACGGGCTGCTGCATTGAGGATGAGTTGTATTCTATGGATTTGGTATTGCGGTAAGTGTGCTAATATGGCGTTACAATAATCTACACGGGAAACTATTAAAGAATTTATAAGGACCTTAGCAGCATTTGTCGAGAGACACCTTCGAATAGGTCTAAGTTGTCTGAGAAAGTAACAACTTTGTCTGACTATGGAAGAAATGTGTTTATCCATAGAGAGTGCACTGTCGATATGTATACCAAGAAATTTTACGCAGTTAGAAGGAGTAATTTCGACATTTTGAATTAAAATGGGGTCCTTATTTATGTATTGTTGCCTGCGAGGTGAGGCAAGCCAAAGGAACTCAGTTTTTGTTGGGTTCAGTTTTAGCTTGTTCTTACACATCCAGGTGGATATCTGATTTATGCATGTGGATACCTCGTGTGTTAAATGATATTTAAATTCAGGTGAACAGGACTTGAACAGTATGCGGTCATCTGCATAGGCATGTGTGTTGAAACCAAGATTTTGAACAAGATTTTCCAACTGATTGGTATATAAATTAAAGAGAATTGGTCCAAGTACAGAACCTTGTGGGACCCCGTATAAGGAGGTAATATTATTTGTGGTACTATCTTTAAATACAACTTTGTATTTACGGTCTACTAAGTAGGAAGACAGCCATGCAATGCAGTCATTACCCAAGCCAAATTCATGTCTAAGTTTAGAAAAGAGAATATTATGGTCTACAGTATCGAAAGCAGCGCTCATGTCTAAAAATGAAATTAGGGTAATCTTACCTGATTCAGCTTGAATGATTAAGTCAGACAAAATTCTTACTGTGGCCGTTTCCGTAGAGTGGAATTTTCTATAGGCAGATTGATTTCTGGCCAGAAACTTATCAGAATCCAAGAAGTTGGTCAGTTGAGAGGATATAACTTTTTCTAAAATTTTTGACAAAAACGGTATATTCGAGATCGGACGATAGTTTTCCGTGGAATTCGGATCCAGATTATTCTTTTTCAAAATCGGTGTGATAATCGATTGTTTTAACAAATTAGGAACTACTCTTAACTGTATTGATTGATTAATAATATATAAAATGTAGTTTAAAAGTTCATTAACACAGCTTTTTAGTAACCAAGTTGGTAACGGATCTAAGATACATTGTTTATTTGGTTGAGAGATTATGATTTTTTTAAGAGACACAGCATCTACTTTTTGAAAATTATTTAATATTCTAGTGTGTCGGGAAATCTGAGAATTATTGGATGAGCCTTGGTTGGAATCTAGGAGTTCTGCCTCAGATCTTATATTTTCCACTTTTGTTTTGAATTTATTGGCAAGTTCTTCAGCATTAAGTGATGAATCAGCTGATTTCTGTGCTTCTCCGCAAATGCGGTGCATATCCTGCCATAACAATTTCGGATCATTCTTATTGGATTCAAGTTTTTTGTTCCAATAAGAGGCTTTCTTCCTTTTTATTTCATCTCTGTATTTGAAAAGAGAGTCTTTCCATTTCTGGCGGTGCAGTGAATCTTTCGAGTTCCTGAAAATTCTTTCAAATTTTCTGGTACTCTTCTTAAGTTGTTTGCACTCTTCATCAAACCAGATATGTGCTCCTGGTTTTCTTTGCCTGCAAACTTTCGTCGTTTTTGGCACCAGAGTATCGAGGATATCAGTAATTATGGTGCAGTAATTTTCTACTGCATCATGTACATCAATCGAAGGCAAGATCCCGTTAAGGTTAAGGTTTGAATTTGTAAGCAGCTTTTTAAATTCAATTATATCTAGCTGGTTCCAGTTTCTGCTAACTATTTCCTTGTAAATAAGCGGAGAAGGGGAAAAATCTAGAGTAAGACTTATTAAGGAATGGTCCGATAGACCAATATCTTCCACTCGTAGAGAAATTGGAGAGACATTCTACCTTAATACGACGACATCCAGAGTTCCTCCCGCGTCATGAGTCGGCTCGTTAACTAACTGTTTGAATAAATGTTCTTTGCAGATTTTATTGAATTTAACAGTAGATTGGTCCCGATATTTTTCCAATCTTATATTAAGGTCACCAGCAAGTAAGACAGGACACGAGTATGATGATATTTGTTGTATCAAGGTGTTGAATTCCTCAAAGAATTTTGAACTAAGGGGATCTGATCCCGGGCGGTAGACAGAGAATATGATGAGTTCTGAGCTGTTTTGTTTAATTTTGGTACCTATTATTTCAAAGGTCTGAAATTTACGAGGGACAACGGGATTCAACATGAAGTTTTGTTTGGCTAGTATAGCTACTCCGCCATGGTTTACAAAGTTGATGTTAGATTCCTGGTTTGGAGTAATTTCCCGGGCCTTTTCAACTATTTTGTAACCATTTGCTGCTAGTAGTTTCAGACTGGTGGCATTGCTGTCCTCATGCCAGGTCTCTGATAGTGCTAGGATATCTAAACGTTTTGAAGCAAACAATTCATCGATATCATCCACTTTGTTGTTGATTGAACGAGCATTCCATACTCCTATGGTTATTTGAGAAGCAAACACACTATGACGACCGTTAGTGATATTGTTCTTTGCAGATGCGTCGTCTAATTTATTTATGAGTATTTTTTTCACACGCCGACCTCCTCTACAACCCCGGTGCGTTTTTTTGTGCGTAGTTCTAAGAATGCCGTGTGTGGCTAAAGAGTGCAATAGTATGAGTGTGGGACTAATTTGTCTAGAGTGGTCACTGAGGCTTAACAAAAAATCACTACTATATCGATGTATTGAACTGACAACATTTGGAAGCAATAAATTACACATGACACCGAAACATACACTATACCATCTCACTCTGTGTAAAGTTTTATCACTGAAATACCAAAACTGAACTGATTTTAAAAACACAAGATGATTTTTACGTAATTTTTATTTAAATGACATATATACACATATTTTGAAAGTTATTATCACAGAGCACTAATTGTTATTATAACACTTATCTATAGGACTAAATTTCGAAATAAAATGTTTACAATATTTAGCGTAAAACTAGAATTCCACGGAGCGCAACGGGATGCGCCCGGCCGCTACGGAGCGCCAGGAATATATTCCGGGTAGGAAAAACAGACTGACCTCCATACTATCCTATCCTGACATATTTTATTTTATTTTTATTTATTTATTCAAAATCCACAATAACCATACAAAAAACACAATAGTGAAACATAGTGCAACAAAAATTATGAAAAATAGACAATTTAGTATATGTTGGCACTGACAAAATGAATACAATCTATCAGTACCAATATCCAGTGGATGTAATAGAACGATGTATGACCGGGTAAGAAATGAAGACATAAGGAAAGAATGTAAGATGAAGAAAGATGTCATTACTAGAATGAAAGTGAACACATTGAGATGGTTTGGTCACATGGGGAGAATGAATGAGGAGCGCCTGACGAAGAAAATATACAGAGCGGAAAGGAATGGATTGAGAGGTCGGGGACGCCCAAGAAAGGGATGGCACGACCATGTGAACGAAATTTTGAAAGACGGAAATGTTAGAAGTGTGAGCAATAGACGAGCATGTATGAGACGATGCATGAATGTGGACGAAGCGAGGGATGCGTGCCAGGATAGGAAAAT
Organism: Molanna angustata; assembly: GCA_963576475.1. NCBI lineage: Eukaryota > Metazoa > Arthropoda > Insecta > Trichoptera > Molannidae > Molanna > Molanna angustata. Next base: position 2,941,526 of record OY754968.1, on the reverse strand, counting down.
GTGGCGTTCGGTTCTCTCTGCCTACCCTTCAAGGGACATGGCGTGATGGTATGTATAAGAACTATTCCACTAAGCAGTGCTTGTGTCGGAATAGCTTTACATTCATTTTAACTGACACAGTCCTTACTTATGTAACCCATATATGTCTAAAAAAATCAAACATACAAATTATAATATAAGCTATGAAATGACGGTTCTATATTCATTTCATAATTTTAAAAAATATGTTTTCAATGTTCATTCTACCTTTGTTGAAAATCCAAGAAGATAGTTACCTACATGTATATATACCTACATGTTTATAGAGAAACCAAAATATTTATTAATTTGTGGTTAAGTGTTTATAGTAGTACGTATTCTTCAATTATTCATACTTACTATCACCATCGACAGTTGGATCTCATGTGTTACATGCAACTAGTTATATAAATCTGGAATACTGTAATTCTATTTATACTGGTTTGCCCAAGTATCAGATTAATAGATTGAAAATAGTATTTAACGAAGCTGCGAAGTTGATAATATAGAGTTGACAAAAAATTTACTTTTTCCAAATGTCATTTAGAGTTCGCGTGGCCCGAAGGCCCTAGGCACACCCCATGTATTAAAATATAATGGCTGATTGTATTGTGAAACTACTATGATGCGCCGGCTTTAAATACTCTTTTTTTTTTTACAATCATTTTTGGGTGTCTCCGTAAGAGCTGGGTAATCGATAACAAGCAAAATAAGTTCAACAATGAAGTTCACTGCCTATTAAGAATGTAATGCCTTTACGGGTGAGACGAGACTGGCGTGTGGGATAAACGCATGTGCCGTGTTTTCATTCATAAATGTATGCACATCCACACACCTGTCGCTGGTTACCCCATGAATGATGAATGAATGTATCGTTAAACGAGAACAGAAGAGGGAAGGTATGACGAGATCAATAGTGTACATTTATAATAAAGCTGTGGCGCATTGTAAGGTATCTAATGTGTGCGAGGAGGTGTGATGCAACAAGAGAGGGGGAGATAGTAACTGAGCCGAGCAGAACTCGACTTCACACAACCGAACCGAGCCGAACAGAAGAGAGAGGCAACAATAACACGGACGCGAAGGATGAGGAGGACTGGACCGTTGTAGACACGCCGACCAAATGAGATGCGTCCTAGGAATAAAAAAAAATGAGAGCAAAAATCGATATGAAAAAGTATATTTTCTATGAAAATAACAGCAAAATTGATATGTTGAAACCAATATTATTTATCGATAAGTAAATATTATTTATGCCAATTATTTTCAACATTAAAATTGACACGCTTAACTTATCACATTTACAATTTATATTTATAGGTATATTCTTTAAAATTACTCACTTCATTATAGACAATTAAACATAATGAAATATTCTTAAGCAATGCTTCACTAGATAAAAAAAATGGACAAAATACATCTGGTAATCAACTTGATTTTTAAAACGGAATTCTGGTTTTAAAATAAGTATCAAGTATGTATTTCGATTATACAACACACTCCTGGAAAATTAACATGATTTTTAAAGTTGGAAATAATCTTTCTCGTGGCAATGCAATCGTATTTATTAATTATTTAAATCAAGAAAAAAATCTTCTTTGATTGATTAAAATGACAAACTTTACAAATTTTACTCATTTACTCTTAACTGCCTTTTACACGTATTAAATTCACAAAAATACCAAAACGGTTATTACAAAAAAAAAAAAGTATTAACACATAAAGTAAGGAAATTTGATCATTTTTCATAAGACAAAAATCAATATCTAATATTTTGTGTAGGTATGTTTTTTTCTTGTGACGACTTGTAAGTAAAAAAAAATAATATTTAACTGTCTCTATATGAAATACAAAACTACTTCCTAAAATATTATTTTTTCGAAATATTTATCCTATACATAAACTAATTTATACGTTTGCGATGGCTTTTATATATCGCACCTTTATAGTTATAGTGACACTAAACAAAAAAAAAATTTTTTCACCATCATGGATAAAAGTATTATTTTTTTCTATTTAATTTGAAAAAATACAAATCGCAATAATGCCAATTGGTGGTAAATACTTGAACGAGTGATCTGGTGTTTCTGTATTCAATAGATAGCGCTCATCTAAAATACATAGCTGGTTATAAAAATTTAAAAAATAATATTTACAATTTTGTATAGTGTCACTATGAAAATAAAGGTGCGTACATATTATGTCGTTTTCCAATAGGTATTTGAAAAAAAAAACATAGTTACACAAAAGGTACTTACAAACTTTGACCCTGATTTTGACACATTTGTGTCTTGGTAATTACTGTTTTTTTTTAGTGCAGAATACATATTATTATGAGATAAACGAAAAATTATACAAAGTAAGAAAAAATAGTTATGGCAAAGCATTATGGCAATCCATCTCGTTACTTGTATAAGGCAAAAAATAAAGTCAGGATGTTGTATGTATTGTATCGCAAATGAGATGAAACGTAACGGCACTGTAAATGAGAGTGAGACTTGGTCGCTCGTCTGAAAGAGAGAATGATGTGCGGGGTGTGCACCAGAAGCAGAGGCAATATAGTGGTGCTATCGATCAGTGGGGGGCGGGGACAGACCTGGGCGGCGGGGGTGGGAACAAAGGCCAAGGTGAAAGGTCGGCGGCCCGGGCGGGCGAAGGGCGGCGGGTTGTCGCCCTTCGCCCGCCCAAGGCCGCCCCCCGCGACAGCTGGGGCCCATCACCCCGAGAGGCCCGCACAGACGCGAGGCCGCCCCTGATTATCCGTCATCACTTCCCAACGAACATCAACATACAATTCTGTTAATATTACATTGAGACTAAAGAGGGCATATAACGCTAAATCTAGTAACTAAAAAGATGATACCCTAATAAATTAAGGATATATTATCGGAAACCCAAAATTTTATGCATTTAAAGAACAAATCTGAATTGAAATGAAAATTTTTATCGGTCATTCACTAAAATATATATTTATCAGTTATCGAGTAATTTTAATGCTGAATTTTTTTTGACGAACTTCACATTCACCGGAGAATGTCGAAATAATATGACAAACACATCCCTGCACCCTGTGCAAGTGGTGAGTTTATAGCCATATTGCAATTTCTTCCAACTAACCAGTGTTTCCAGCCCAGAGAAGCAATATTTGCGCGTGAAATGAGTTTAAATAAATTTCTCCTGTGTTGGGAATCGAACCTATACTACTTAAACATATAAAAAGCTGCTTAACATATTAAGAAATACTTGTTAGGTTTTTTTTTTCAAAGATTATATATACTGTTTCATTTTATTCCTTCTTTGTGTGTGTTTACTTGTTTTTTTTTAGCTGTATTTTATTTTTATTTTATTGTATTTTTTATACTTTTTGGTGTAGGTATATTCTTTGGTGTTTACACTTCTATCTGTGCCTACATTGTAACCTATCATGTGTTTAATAATATTTTTTTTTTTATATAATAAAATGAATATGTCCTTGTTAAACAAGTACATATACATCTTCCTATGTTCCCTAAACTAAGCATAAATGCTTGTCCTATAGGTGAACGAGATCGGTCGAGGCAGGATTCGAACTCGCGACCACTGGATTACTAACCCAGCGCGCTAACCGCTCTGCCATCCACAATATATATGCTTTATTAAGGGCGTGCATGTACGGAAAATAAAAAATGTTTACCTAAATGAAAGATGTTTTTATTGGTACTTTATTTTAAATAAAAACATAACATAAATATGTTTTGAACATATACAACGACATGTTCTAATGAACGTTATTATTCCGGCTGTGGATTTATTTACACGATGATACAATAGATGCAATAATATAATATAAAAGCTTGACAATTTCCAAAAAGCTTCTGAAATCACACTTCTTATACATTTATCATATATAATTATTTTATCCATCATTTTTCCTATTCCTACCTATAGTTTCAGTAAATTTTATTACAGTAAGTATTTTACTGTAAACAAGTGAAATTATATTTTTTGTTTTAATTGTAATGTAAGCATTAGTGCACGGCATAAGAAAAGTACATTTTTAAATAAATCTTGCGACTATAACAATGAAATGTATGCGATACATATTGCATAAAATCAGGAGTAATGAACTTTGAAATTCACATTCAGAGACTTATACCGCAGAATAATTGCCGTTCGGCAATTTCTTTAAATCCCTTCGTAATTATAAAACAAATGTTACAAAAATATACCCATTATTCCATGGAAAAACCCGCCCTAGATGAAAAATTTTATGTAAAAAAAAACAGAAATATCGACAAAAACTATTTTTCCATTTTAACATGAATCAAACAGGAAAGTAAAAAAACATCAGATTCGCAAAGAAAATATAATATTTTGCAATTTATATATAAAATTCAATATGAAAGAATATTTTCTGTTAAAACTTTTTGCTCCAAAGTGAAAAAAAAATTTTTTTGTCGATACAAAGTGTATTTAATTCGTCTCATAGACTTTTTTGTATGTTCGAGAAAAAAGTTAGGCGATAAAATTCCTAATATATTATCTACTTACGGTAACATTTCCAAAACTTTTTCAATAGGTAAATGTTTCCTTCTCAATGATAAATAAAATTTTACTTGTTATCCAAAACCGATCTTTGCAAACATAATTCAATACTATTTGGCGAATTCAATCTCAAACAGAATAATAAAACAGAATTTTGGTGATTTCTATGGATAAAATAAAATAAAGATATCAAATAAATATGAAACAATCCGAAAAACATCACAGAAGAAAAATGTAAAGGAAAAAAAAAAACAACGAATATCACAACACCACCATATCAAATTTATCTGAAAATGTTTAAGTCCCATATATGAAAATTACCAAAAAAATATACATGGGTGTAAGAGATGGAGTGAATAGTAAGGGCCGCCCCAGAAAAGGATGGCATAACCATGTGAATGATATTTTGAAAGAAGGAAATATAAGAAGCTTGAATAATCGACGAGCATGTATGAGACGATGCATGGATGTAAAGGAAGCTAGGAATGTATGCAAAAATAGAGGAGTATGGCGCTCGGTTCTCTCTGCTTACCCCGTAAGGGATATGGCGTGATGGTATGTATGTATGTATGTATGTATATATTATGAAAATCTCATTGGTCTGTGCCTACAGCTAATTTCTTTATTTTGAAAACTATATTTTTCGTTACTATTTTTTCAATGCAATGTGATTATAATTATGTAAAATTTTGAATGTAAATGGAAGATGTATTCATCTCTTTTGAATTTTAACCTATATAATGATTATGCCTTGCAACAATATACGACGAAATGTATAACTAAATAAATTGAATCAGTTCAAAAATAAATCCCTCAGAGCCAATGCTTTTGGTTAACTTTATTAGTATCTCGATGGGAAAATTATCAGGGGTACATTAACCTACATTAGCATTTATTTCATTTCATTTTATAGACATTATTTTTACACAAAAGTATACAATTTTAATTCAAGCATATCCTTTCAACTTGTAAGATTTTAACTGTTTATTTTTTCATTCACTTTCTGTGTCTACACTGTTTTACTTTGAATACTTACATTCACTTTCTGTGTCTACACTGTTTTACTTTGAATACTTACATTCACTTTCTGTGTCTACACTGTTTTACTTTGAATACTTACATTCACTTTCTGTGTCTACACTGTTTTACTTTGAATACTTACATTCACTTTCTGTGTCTACACTGTTTTACTTTGAATACTTACATTCACTTTCTGTGTCTACACTGTTTTACTTTGAATACTTACATTCACTTTCTGTGTCTACACTGTTTTACTTTGAATACTTACATTCACTTTCTGTGTCTACACTGTTTTACTTTGAATACTTACATTCACTTTCTGTGTCTACACTGTTTTACTTTGAATACTTACAAATCTACAAACGATCAGGGAAAATTTTGCTCATCATCAAACAGAAAAAAAACTTGAGAGAAAAGAGGCGACTGATAAGCCGTAGTAGAATGAAACCACCTACGAAATAAATAACTATTGCCTAAATGACACAGTAATAATAATAATAAATACAAATACAAATTTGAATTATTTGAATTATTAAAAATACAAATTTGAATTATTTTCTACTCGTCAGCGGTTTGAATTTAAGCCCCGACGTAAAAACATAATATAATTCAGACGAGTTATTTCCAGACCATGTTTTAATATACATAGTAATAATAACGAGAATAGACTTATTTAATATTCTAAGTACCCATTTAATGAAATCATTAAGTGTGGCAGCGATACACAAATACCTACATATTCACAACGGTGAAATTTAATAAGCCTTCCAAGATCATAATCATCGATATTTTTGTATTTTATCATTATCAATAGACGAAGAACTAAAAGCCCTATATACCGCTACTGCCGTTATGCATACATAACATTTCGTCCCTTATTTATATTTGTATAAATAATATTTTATTCTTTCTATTTAGCAATATATTCGATATGTAGGTATTGCTTCTTTCTTTCAGCAGTTTTCAATCTGTCGATTGATGCGGCTTCCATACTGTGGAATTACATAATAATTATGAAAAATATGTACACATATATTGTATAAAGAATTTATTCAACTTCCGATGACCGTTTCGGCTTATAAGGCCATAATCAACTGGTGTTGAGTATACAGTTTACATTATTTTTATACAGAAATATACAATAGATAAAATATACAATAGAATACAATAAATAAAAAAAATAATGTAAACTGTATACTCAACATCACTTGATTATGGCCTTATAAGCCGAAACGGTCGTCGGAAGTTGAATAAATTCTTTGATGAATATATATGTGTTCATATTTTTCATAATTCTTATTTCTTTCTTATTTTTTTATTTGCATATTTATTGCTTAATTTATGTCTTTTTTTTACTTTTTCATTTATTCATAGATAAAAATAGATGAAAAATACTTGGTTTTGTGAATACCTTTGATTCATACAATTAACTTTTTAAAACGGCTACGGCTTCTACCGTATGGACAAATACAAATAAAAATAAATACGGCTATTTGAACTATAAACATAAAAAATAACAAGTTTTATTTGTGTTTGATATAAAATGAAAATAGATGTGTTGCGAAGAAAATAATACATATAATAAATACAACATATGTAATATCGTCATCTCTGACACTCAAACTGAATTTCTGACAAATATTCTGACATTGACCTAAATAAACAGTCGGAGATTAAAGTAAATATTCACCGAAGATCATTAGGGATTCAATTGAAATGTGAATGACGAAATCGAGCTACAGAAAATTGAATAAAATCATTAAGTATGTATTAATTTCTTATCACACCATATTTTAGAATTATAACAAGTAGATCACTGCTGCCCAACTAGGAAACCCTGTTCTAGGACTATCAGTTTACAATTTTACGAAGCCAAATATTTGACATTTCGGTTTTACAGTTATTTTGTCTTATCCAAAAAAATATTAAAACGGACAAGACATCACAACACAACAAATTACAATATTACATAGTTACTAATATCTTAACACAAAAGTATAAACCGATACAGTAAATTTTGATGTTATTATTCAAAATTCTAATATTATTCTAATATTATTATTCAAAAAGCCGAAATAAGACATGGGAGTGAGAAATCAAATGCAATCACCATTCAACGAGGAGTAAGACAGGGTTGTATTCTGTCCCCGTTATTGTTTAATCTCTACTCCGACTATGTCTTTAAAAGAGCCCTCAGTAACACCGAGAAAGGTCTCAAGATAAATGGAGTCCTAATCAACAACATTAGATATGCAGACGATACTGTACTACTAGCTGACAGTGTTGATGATCTTCAAGACCTCCTTGACCTTGTTGACGAATCCGGTAAAAGATTGGGACTAACAATTAATATCAGTAAAACCAAATGGATGACTTTCGGGCGGCTGGATTACACTGGATCAATGATGCATTTGAACGGCCGCAGCGTCGAAGGAGTGGAGAAGTTTAAATACCTCGGCAGCATGCTCACGCAAACCCTTGACCCGGATGTGGAGGTTAAATGCAGAATTGAGGCAGCAAGAGCTGCATTTAATAAAATGAAAACACTCTTCTGTAACGACAACATAAACCTGAAACTCCGACACAGAATGATAAGATGCTATGTGTGGTCTGTTTTATTATATGGATGCGAGACGTGGACCTTGAAAGTCAGTATGATGAATAGACTGGAAGCATTTGAAATGTGTCTCCATCGACGAATGCTCAGAATTCCCTGGACAGATATGGTAACAAATACAGAAGTCCTGAGGCGAGCTAGAGCAAATAGGGAGTTGTTGTCTACCATCAAGGTCCGAAAAATATCGTACCTGGGTCATGTGCTGCGTGGAGATAAATGTTGCCTTCTTCAGCTCATCTTGGAAGGCAAGATTGAGGGACGCCGAGGACCCGGCAGAAAACATATGTCCTGGCTACGCAATGTGAAATAATGGACCGGCATCCGGATTGTGGAGGAGCTGTTCCGAGTAGCCCAGGACAGGGAGACATTCGCCAGAGTGATCGCCGACGTTGGGGGGACCCAACATGGCACTTAAAGAAGAAGAAGAAGATTCTAATATTATTTCTACCATAATATGCACACCCGTTGTTGTCATTTATGTTATGTAGCAGTTTGACAATTAATCTATAAATATAAGTAAAAATTGTCAAAAAAATCATAAGCTAGTAAATGCCCTAACAAGGCGAAATAGGCCTATCGCACGTAATAAAATTCATGTAGACTCAAAAAGTGATTTACTTTTAATTATAGAAAGCATTAACTACAGTAAAATATAACAAAAAATAAAACAAACAGAACTATCAAAATAATAAACAATATAATAATGTAGAGGGTTTTGACTGTAGATGAAGGGGTAGGAAGGGCAAAGGGTGAAATGGCTATTAAATCAACCAGTTTCTAATAGATTCAGTTCAATTATGACAGAGTAAAATATGAAAAAAAATAAGATGTCTAAGAGACGATTGAAATGATAAGTAAGGTTTGGCAAGTATTGAGAATGTGGAGTTTAGATTTCTACATATTTTAATTTAAGAACCTACAGAATGGAATGTATGTATGTGGATGAGGTTATAAAGACAGACTGTTCTCTCAACCAGTTAAACACTTGGCGTGATAGTATAGTATAGGTACACGTATGTATGTATGAATAAAATATTTGCCAAGTGTTATATTAAAACAAAATAATAACTCGGGGACGGGTGATGAAAATCTGTAAGATAAACTAGAAATTAGTAAAAGAATAGGAGCAGAATACCTATTTTAATAAAAACAATATTTTTTTGTAATATAAGATATAATTAATTTCTAACTAATGTATTACCTTTACACTTTTATTATCGTGTACGGACATAAAAAATAATTCGACACGAAAATAATTACTGATATATTTTTTATACATAGGTAAGTACTTGAACAAATCCAATTAAAATGGTATGGTTAATTAATTTTAAAATTTAAAGTATGTTCAATGTGAGACACTAATTAATCTATTAAGGTAGATATATCAGACAACATTAATCAAACAATACTTAATAAAAATTCAGACGCTGAATTATTTAAACAAAGATCAATAAATACGCTTAAAAATTGTGAAATCATGACTCTCCCCTATTCCATAGTGTGGAGAGTAAAAAAGAGTAAGTAAGTATTATACTTTGATTAAAATTGTGCAAATCGAACAAATAATTTAGAGCAGAGATCCCCAAACTTTTTTTGTCTCGTAGACCACTTGCCATGTTGTTCGGTATTGAGTAGACCCCTTGCTAACCTGACGTAGATTTTTTCAGATTCATCAACTTCAAATGAATTTTTGGCAGCTGGTATAGTGCTACTCACTTTGAACGATTTTAATATCTAACTATGGTGAAGTGTAGAATCATGCGCGGGCGAAGCTGCAGGCAAAGGCTAGTTTATAATAATTCTTTAACAGTTCCATATATAAGAAAATATACCTTTTAATTTAAATTTAAATATGAATCTTCTTCACATTTCACGAACATTTATGTTTTAAAAATGTTTACTCTTTATGTACTTTCATAATTTATGTATAGTAATGTCTTTATATTATGAGAATTATTTTATAAATAGTTACTATATGTTTACCTAAATGATGCATCCATTCATGGGAAGCCAAAATTAAAATCACAACCTGCTTTTAAACGAGGATCCACTATAGTTGATCCCCATTTTCATTTCATGAACCCCCAATTTTTTCCGCTAACATGGATCCCTGGGGGTCGATATGGAACGCTTTGGGAACCATTGATAAAGATGATATAGAAATTTTGATAGAACTCTGTACACATAATATAATTACGACGAAATTCATAGTAGGTATGACATAATTGATACCTAAATGTTTAAAAGTCGCGACATAAGTTTCCAATATGCCATACTTATCAGAGGATGGATTGTTAAAATATGATATTCAAAATTTAAAAATAAATTTAGTATTCAATAAATATTTTTTACTACTAAGTTAAACAAGCATTTTAATGGCATCACTAAAGGTTGTCTTAATATCACACAGATAAAATAAACAGTCAACACGTATGTATGTAAAACTATTCAATGTGATTGATTGTCAACATTATACTGGAGATAAAATAAAATATTATATTACATACAATGTCTAAATTAGGCACAATATGACAACATTCACAAATACATACATAATGACTACATAATATGTTATGTTTTATGTTTATTGGCTAAAACGCTGGATTAATAAATAAATCCAGCGTTATTTAACGACTGTGAACAAATAATATGATAACATTATTGTAAAATATTATATGAAAAAAAAATTATGCGTAATTTCTCATAATGTTTCGCTTGCCAAATATGTAAATATTTTAGTAAGAGATGCATAATGGAACTATGTAATAGAATAGAATCAATTAAAATTCTCCATTGAATTCAGAGTTTATTTATTTTATTTATTTATTTTTAATATATTTTATAATACAAATCAATATATAAATTCACTAGCAATAATATTCTTACATATTTTTCCCTGCAGTACCTCATCAAAAAGATTACAATCTTGTGCTTGATGAGGGAAGCACTTATAACAAAATAAAAAGTATCAATACAAAGCAAAGTCAACATAAAAGTAAAAGTAAATTAAATCAAATCATACATGAACAAAAAAAAAATCAAATAAACATCATAAAAAGGTTGAAAATAAATGAAAAAGAAGAATACTCAAATGAGAAAACATATCAGAATACATATTTAAACCAAGAAAAACATGAAAATAATTGAAAAATGAGTAATATAGAATTATAAACGATTCAAATATATCAAAACACATATTCAAAAATAAAAAAAGAAAATACTGGAAATTGAAACAAATCAAAACAACAAAATCGAAAACTACCATTTTAGAAAGTTAAGTGCAATTTTAATTTATGTTTAAATTTTTTAAATTCTTTTATCTGCTTTAATTCATTTGGGAGGCAATTGAAAAATTTTATTCCCAAATAAATGTAGTTGTTTTGTAATTGTCCTGTATTACATTTGGGTATTTTAAAATCATTTTGGAATCGCAGAGACTTATTTTTTTCAATTTTTTGTATAACATTATCTTTGAAAATTTGCAAAATAGACACTTTTTTATAAATATTATCTACTTTGGGTACTTTGAACATGTCAAATAGTGTTGTAGTGGGGAAAGTGCGTGTTTTCTTAAGTATTACCTTTATGATTAATTTTTGTACAACTCTAACTTGGTTTAAAATATTGTCATATGCTCCTCCCCAACCAACGATTCCATAAATAAGCAAGGAATGGACCGTCGCATAATAGATGTTTTTTAGGTTTTTTAAATTTAATACATTTCTTAGTCTTATGTAAATATAAATACATTTCCTTATTCGTTTAACTAAGTCACCTAAATGCGCTTTCCATTTCATGTTTTGGTCAATAATAATACCGAGGTATTTTATTATTGAGGTTGGTCGTAGTGTTGAGCAAATTTCGCGGCAGTTGCTGGTGTTGCAATTATTATGATGTATGGTTATTTTCAAATCCAGATCTGTTTTCAGTTTATTAATAGAGAATGGGATAAAGTGTGTTTTTTCGGTATTTAAAGATAGAAGATTCGTATCAAACCAGTTTTTTAACATATTGATGTCGGCATTCGCTAGTTCACAAACCGTATTCCATGCACCCCCCTCAATTACTATAAGTGTGTCATCAGCATAGGATATTATTTTTCCATTTAACTGCTGTTTAAATATATCATTGACATAGACAATAAATAATAGAGGGCCCAGCACTGTACCTTGTGGGATACCAAAACAGCTTGTTTCCACTCTACTGCAGACATCATTTATCTTCACTAGTTGTGGACGTTGGTGTAGATAGCTTGCAATCCACTCAAGTGCTTTATCATTTATACCAACACTTTTTAATCTATATATCAGCTTCACATGTGAGATACTATCAAATGCCTTTTTAAAATCTATAAAAATCCCGATACATTTTGACTGTTTATCTAATGAACGTTGTATAATACTTGTTAATTTTGCAATTGCATCTTGTGTACTTCTATTTTCCATAAAGCCGAATTGATTTTCATGAATTATATTGTTGCATTTGATGAACTGAGTCATACGCTTTTTAACTATTTTTTCAAAAATTTTGGCAAGGTTTGAGATGATTGATATGGGTCGGTAATTTGATATTTCTTCAGGATTGCCCGATTTGAATATCGGAGTTATTAGTGATTTTTTATAATTTGTTGGAAATATTCCACTCTGAAAACTGATATTCAGGAGTTAATCGTAAAATATTCGTAGATTAAGAATTTGTTATCTAAGACAAGAAACGCTGTTATTATCATGCGAGAATTTCTTTCAAGACAGAGCAAAATATCCAACTTCTTGGTAAATTCCAAATCGTATTAGTTTAGAAACATAATATGAATGAATGTGTCTTCTGGGGGAAACAAGTGTCTTCTTCTCGTGTGTCTTCTTTATTGTCAACCCAAAACTTGTCGTGGAACACAAACCTAATGTGATGTAACCAGATACACAATTAACTCGTTACAAAAGTATTTATTTTGAAAGGATCATTATTTATAAGAATGGTTCATGGAAATCATACATAGACATACTTTATAACATCATAATTAGTATCGTATATTATTTTTTATTTTATCTTGCTTTTCGGGCAACTAACAGGCACTATGTCAAACTTTAATTTAACACGAATCCCACATGAGGCAGATGCCACATTCTTGAGACTTCCAGGCTAAAAACACAATTAAAAAATGTGTCTCCACCGGGAATCGAACCCGGGATCCAAGGGTCCCGGGTCAAGGACTTTGGAATTTGAATTACTTTATAGTTAAATACGGTACACTTATTAAACTATGAAATATTGACTAATAAAGCAATAATTTTAGTAATTCATTTATTTTTTGCAAGTCTTTCCCTGATCTACCAAATATAGCTTGATAAAAAATTTATATTATGTTTTACTATGCTATTTTCTAACAATTCAATAAGAATTTTATATCATTCACTTATTTAATTATTCAACTGATTTTAAACAAAGCTTATCTAATAATTCAAGAATAATTCATTTTGAAGATTTTTTTTATATCTTTACAAGAAATGTAAAGAAAGTAAGGAATTCCATCAAGTATTTCCGATCTTAGGATAAGTGATTCAATTAAAATTAATGAATATAATATAACAAAGTATTTTGCCATGAAATTCGATAAATCGAATTTTGATATTTTATTTATTAATTTATTTCCACTTTGTTACTACAAATAAAACAGAAATATGATTATAAGCGAGTACACTTAATCGAATCACTTCGAAATCAGCTGATAAACTACATTAATATGATGATTGAATCACTATCAAAAGCTACACCGCTTTTACACCGACATAAACAGCAACTAAACATTTTCCTAATTTTGTATACAAACACTAATTTTGAATAAAATAGCATATTGGCCTAGTGTTAAAATAAGGGGACTCAATTAAATAAGGTCTAAAACATGAGTAGACATCATGACGTTCTAATGGTCACTTGACCATATAAGGCCAGCAGTGCTTATGGTACCTACACAGGTGTAAATATTGGCAGAACTTCCATCCATCTCGTCGATTGCATCATCCTCATCATCAGAGAGTTCCGCTTGATGATTAAATTTATCTTGATAAGGATCACATATTGTACATACATCATACATAATATATAATAAACATTGTATGACATGCTGATGGATGAGTGAATACTGCATAGAAATAGAAATCCAATGGACTCGGGTACAAATCCAACGTCGCACATTTCATGAAGGTCGATGACTGTAATGACTATGTGGTCAAATGATGAACTGACATAAATTAATGTAAAATAATGAAGGATAGGATAGGACAAGCATTTATGCTTAGTTTAGGGAACGTAGGAAGATGTATATGTACTTGTTTAACAAGGACATATTCATTTTTAAAAAAAAAAAAAAAAAACAAAAAAAAAAAAAAAAAAAATCATGAAAAATAATTTAAATTGATTAATTAAGGAACAGTACCTGGTCAGTTAAAATAACAAAGATGGAAAATTCCAACAATAGATGACTATTAGTAAGACTGTTGAAGACCTCGTCTTCAAAGGACCTCGCCCTCCCGGTATATTCACACAAACCATCACGCTATGTCCCTCACGGGGTAAGCAGAGAGTTTTTTCACACATTCCTAGCTTCCTTTACATCCACGCTCGTCGATTGTTCAAGATTCAAATGTTTCCTTCTTTCAAAATATCATTCACAAGGTCATGCCATCCCTTTCAGGGTCGGACCCTGCTATTCATTCCATCTCTTACACCCACATGTACTTATATTTTTTTGATCAGTCGTACATAATTTATTCTTTCAATTTGACCAAACCACCTCAAAGCATTCACTTTCATTTTACATATAATATCCTTCTTTATCTTTCATTCTCTTCTTATGTCCTCATTTTTCATTCTATCATAAATCGTTCTATTACATATTCTTAGTGATCTCACTTCTACAGCATTTATTCTAAATTATTGTCTTTTGCCACGTCCATGTTTCACTGGCATACGTCAAAGTAGGCACTATAATTATATTATGTGCAGCAATTTTGGCTTCCTTTGAGATGCTTGGATCTGAAATTGCTGGTCTGAGTGTTCCCTTTTCGTTCAATCATACTCTTCAAGTATAAATATTCCTCTACTTGTTCTAGCCATTCGTTCTCTACTTTTGTCGTACATGCAGTTATACTTATTTCGAATACCAATATCTCTTAGATTTACTCACATTCTTTCTCAGTCCTTTCTGTAGGCATCCTTCATACACTTTATTCACTAAATACTGTAACTCATCCGCACATAATATTCAATCCCGGTATGTTCAATCTTCACAAGATTTATAAGAGGTAACTCTGAAAATTCTGTTTTGTCCAACTGTCGATTTGTTCAGGAGAACTTTGTTCTCTTAACATATCGACAATGTATCAAGCCAGGATACGCGAGAATTGTATGCAGAGGTCTACTTTTTTCACGGCTTTTCCAACTTTGAAGTCAAAAAACACCAACTTAGAGGCTTCGCAGCATATATGTTCCATACACGGATTTACTCAGAATTCGGAGTAGAACATTTCGTGTGTCTGTGTGTGTGTCTGTGTGTCCGTCCCCCCCTTATAACTTTTGATCCGCTCAATTACAGAGCCCAAAATTTAAGAATATATAAACAGTTATAGGCTTACAAAACTTTTATACTCAGAATTTCGAATTTTTGTTTTAATCAGGGGTTATCAACTTTTGAATTTTTACTTTATTTTTCCATATATCTCAGAAACCATAAAAGCTAGGACGCTGAAAATTTGTACAAATATAGAAAAATACAAAATCTCAAATTAGTTTATTCAAAAAAATTCCAGGGTTTCTCAAACATTTTAAATTAAGAAAAATATTTTTTTTATTATAAATTTATGAGTTTAACTGCCTATATTTCCAAAACTTTTACAATTATTGAAAAAAGCCGAAACACCCCAACTAGATAATTTAATTTTCTATAAAAAATATTTAAATTGTAGCAGAAGATCTCAATTTTTTTTAACCTTTTTTTTTAATAATTGAATTTAGTGACGACATCGCTTCATACATTTTGTATGGCAGTCGCCTATACACAATATGTAAGAAGACTTAATAGTTTGATACTTCATCTCCAAACATACATACATACCATCATGCTATTTTCATATTCTGGGTAGGAAAAAAGGATCTTCCTCCATACTATCCTATCTTGACATACATACCTACATATGTTGTATAGAAAACAAAATATCTGAAAATATTTAATAATTTGTATTTATGGGTTTATAGTTTGGTACATATTCTTCAACTATACATACTATCGCTATCGACAGTTGGATCTCATGTGTTACATGCAACTAGTTATATTCAATATTCCCGATAAATTCCTGAGACGCAGACGACATAAATCATTTATTTACTACCGAGAAGGAACGATCTGCCAATGGTAATGTATATTGAGAGAGCAATATTAACACGTTAAGTTTGAAATGTACTAGTTAATAATATTCCACGTATTGTTTTGAAAGAGTTACATTATCAATTTCATTACTTACTCCGAACATAAAACGTGAAATTGGTTGTGAAAAGTTATAAGAAGGTAGCATATATTTGAAAATGGAGAGCCCCAATACAAATATACCAAGGTGTCTGTCGAGGGGTATCCATCAATAAAAGTGTGTGTAAATGGAAGACATGGTTTCTATTATTGTTCTCTAATAAATATTTTAAAAAAAACACGCCTCACACTATAACAAACGTGTTAAAATATCAATTTTCAACACTTTGAAGGGCGTTATCTCCGAAAGCTATCAGCACTCAAGAGTTCATATTATAAAATCGTTGTGACCTGCTTTACAGAATAAAATCGGCCTTTATACTATGACGTAAGTTAAGCAGTCGTTGACTCTTCCTCTAAAGCCGTTGATAAAATATTTTGTCGAGATTTTCGTCTGAGTAAAATAAAAAATGTATACAAAATGGGAAGAAATAGATAGGTAAGTTTGGTTGTTTTACAAGGACAGGAGAGGTCATTGGTCATTGAGAGTTATCAACATCTGGAATGATCCGAGCGATGCGATGTATGGTGGGTCATGGACGGCCAAATGCAAATTTTGAATTATTTCCAAACTTCTGATCCGATCTGCGTTTCGTTAGCGCCATGCCACCAAAATACGAGAATATTATTCCAGAAACGCACCTATGAATTCAAACTAATTCAATGTATTTATTCTTTCAATTTAAATACTACCAAGATATTTTATAGACGAAGTCAATCAAGATAGGCAAATAAAGCTAAACGCCACACATGATTTATTTAAATTATCACAATGAAAAAACACAATTGAAACACAGTTAAATTTACATAATAAACATACATACCATACTGACATATCTCACAATGTGGGGTAATCAGCTACAGGTGTATTGGTGTGCATTACCTTTTAAAATAAAGCACGACACGCGTATATGCCCACAAACTAGTCTTGTCTCATCTAAAATGGTATAATGTATATTATGCGTAAGGTTTATTTCAATTTTTTTCTTTAAAATTTCAATTTTTTTTTCTTTCAAATTTTTGTTTAGTCTCTGTTTCTTCAATATTTGAGATAAGTTTATTGAAATAATTATATGTGAATTTATAATATTATGTGAAAGAGAGAATCTGCTCTGCCAAAAAACTGCTTTGCAGTTTGGCGGGAAAATAAAAATGTATTACTTTTTATTAACAAATAAATATCTTTTAAAAAAAAAGCACTAGATTCAGAATGGGTGGCGTACCTCGTTGCTGAACTATGTAAAATGTTATTGTTGCCTATTGTATTTTCGATTACCCTGCTCTTACGGGACACCCGATAACAATAATAGAAAAGAGTGGAGGCACTATTCTAAGCCGGTGCTTCACATATATAATATGTCATCATAATTCAGCACTTTTTCTACACCATACCTATACTTACTGAACTAATGTATATATTGTATATACATTGTCTCTTAATATCATTATACTAAATTTGTGTTCAACCTTTTTGCGTGCCGTTTGGAAATTAAAATTTTTAGATGGATCGATGGCAAAGCGGTTAGTGCGCTGGGGTAGTAATCCAGTGGTCGCGAGTTCGAATCCTCTCTCGACCGATTTCGTTCACCTATAGCACAAGCATTTATGCTTATTTTAGGGAACGTAGGAAGATGTATATGTATTTTTTTAACAAGGACATATTCATTTGAAATAAAAAAAAGTAGTGATATGATAACTTTAATTTAAAATAAGACACTTTGCATTTATTGCAATGTTTTTTTTGAACTGTACGTTCTGTACGATATTGATGTTAAAATAAAAATGACGACATATAATAATTAGAGGAACCATTTTAGATAAAACAAAATAACGGTTAGTAATTATCTGTTAAACAAAAAAAAACATAATTTTTGGTTTAGTGAATTTTTCATATATTAAGTAAGTCCGTTATTAAAAGTGGTGATAAATTATTTAAAAGTGGTGATAAGATATCTAAACTAGTCTACAATTAAAAATAAACATTTGGTATTTTATTTTTAAATACTAAAAACAATGATTTCAACAACATTTTAAGTAAAATAACAATAAACTGTATTGATTAACTTTTAAACTTTTAGACATAAATGACGCAACACCTCTAACCTAAACAACTTGAATTACTAGAAGAGATACATAATGTTTTGATTCAAAATATATGGTGAACTATCCGAAAGCAGGGAACGATAGAACTGATTGTCCTTTCTTTACTTCACCAATCCAATTCCCTTCATAAATTATATCAGTATAAAAAGTCAATGACAATTCAAAATAGATCATTTTTGTAAATTCTTGTATGAGATAAACCTTCCCGTGTGCGCTTTGAACAAACCCACTAAGTATCAATTCAATACCAACTTTTTTTCCAATTATTTTTTTGTGAGATATCGAATAAATAAATAAAAAAAATATAATGCATAAACCTTCTCCGGTATGAGCTGAACGAATTCCCAAAGTTTCATCGCAATCGAATGGTTGGTTTGGGAGTCCATCGGCCACATACAAACAAACAAATATACGTACATCCATTTTTATATATATAGATAGATAGACAGATTACACCATACGTAATGCACACATAACCTTTAAACATAATATAAAATCCCAACAAGATATAATTTTAAAATGATCGCAAAATCAAATATCTCTTCTGGATGTGTTAATGCAATACTGCACTGTCTAAAGAGATAACAACATGTATCTACCTACCTATAATTATTGTATGACAGATCGGTTGCATTCAGAATTCGTGCGAATCATCGAGCGACAGCGCCGGTTCGTGGCCTTGGTGGCCCAACTAAAGAGTACCTCCACTCCACCACACACCGCCCTTCCTAACCTCCCCACCCCACCCCACCCCACACAGATCGTTGCAATTCGGTGAGCTGTACTTCCCGCACACAGACACCAGAGGGTAACCATTGACCATCGTCAAATCAACACTAATCATTTTGCACTTGCCGCTGTCAAAATTCAACCGAAATTCATTAAATTTTGTATTCATCACGTTGTACAAAGTTTTCTTTTTACATATTACAAAGTGTTATATGTTTAAATACTATTTATGTTGTTTCGCAGTAGATTATGTATTTTTCTTTAACATGTTCTGTAATTGAACAACTGCGCTTGACATGGAGTGTTTCATTTCGAAAGAATTGATATTCTTCTTCTTGTAATCGTGTCGGTCAACACATTTGAATTCCCACCAGCTCCGAGAAGACCACCATCTCCTTTGTGGCGTCTTCCGGTGGGCTCGTTCGGTGCACGTCTCCAAAGCACACTGACCAGCATGCTGCTAGGAGGGCTTGTGATCGTTATCAAATATCCTTTGAAACAATATAAATGGTACTAAAAAACAATACCTTTGCAATGTGTGAAAAGAAAGCTTTGTTAGTACCCCGAATAATGTTTTTTTATCATAGATCAGGTCCAATAACTTAGCAAACGTAAAAGTTTAATGAATTACGGTCGAATTGCGCGATTGCTATTATTTATTTATAGAAATGCTATTTGACTGAACAAAAGTTGGTTACTGTATAAGTTCGCCTTCATGTGTCCGCCTGTTGGTCGAGATCGGTGGCTCGTGACGATTTGCCAGTGCCTGTGGTGGTAGGACGCGATGATAATAATATGACTAATGCAAAATACAACACAACATTCATTCCTCGTCTCGCGGTATCTCTCCTTCGTTACTTTTGACAACCTATTGTGTGTGTGTAAACAAAACATTATTTGTGATACTACACAGTAACATTTCAGACAAGTTTCGTTTCTTGTTAACCAAATAAAAAATTATTTTAAACTAATGTTTTTTAAAAGATGAATCTCAAAAAACAATATTTTTTGGTATACGGGTTAACTTTTACAACCAGAGGGGCAAGTCTGGTCAACAGGCGGAATTAAAACCATACATGTTTACCCATATCATGGATATTATTGTTTATTTTTATTTTATTTATTTACTCATTAACGGCACAAATTGCCTTTTACAAACATACATTAATAATGGGTGTTTTTTTAGAGGTTCACAACTTTGGGTTGGCAGCACTGCTTTATTTGACAACCCATTTAACAGCTGATAGTTCCTTTTTGTTTAGTTTGGTTTGACATTTCATTATGAATAGACTTACATCAGAGCAACGCTTGCAAATGTTGTAATTTTTTATCAAAATAATAGATCTGTTCGTCAAACTTATCGTGCACATCGTCCATTTTATGGCGTACATAATCGTCCTTTTTTGAAGCCCATTTTTGGTTGAATGGGTGCGTAAATAAGCAGAATTTTCACATTTGGAATGAGGATAAACCACAAGCATTCATTTGTTGAAACACCATTACATCCCATGAAAATTACTGTTTGGTGCGCTTTATGGGCTGGCGGAGTCATTGGTTCATATGTCTTCAAAAACGATGATGGTCAGAATGTTACTGTCAATGGTGAGCGGTATAGGGACATGATTAGAATTTTTTTCGTACCTCGATTAGCTGGCATTAATCTTGCTGATATGTGGTTCCAACAGGACGGAGCCACATGCCACACAGCGCGCGCTACAATTGATTTACCCAAACAAACTTTTTATGAAAGAATAATTTCACGTAATGGTCCAATTAATTGGCCACCAAGATCGTGTGATTTAACCCCATTGGATTATTTACTTTGGGGTTATGTAAAGTCACTTGTCTACATCGATAAACCAGAGACAATTGAACACCTGGAAATCAACATTTGAAGAGTAATTGGCGAAATACGGCCGCAAATGCTGCGAAAAGTTTGTGAAAATTGATGTTTCAGATTGCGCCTTGTACGCGCCAGCCGTGGCGGCCACATGGCCGAAATCATATTTAAACATTAATGTCATAATTTTTTTTTCAAATAAAGCCCTTTTCGTTGATATTAAGAATATATTTCTTTGTTTTATTATGATTTAAACTTGTGTAACTCTATAAAAAAACACCCTTTTAGTATATACATACTGAGAACAAACATACGTTTGGAGTTGTATAATATCTCAAGATATTATACAACTCCATAAGACAATTATATCCATTATATGGGTAAACATACACTCTACTCAAGTTTTTTTATGCTCTTATTTTCATGTTTAGAATAGTTTTAATTTGGCGTCATCACAATGACTAACGATGAATAGCCTAAAATAAAATTTCACGTCATTTCAATCCATACAAATACTTGAAATATATTCTTTCTGTATTACAATAATTCCTTCCTTCATCTCCTCATTTAATAACTGTGTTTGTTGTTGTATTTTTTACGTGGGAAATTATTTTCCAATAAACCCGCATCTGTGTACAAATTTGTACATAAATAAAACACAAACAGATCCTCGTTTGTACAATTAACACTTTTTTAAACAGGTAATTTCTTGCTTTCACTACTAAACAGCGCCAGACGTTTTATCGAATGTTTAATTTGCGTACATAAGAAAATCTCGTATATTTTACTACACACTATGTTATGTGTAAAAAATAATCTTTGAACCGGGTTTTAATTCTGATACGATGTTGTGTACATAATACAAAAAGGTCCTCGCTTATATACAAAACACAGAGAAGGCATACATTTGTTGACTCGTTTCAAGAAAATTTGCAAGGGAGAGTACCTATCGTTCGTTCGTTACAACGCAGCGCAAGACAGAAGATATTTTTATTACAGAGAAATATTTCATAAAGAAATTTTTCAAAAAGAAACATCTGATGATGAAAGTAAATATAGGTTTATTTTTAATATACCTCGAACTTCCTCACTCAAATGTGAATAAACATAGTTTTGATCCTCAGACCGTCATCTACATAATCAAAAAAAAAAGTAGAAAAAAAGAAAGTCGGTAAATTCCTTGTATGATTACATGGCTTTACACCAAGTGCCAAAAGGACAGCGTCAACCACGAATACCTCCGAAACGATGAAGAGACAGCTGGAGCTTAGCATTTCATGGACTATCCTGTGGTAACAGACTCTCGAGTCTACAGCAATAATAATAAGATATAAAAGGAAAATTGACAATCTCTTGATTAACGCTCTAAAATATTTTAAAATACTTCTCCATAACAACTATGACCATAGAAATAGTTTTAAGATCAGGATTTTTTCTATTGACCCGATATTCACGAAATAAGCTTAAATTTCATCATTGTTATCTGTTTACTGATCTTATTGAAAATTTAATTAAAAGGTAAGTTGGATGAAAATTTACTTAGGCAATAAATTCGCCACTAGCAGACAAATGAAATGTTGGGCGCCATTTGATACTCCTCTCCTAATATAAAAGAAAATAAATATTTTGTTTAATAAAATGTTAAAAAATTATATTTACAAATTAAATAATTAAGTCAAGAATATGAGAGAGGAGGGATATCAAGTTATTTTACAGAATACTCTTTATAGTTGTTGTTGGAGAGGTGTATGTGGAAGAATAAAAGATAAATGGTTAGCGCATGAA
Source organism: Molanna angustata (assembly GCA_963576475.1). Classification (NCBI taxonomy): domain Eukaryota; kingdom Metazoa; phylum Arthropoda; class Insecta; order Trichoptera; family Molannidae; genus Molanna; species Molanna angustata. Next base: position 2,918,372 of record OY754968.1, on the reverse strand, counting down.
TCCTATTTAAAGAATTCTAAAATCCGTCTGATGCGCTGCAACCGATCCGCAGCGCTTTTGTGGACGCTAACCATTAACCGTTTTATTTAACTTTTAATTATGAGAACCGGGAAATCAAGGCACCTACAGGGCTTACGACCTGTCATCGGCTGGTTTACGTGATCACTTTATGCGCTTGCGCAACGTTCACCAATTATGCCTTTTCAATGAGATCCCTATCAATTCAATTTTGAAAGTTCTATATATTGTAATACTGAAATTCTTTTCGCTTGAAAATAAGGAATTTTTACTACAGCCATCTATGGGTGAAATTATGAAAAGGCATAATTGGTGAACGTTGCGCTAGCGCATAAAGTGATCACGTAAACCAGCCGATGACAGGTCGTAAGCCCTGTAGGTGCCTTGATTTCCCGGTTCTCCTACAATAAATATTCCAACTTCGTCTCTATTGAGATAATTAAAAAAAATCTGTTAAAAAATATCTTTGACTCCCGACAGGGAAAAAAATCCAATGTTTGCGCATATGCAATAATAAAAATATTCGATTTAATTATGATTTTTTTTTTAAATTTATTCCTATTATTCTTTGAACAGATCAAACATAGAATAGGTTCAAATCCTGGCTCGATATATTTCTTTCACTCATGCCGTAAATTGTTTTTTAACTATGTCCAAAATGTGACTGATTATTTTTATTGACAAACTTTTTAACTTCTTATTAAAAATGCCATTTGACTCCCGACCAATATTTTTTCGTATTTATATTCGATTGAATCATATTGAGAATAAATTCAAAATAAAATTAAATATATTTTGTAAGAACAGCATTGTTCCTCTTTCGAAAATGAGATTAGGTGAATCTTGGTGTTGTGGATATAGCAGACGCAGACATACAAAAAAGTATATAAAACTAAAAAAGAATTAACAAACCATATTATTTGTTCTCGACTGTACAAAGAAGCTGTTGTTAACAACACGATATACAACAAACAAACAATAGATATAAAAAATAAGGATTTCTGCGAGGCCATAGTCGCTAGTTGAAAATCTCAAAGTGAAGTGAAAAAAGTGACATATGGCTGGCCGTGAAATCAATATGAAATCAATCATCCGTCACGTGTAGTGTGATTATTATCGATTCGACACATCGATTGAGTCAGTCTAACCATATTTGGTGGTAGATAAATTTCATAATATCAACTTGTATTTTAAGGTTATGCTGATATTCAAATACAATATTGTTGTGTGAATTGTTTATATACAAAAAGCCCGGAGCGGCTCAACTGAAAATCATTTATTACATATATTATGATATACCGAAGATATCCAATGTAATATATTTACGTCGAGATCTGTTAAAAGTGTATGTGTAGGTACTTACATTTTTTTTGTTTCCCTTTTTTTACATAAATAGTAGGTAATAATAGTGCGAACAATGAATGCAAGCAGACATCTGTGCAATGTGTAGGTACAATTTTGTCGACCACCTTTTTTTACACATATTTAACTTCTAATAATATTAAAGTTTTTTCATTAACACAGTGGATCGAAGATCATGATTATAAATTGGATTATTTATAAAAATAGATATAAACATATAGATTTAATCCACAAATGAGAATGACTTAATTAATTACGATAAATGTGAACACATAAAATATATCAATTAAAAATATATCGAACTTAAAATATGATAATCTTACACAATTTATATATACAATTTCACACAATATCTCACCATAATATGTATCTAACTATTCCTAACTTATTTTGCTATACTACAATAACTCCAGTGAAAACCTGTAATTGGCTTTAATATTACTGAAATCATCTCTATTTTATATAATTTATTAAACGCTGTATGTTTTCCTCTAAATAAGGATTAAATGTGTTCATATTTATCATAATTATTGTGGGATTCTACAATTTAGAAGCCGTGTCAATCGACAGATTGAAAACTGCTGAGAATTACTTAAATGAGCGTTTGCGCTTTCGCCGAATACAGCCGGCATCCTCAGAGGCAAAAATCAACAGAATTTGACTATTGCTTCTGACTATGCTGGCTGTGTTCGGCGAAAGCACTTAGGCACAGTACAGTTTTTTTTATAAATAATTGAATTTATATTTAACTTCAACTGTCTGGAATTTTGCAATTGATTTATATTTAACTTCAACTGTCTGGAATTTTGCAATTGATTTGTATTTAACTTCAACTGTCTGGAATTTTGCAGTTGATTCATATTTAACTTCAACTGTCTGGAATTTTGCAATTGATTTATATTTAACTTCAACTGTCTGGAATTTTGCAATTGATTTATATTTAACTTCAACTGTCTGGAATTTTGCGATTGATTTATATTTAACTTCAACTGTCTGGAATTTTGCAATTGATTTATATTTGACTTCAACTGTCTGGAATTTTGCAATTGATTTATATTTAACTTCAACTGTCTGGAATTTTGCAATTGATTTTTAACTAACTTTCCGACTTGAAACATTCAGTACCTACTTTTTTGTAAATTATCGACGACACTTCATGATAAAACTGTTTCCAGCTTGATTCATTTGATATTTTAATCAATTTAACGATATTGTGTTTGACAATTTTTCAACATCTAAATAGAGACGAAGTTGAAATATTATAGAAGAACCAGGAATTCAAGGCACTTAAAGGGCTTACGACCTTTCATAGGCTGGTTCACGTATCACTTTATGCGCTTGCGCAAAGCTCAACAATTATGCCTTCTTATTGAGTTCCCTTATCAATGTAATTTTTGAAAGTTCTATATATATATTTCAATAATGGGATGCAATTAATTTGAAAATAACACAATTTTACCATCGCCATCTATAAAATAATGAAGAATTTTTTTAACGCCTTCTATTGAGGAGTTGTTTTTTTTGTAATTGTTAAGTAGGTACCTACAATTTATATCTTTTCACAATATACACAATGTATGTTCTGTTTTTGAATTTGTTTGTTGTATATAATAACTGTGTTTCTTTTTTTCTCTTTGATTGATCTGTCAAGTGGTTGTTTTTTTTTTGCTCTGATTTTTTTTGTTGTATTTTGTGGCAAAGTGATTATATTTTGTTGATTTTTTTAATTTATTCTTATTTTTCGAACTTGATTTTACCATTTAGTTAAAGTTTACTCCATTCAAAAATGGCCTTTAGGCCAAATCCAAAACCACCTGACCCTGCTACAGTATCATCTCTTGATAATGATACGTACACTTCTGCGGTAACTGATGAAGACATCCCTGTTCCAAACAGTTTTTTAGAGATTCATTCTACACGGAAACTAAAGAAAAAACGAATGAGGGCTCATAGATCTGACAGTGACCCTGAATTACCAATCAAGATTACTCCTAATGTGAACTCACATATTTCTCTAGATCCAATCTCGACTCAATCCGGCAATCCAACATCAATTATTAGTCGCCTTTATAATAAAGAAGACATTGGACCATTTATTATACACGTTCAAAAAATAGATTCCTCTCTGGGTGCTTCTATTAATCCGATATCTTTTGGAAAGACATTAAAGAAATATTCGATTGCTGACATTATTCCGAAAGAAGGTGTGAAATTAATAGGCCGAAACAAAATTTCAATATCTTTCAAAAATTTTCTGGCTGCTAACGATTTTTTATGTTCTAAATTTTTATTGGAAAATTGCTACAAAGCTTTCATCCCTAGTTTCATGGTTTGTCGAATGGGTCTTGTAAGAGGAATTCCCACAGATTGGACAGTTGATGACATTTGCAAAAATATTGAAGTCCCAAGCGGTTGTGGTAATGTGATTAAAGCACGCCGTCTTAATCGCAAATCTACAACCCCTGAAGGAGTCCAATGGGTTCCCACTCAGACTGTTGTCGTTACATTTGACGGACAAATACTACCAACAAGGGTATATTCGTTTTACACCTCTTTGATTGTGGAAAAATATCAATATCCTACAATTCAATGCTTTAACTGCTGCAGATTTGGACATACAAAAACATTATGTAGATCTTCACCGCGATGTTTTAAGTGTGGACAAACTCATACCGGTGAATCATGTACTACTCCAATAATCAACCAAAAGTGTTTAAACTGTTCAGGTCATCATTCTGCAGTTAACCGCAACTGTCCAGAATATGCCAGGCAGGACAATATAAAAAGAATTATGACAGAACAAAATTTTTCATATTTAGAAGCATCCAAACAACTACCTCCAACAAAAAGAACCTTTGAAGATGTTCTATCACACGGTGAAATCAAATCGTCCACTCTTCAGGCCTCCCACATGGAATCCAACTTATCGAGTCATTTTCAGTACAACAAAACCCACCACTTAAAAAAAAGCCTGCCAAGATTTCAACCCCACATCACACCGTCAGAAAGGAAGGAAATTGAGAATCTCTCGTGGAAACCCAACTCCAATCTCTCAGATGGTTGTGGCTATGCCAAAGTTAATTCTGAACCTACTTGAATTATTCAAAAAGACAATGACATAACTGGAATTCTCAATAATTTATTTTTGCTAATTACAAAATTACTCGATAATCCATCAACCATACCGCCCAACGCTGCTCCACTTATTCTCAATCAAACTTCACTTTTAAAAAAATATATTGATGGCAATTTGCCGAATACTTCTCATAATGACATCCCCTAGCTAACTTGAATCTAATTTAATCATGTTTTATTAATCTAATTTTTTCTATTGTTTTTTTTTTTAAAGATATACAATTTTACATGTTTTATATAATATTATATCTATATTTAAATAATGGCTCATCAATGTAATTTTAATATACTTCAATGGAATACACGTAGTGTAATTGCCAATAAAGCCGAACTTCAACTTTTACTAAAAGATTTCTCTCCATTTGTTGTTGCTCTTTCTGAGACCTGGATCAAACCAGAGTCGCATTTCCATCTATTAGGATACTCATGCTTACGTGATGACAGGGTCGATGGTAAAGGTGGTTCTGCCCTCCTTGTACATCCATCTCAACGGTTTTCTCAATTACCAATTCCTGGTATTCGAATTTTCGACTTAAATGTAGTAGCAGCTCGTATTAATGACATTTCCTTTTTATCAGTATATATTTCTAGGCCTTCCGACTTCATCATTGATCAACTCAAAGATATAATTGAATCCATTCCTCCTCCTATTTTAATTCTAGGAGATTTGAATATGCATCACACTCTTTGGGGCTCTTCCAGAACCTGTCATTTTGGAAGAAAACTATACAATTTACTCGATGAACAGAACCTTTGCATTTTAAACAACGGTTCTCCTACCCGGTTTTCTCCACCAATGCAAAACATTAGTGCAATTGACTTATCGATATGTTCCCCCTCCCTTGCTTCTTCACTTACATGGAATATTTTGCAAGATTCTCATGGTAGTGATCACTTTCCCATCATTCTCTCTTTCCCTAAATCTATAAAATTCCCAAATACCAGTTCAACTCGATTATTCAATTCAAATAAATTTAATATTGAAAAAGCTCAATGGAATGAATATTCTGTAATGCTCGACAAGATAATTAAAACTTTTGAATGGCCCTCAATATCTAACATTCATTCTGCATATGACCGTCTTATAAAAGCTATGATTCAATCAGCTGAAACCTGGATCCCCCTCAAAAACATTATCCCTCGTAAAATTCCATCTCCACCATGGTGGGATGAAGAATGCTGTGAAGCAATACATAAACGTAAAGAAGCTATGAAATCTTATTCATCAAATATGTCTGAATCCAATTTTATTCTTGTCCGGAAAATTCAAGCGCAGACTAAAAGACTATTATTAAAAAAAAAGCGTCAAGGATGGAAATCTTTTTGTCAATCTCTCTCTCCAGACACTCCTTCGTCTAGAGTTTGGGAAAATATAAGAAAATTCCGTTCTGTATTTTCCTCAAAAAGGCGTAATAACTTTATTGGACCTTGGATAAATTCATTCTTAAATAAAATCTCTCCTCTCTCAGCTCCCAATTTTGTAGATTTACCATATACATACCTACTTAATTCTTTTGAGCATCATCTTGATTCACCATTTTCTTTAGAGGAACTTAATATGGTCCTCAATAAAGTTAAAGACTGTTCCCCAGGTGTTGATGGTGTCCCTTATTCATTCTTGAGTAAAGCATTACCGCATACTCTAACATATTTTTTAGCTATGGTAAATATCATGTTTAATACTGGTCGAATTCCTTGCTCTTGGAAAAATTATATAATAATTCCAATTCTGAAACCCAGTAAAGATCCATGTATTGGTGATTCATATAGACCGATCGCACTATCACCAGCATTAGCAAAAATTACAGAACATTTGGTTAAAAACAGATTAGAATGGTTTTGCGAGAGTGAAGGGATTTTAGATGTTTCCCAATTCGGTTTTCGAAAGTCCAAAAGTTCTATGGATAACCTCAGTATATTTACAACAGACGTTCAGCTCGCCTTTTCTCGGCAATCTTCTGTTATAGCTGTTGTCTTAGATATCACTTCTGCTTACGATAATGTCATTTTATCTATTTTGAAACAAAAAATGCTTCAGATGAAATTCCCTTCAAAATTAACTCATTTTATTTTTAACATAATGTCTGAACGAACTATTTCTGTTCACGTTGATGGAATGACTTATTCCAGACTAACTTGGAGAGGAATTCCTCAAGGATCTGTTCTTAGTCCTCTTCTATACAATATTTATGTTGCTGATCTGTCTAATATTTTACCTCTTGATACTCATATCCTTCAATATGCAGATGACCTTCTTATTTATGTTATTAATTCATTAATTTCTCCCGGTACTATCCTCCTAAATAATGCGATGATAAATCTCGAAAAATGGCTTTCAAATCATGGTTTAGAGATTTCTCCTTCAAAGAGTTCTGTTGTTTTGTTTACCAGAAAACGACACCCCCCTTCTATTTTTATAAAATATAATCATGTCCTCATTCCATCCTCTTTAACTTATAAATACCTAGGCATTGTGCTAGACTCAAAATTAACATGGAAACCTCATGTTGAAAAATTATCTTCTACCTGTCAAAAAAACATAAACATTCTTCGAGCGGTAACAGGAGTATGGTGGGGTGCTCATCCTCTCTCTGTCAAACTTTTATACAATGCAATTGTAAGAAGCCACCTAGATTATGGATCTTTCCTATTTAATATTTCTAGCAAGTATCTTCAACAAAAAATTGATTTGCTTCAATATCAATCCCTTAGGCTAATATCTGGAGCTATGAAGTCCACTCCCACTAATGCTCTTCAAGTTGAATGTGTGGATGCTCTTCTCATTATCCGCAGACAATTCTTATCAGATAGATATTATTATAAATCAGCCATGACTTCCACTCATCCTCTAATTGATAAACTTAATCTCCTTTCCAATATTATTAGAACATCTCCTTATTGGAAAAATAAAAACGTTCCACATTTGGTTCAAAGTTTCCGGAAATTCAACAATCACAATGTACCCATTCAACAATTCCATATACTTCCAATTTTCTCCACCCCTTTTGATGTCATAACATTTACTCCTTTTACAATCCAGTCATTGGGTATTTTCAAAAATAGTTCTCAATGTGAATCAGCCTTTCGAAGTATAATCAACAATAAATGGAATGATTGGACTCTTATCTTTACCGATGCTTCCAAAATTAGTGATAATGAGCATGTTGGTGTTTCAGTATACTGTCCCTCTATCCAGATCTCAAGACTAATTCAACTACCTCCTTATTCTACAGTTTTTACTGGTGAATGTATTGGCATTATCGAAGCAATTGAAATGGCTAAACAATTTAAATTTAAGAAAACGTTGATTCTTTCTGATTCCCTAAGCTCTATACAATCAATTTCACAAAATCCTTTTGATTCCCCTGCCAATTGGCTGTCATTGCATATTAAAAATATTATTTTTGATATGAAAAAAAAAGATCTCGAAATAGCTATTGCCTGGATTCCAGGTCACCGTGGCATTATTGGTAATGAGAGAGCTGATAATTTAGCTAGATTTGCTATTTCATCGGGTGATCCTCACAGATACAAATTTAATTTGATTCATGACATCCTTCCTCTTGTTCATTCTTATATGTTGAATGAATGGAATACACACTATAATTTATCTTCAATTTCAAAAGGTTCAAGATATGCATCGATTCAAAAATTTATCCCCATCAAACCATGGTTTTCCAAATTTCGTTGTAGCAGACATGAATCTTCCGTCATATGCCGATTGAGATTCGGACACTGCTGTTCCCCTTCTCACCTAGCAAGGTTGGGTATTAAGAACTCATCTCTTTGTGAATGTGGCCAAGAAGAAGGCAGCTTGGATCACATATTTTTCAATTGCCCTACATCTAAGTTCCCAATATCTTTAACACATCTGATTAAATTTAAAATATTTCCTCCTCATAATATCACCTCCTTACTCAGCCTTAATAAATTTCAAGTACTTAATGTTCTTACAAAATTTATCAGACAGAATAACATCAAATTGTGATTTCATTTTCTACTTCCCATTTAAAAACAAAACTTTTTTCACAACTTTTTAAATTTTTAATTTCAGTATTAATTATTAATATTTTATTTTTTTTGGTTTCCCACATATTTTATAATTTGTTGTTTATTTTATTGTAATTAACAAATGCACGATTTTGTAACAAACTTGACTCTGGCCAATGTTCCTTCATTTGAGGTTACAAGTGCCATTTAAATAAATAATAATAACTGTGTTTGACATTTGGAGTATGAATGTAAACAATCTACGTCTGACGTTCAATATTTTTATAATCTTCATTTCAACATGAAGAAAACTTTGAAATGTATGTCCTCAAATAAATTTTGAATTGACTTGTTGGTTTATTTATATTATAAAAATAGAATATATAATTTGTATTAATATGACCAAAATACACTTTTATAAATGTACTCAGAAATTAATGCAGTGTGTTTAATTATTGAAACATTTTTTTACGTAATTTCGTAGCATATAAACGTCGCTGATGCTAAAATACAAACTTACATCATAACGTCCGGGTTAATTTTTTGAATACATCTCCCGTTTCGGCAATGGGCGGTATTTATTCAAACAGCTCGAGAAATTACTATTTTTTATATTATTATTTTAGTGTTTTTATAGGCCCAATAATGGAACGACAGGGTATAAAAAACAATATTGCCTTTAAAAGTTTTGTTTCCAGAACGAGTGTCGCCGCCGGGGATCGTTCATTTTCGTCTAATGAAATATTTTTTGGCTCGTGGCAAGCTTCAAAGTACGCGAGGCAATATCAAACATTTATTAAAATAATAGAAAAAACGTTAAATAATAAAATAAAACATATACTCTATAAAACACATTGATATGACTTATTACTAACCCAATTCATCATGAAATTAAAGTAAATAAATATATAGGTAGGTGGTCATAATAATCATAAAATAATTTATTGTGGAATTAAATTTTTCTGTTTCTAAATTTGTTAATTGAAAGACTTCGATAAAAGAAAAATTATAGGTATACAAATAATATATACAATGTACCTGATTGAGAACGAAAAACGCTGTGAATAAACTAGAGAGTTATTTTAACAAACAATGAAGAAATAAGCCTATTAAAATAACATAAAAAGTGTCTGTCATAAGTATTCAATCGATGACTAAAATAATATACTTGGGATAATCAATCTATAGAAAAAAATACTTTTATGACGCAGTTTCATTCGATCGTGCTTAATTGTTGGTCCTACAATGTAATGTAAAACTATGCGATATGAGGTGAACTTGTCATTAGTCAGATACCCATGTATGTAAAAATGTATTAAGAAAAATACCACTTCATAAACCCACTTGTATTCTAAGACTGAATCCAATGTCTGTGTTGTGCTGAGAAGTTGATCGCTGATGTATGTTTCCCTGGACAAATACATTGCATTAGCTCCCGCATGGCTGCAAAAGCCTCCAATATGAATACAATAAGGAAAAAAATCAAGTCATACTCTAATCATTTAAAAAGAAGATAGCAAATTAATTCATGACTATCCCAACCTAAATATTTTTGGTATTGAGACGCATGTCATCAAGTATTAGAGATCATGATAGGTATATGAATCATGCTTTACTTGTGTTTATAGTAGGTATATGCCAGGGTTGTGATACTGTATTTTTTTATCAATTTTCCAAAGTGATCAATTAACACGCTAGCTGTAAAGAAACACTGAATAATTAAACACTTCACGTATATTCTACGAAACTTTTAATTCGCAATTCAGCGAAACGCAAAGTTTCGTCGTCGATCGAAAAGTAATGATGGAAGTTAGTTTTGTGAAATTCTTGGATAAAATGTTTTGGCAACGGAATATTTATTATTATTGTCGCAAATGAAAGTAGTCGACAGAAGAACCGATGAAAGGCAACTTTTCCAACAACAGTTCGAAGAAATCAACGCTGACTTTGGACATCACAGGGAGAAAACAAAAAAAAACGAAAAAGTTAAAACTTCAAAAGGAACTTTTTTTTGCTCATAAACGAACGATAATTTTAGGACAAATTCAACATCTTTTGTTTACAAATATATACGTACATCATTTTTTTAGCAATCAAAGGTGTGACAAATGGCTATAGAATATTCAAGAAAGAAAGTTATTTTCAATTTTTGCTAGATTTAATTAGTAAAGTAACAGAACAATACACGTTAGTTGAAATATTTTAAATTTCAACATACTCAAGGGGTTTAAAATATATGTTAAAACTGCGACACACTCATACTAATGGAGACTGCAAATTTAATTTTTTATTAATTTAATATTGCTTCTCGGGCAACTAACAGGTACTGTGTCAAATATTACTTTAACAAGCAAATAACAAATTGCCACATTCTGGAGACTTCCAATATTAATCGTCTCACAGATCCAGACTGAAAACACAATTAAAAACTTTGTCTCTACCGGGAATCGAACCCGGGACCCTTGGATCAGCAGTCAGATACCCAACCAACTGAAATTAATTAAATTAGTGGAGATATCGAAAAAAACACGTAAATCTAATTACGCTAATGCTGAAAGAGATTCGAAGTGAGATCAACAAATTTTAAAAATTAAATATAGCAAATAGGTATGTAGGTACTATTTTTTTCAAATTTTCTTTAAACAAACAATAAAAAAAATATGTGGTTCTAAAATGAACATTAAAATAATATATAGTTTAAAGGTTGCATATACTCAAATATGTATTTTTTCCCTGTCGGGAGTCAATATTTTTTTGTGACAAATCTTAATATTATCTCGATAGACACGAAACGAGAATATATTTAATATATTTTTATAGGAGAACTAGTAAATTAGACACCTACAGGGCTTACGACCTGTCTATAAACCAACGGCTGATTTACATAATTAAGTGATCGCGTAAATCAGCCGATGGTAGGTCGTAAACCCGGTTAGATGCCTGATTTCCCGGTTCTCCTAAAAAAATATATATTCCCGTATCTATTGAGATTTTAAATTTATGGAAAAATTAAAAAAAAAATAATCGATGGACTTTCTTTAAAAAAAAATCACGTAAAACATACATCTCTATCTCTTATTCTAGTTGTTCGAAAAATGTTGCCTTTGACAAAATAAAAATAAAAACAAATACAAAATAAAAGTAATAATAAACTCAGTAGCAGCTCAAATTAATTCAGATAATGTAGCAACCAAATGAAAAGATTTAACAGTTTTTCTGAAAAAAAAATCGTTATACACGATTTAAGTATTTATAAAAAACGCAGAAAAAAAGCCCGCACAACGAAAGCTACAAAGACCAATTTGTTTGAAGAATCTCGCAAGAAGTTTCATAATAATATGATTTTTCAAAGTTTTTACACGCGAGAAATTCGGTAAGATTTAATGAAGTATATACAATGTACGATACATTATTAACTCCAGGGGTCCTCGGCTAATTTTCAAATTTTAAACTTTCCGGAGAATTCGCATTCGCAAGTTTTTTTACGGGAAGTTAAGTTTGTTTTTTTTTACTATCTTATTTTGTGCTACAGCAGAACAATGAGAACTCGGATGATGGGGGCTTTTGAAGTTGGTCAAAATATTAATGAAATTTCACGGGGTCCAAAAGTTTGTTTGGGAGGCAATTTGAAAAGAGGAAAATTAAACCTTCAAACGAACCGCGGTATCGGGAAATAGCACATTCTAAAATCGAGTCACACAAACTACAGATCAGGCAAATTAATACTTTGAAATACGGTACGATTTGATGGTCTTCGAAGATCTGTTGAGTATACCACAATCTGAGGATTTAATGATATAATTCGTCGTATAAATGCAGACATGAAATTAATCATTGTACAGATACACACAGTTTCACTATTTATTTATTAAAAGCTTTTTGAGCACATGAGCACAATGGCGGAATTGCCAAATGGCAATATCTTCCAACCAACCATATTCTTCGTTTTCTTCATCCCTTTGTACCAAATAATCGATCAGCATGGCTCCTCGTGGAGTTGAGTAAGATTTGATTAAGACTAGAAATATTTTAGATATTTTTTTTTGGTTTATTACAAATACCAAAAAAATACATATTTATAATAAAATTAACAAATAAATTAGTTGGTTAGTAACACCTCACTAGGCCAGGCCTGTTCCGAGGTGGTAGACTAGTTACATCTTAATTACTAAATCGGATCTAATTATATCAAAACTTATAAACAGGAAAAAGACAATTAAAATAGTTTTAAAAAACTTGAGTTGTTCAAGAAAAAAGATATTTTAAAATCAGTGAGTTTATTTCTGTTTTTTTCTGTTATGTGAATGCGCAAATTTGTATTTAAAATTATGTAATTTCGTTTTTTTTCTTATTTCGTGGGGCCAAACGTATTTTTCCAAAAGGACCCTGAATTTTTAGCTGTGAGGCACCGGCGTAGAATAGTGCTTCCACTCTTTTCTATTATTGTTTTCGAGTGTCCCGTAAGAGCCGGGTAATCGAAAATACAACAGGCAACAATAACATCTCACATAGTTCAGCAATGAGGTTCATCACCCATTCTGAATATAGTGCCTTTTTAGATGAGACGAGACTGGTGTGTGGGTATACACATATATGTTGTGCTCCCTTTTATAAGGCAATGCACACCCACACACCTTTCGCTGGTTACCCCACATTGTGGGATATGCCGTGATGGTATGAATGAATGACCCTGAATTTCTAGCTACGCCACCAGGTATATTGTGAGCAATCGTGTTGAGTATTCTGGTCCTATCTGTTTTATCAACATGGTATCTCCTTACCCAATCACATAATGTCTTCTATTTGTAAAATTTCTCAACATTGTTGTTTCTCTAGTTGTAAAATTTCTCAATATTTATAAATTATATAATGCCGATTCATGATCACTACAAGGGCGATCCTTTTATATTGCTTCTATATTGCTTCTCGGGCAACTAAAATGTACTGCGTCAAATAAAAATTTAAAACCTTCCCTAAAACAGTTGCCACGTTCTGGAGATTTCACATCCACCGGGAACCAAACTGGGACCTTTGGCTCAGGTGTTAGCTATCCAACCAGATGAGGCACAAACGCCGACTTTTAGAGGGAGTGCTCCTTTGAGCATTGTGGACATCTGCAGTTGATCTATTTCATTTTACAATACCACTCGCGCGAGTCGTAATCGTTACAATTAATCTCATCCTTACCCCCAAAATAAAATAGTAGTAAAAAAAGTTAGTAAAATATTTTGTAAACATGAATTTGGTAGTCGAGTTAATTTAATCTGTAAAAATGATAATTTGGTAAATAAATATTTTCTTAAGTATAAAATACTCGTAAAATGCGAGTTAGTGAATTCGCTTATATAAGTAAGTTATAATAGGTAGGTATATAATAATGTGTTTACAAAAATAGAAAGGTGGTTTAACGTGTATTTTCAATCACCTGTCACATACTGACTATATTCATCATACAAGGTTATTTCCACACAAACACACACACACTTACCTGCAAAATATTTATAGTGGTGGCAACACTGACCGAAACATTATAAATACATAAAACCGCATTCAATACATACCTACATAATTCGTTATCTAACGTTATATGTACCTACATATGTACATCAACGGTGGTTCGGTAGAATTGAAGAGATGAAAAAAATATCAACATTGAGTAAAGATACCTTTGAAATATAATATCAACACTGTGTAAAGACAGATTTTAAAAATAAAATCAACATGGTATAAAGACAGATTTTAAAAATAAAATCAACATGGTATAAAGACAGATTTTAAAAATAAAATCAACATGGTATAAGACATTTTTTTTAAATAAAATCAACATTGTGTAAAGACACATTTTGAAAATGATATCAACATTGTTTAAACAAACATTTTAAAAATAATATCAACATTTCAAATAAATGTTGGGTATCCATTATATTCCCTTGGTTTAATGAGGAGTAAAAACTATTTAGTACAATTCAATTTGAATACCGAAACATCTCGGTGAAAGCGTTCATTATTTATAGGCAAGCAGCCAAGGCTGATATTCCCTATATACGCTGTTGAATATAAATTTTTTAAATACTTTTCTATATTTTATGTATTTATTTATTTATTTAATATTACTTCTCGGGTAACTAGCAGGTAGGTACTATGTTAAATATTTATTTAACACGCACCCAATAACAAGTTACCACATTCTAGAGACTTACGATATTAATTGCCTCACAGATCTGGACTGAAGATACAATTAAAAACTGTGTCTCCACCGGAATCGAAACCGGGACCTTTGGCTCAGCAGTCAGATACCTAACCAAGCTACGAAGGTCGAGATAATAATCTTATTTACAAACATGGACAAAAAAATTAAGAAGTCATAAAAAAATGAATATTAATATTTGACATAGTACCTACCTGTTAGTTGCCCGAGAAGCAACTAAATAAATAAATAAATAAAGTCAAAATAAATAACAATTTTATAATATTACAGATTGAGAACCGCTAAAACGGTGTAAATATTAAATATTAATCCCGTTCCGTTTGACAGTCACTTTAGTAATAATAAAACGAATAATTCATAAACTATTGTTGAATATTAACAAAACCAAAACGTAGGTACTAAATGGGAGCAATATAGGTTCTGCTTACACTTAAAAAAAATCGCAACATCCCATGACGCTATGCCTTGCTGCTTTACGTCGCCTTGGTTCTGAATATATTATTAAAGTACAGTCCTGATTATATTGTGCGTTTCTTGTGGTGTGGTTTGCTGTTCAATCTTTGTTTTTTCTGTTGAATGTTGGATATTTTTCTTGTTTTTGTAGTTTTTTTTGTAGTGTATGTATATAATAAGTTATTTGATATTTTAAATTGTTTTTTTTTATTTTTAAATATGTACAATGGATATATTTACAATAGGTATATTACATGTATTACGTTATAAACCTTTTAAAGATTCTTTTACATACGTAAACTGAATAAATAAGAAAAAAAACATTACTTACATTATTAAGCCATATGCATCTACATTTATAATGTTTATAGTATATGTAAGATTATACTGTTATACCTGATGAAGAACGAATTTGTTTTAGGGCACTATACCAACAAATGATTAGTGAAATCGTAGAAAAAAATAATCAGATTAAGTTAATACAGTCTACATATTATATGACATTAATATGAAATCGATCAAAAAAACAACATACGTAACATGCCATATACACAAAAACAACACGAAGTAATTTAAAGTATATCTTCAACAAAACCTTCCCAGACACACACATCTTCTCCAAATCATACGCAGCATTTAAACATTAAATACGACACATTCAAAAATCATCACCACAACACGCGATGACATAATACACATAGTCATACAACACTTGTACTTTTGAATTATGGCTTCTTAATTTTTAATTTCAATATTTTAACTATTTTTATGTTTTTATATAATTATTGTTTTTTTTGCACCTTAATGTTTTTGTATAATCAATTTCTTAACTACTACATTTCATTAATGTTATTTCTTTATTAATTCTTTACTTGTTTTTATTATTTATGGCCTTTTATTTGTTATTGTGTTACTCTGCAAACTACCTATATTGTGAATACTGTAAGGTTGCAGATAAACGTCGACTTAACATATTGCTATTAGTTATATTCTGTAACTGTATTCCTTAATAAATTAAATAAAAATAAAATAAAAATAAAATGATACCTGTTGAGAAATTGATGTGAAAAATATTTTCTTTACAAATTGTGAAGTCATAACCCTCCACTATTCCATAGTTGTGGAGAGAAAAAAATCAATGGTAATTCAAAATAAATAATAATAGTGGACGGGGAAGAGGGAGATCCCCCACAAGATGGACGCACCAAATTAGGGCTGCCACTGGTGATGTAGGTGGTTCAAGCAATGAGAATGGAGGACTACAATACACAACATCATGATGACGAGGAGACAGGCTGGTCATGACCCTTAGGGATGAGGTGAAAACGTGCCTGACGAAAACGGGCTAAATAACTAAACATATCAAGCATTACTGCCATGCTATCCAGCGATTTACTCCTGAGCGAGATTTCACGATACAAAATACTAAATATAAAATCCATAACATAGAAAACATTGCGCCATCCATCCAGTGTCCCCATTACAATGAACCATCATTACATTACATACATACAGTAACGTATTATTATGTTAGTTTGTTTGCGGTTGTACCTACCATTGTGTGGTATTATCTGACAATCGTTGATATGGATAAATCATTATAAAATTAATCAATTTCTGATTTATTATATTTTTATTCTTTCTTCATCATATTGTGACTATACAAATTAAAACAGATGAACCGCCGTGACATAATCTACAAAGCTAATAGAGAAATGAAAAAGAAATATCTCACAGTAGAATCATGCTGCTTATGCCGTTCCGCGACATTCATATATCTGGAAATAGATTATGACTACATACTGATGTTTAAGATAGTACATATATATTATACTGTATCCTATCATTGTAATTTTATTTAAATAAATAATAGGCACCTAGTATAGTTTTCAAATAAGGCAAAAAAATTCTCCAACTACTAATCACACAGACACCAAAAAATAACCCTATTTTTTATATAAACTCTTCAGCAATACGTATCTTGAATACTTTGCATATCAAGGACATGAACGCGTTTCTGGATAAACTGAATAAAAAAAACACAATCATTTTATATTTGTCATAAAATTTATTTTGCACAGAAGGTTTAATAGGAAAAAAAGCTTTTCAATTTACACATTTTCTGTCGATGGTCGAGTACTAAGGTTAAATAAAAAACTTACGTTATTTCCGAGTAAGATACGAAAAATATCAAAATGTTCCATGGAAATTGAGTAAACCATGAAGTGTTTCAGTACCACAATTCAGGGTTGACCTCTAGTAAAACATTAACTTCATTTTTGTTGTTTTTACACAATGAAAAAAGTACACAACTAACTGAAATTCTTTCAAAGTCATCGTGGTAAGAAACTATGTTGCCTATATTTATAATTTTTCTAAGTCAGCATTATTATATTTGAAATTTCCCGAAATTGCCATTAATATATATTTAAAATTTCCCGAAACCGACATTATTCATATTCATAAAGCAAGGTCCATATTTTCGGTATGCTGCAAGTACTGATCTTACCATTCCCATAAACTCTTGATTCTTCTCTTCAAATACAATCAGTTAGGTGCTAGACAATGGAATAGCTTGAATAATGGTGATAAGAGTACCTACATAGTCTTAACCAATACAAATATTTTGAAAAAGACAAATTTATTAAATGTCTAAAAAATATTTCTTTTCCAACCTCAAATTAGACGGGTTTGTGCGCTGGAGTACACTGAAAAAAAAATCTATAGTATAATTACTGTACGCCATGTTTTTTCGTCGTTCAACGGATTGCCAGTGAAATAATTTTTCTTTAATCAATTTTCACGGTCGAAATTTTTCTTTAAAATAAAAAATAAATTTATGCGAAAAAGTACAAAATTATCGTTTAAAATGTATTTTCTGAATAAATTGACAATATTATTGTTTACAAAGGAATTTCAAAATTTCATTATAAATTTTAACCGTAATAATCTGCGGAATATCCATTTTGAATACTGACAACATTGCTTTCGACATGTCATAATAATATGTCAGAATGTCGGTAAAAGATATTTTCATTTAATGGCGTTATTTAGTTATATGATGTATAATTAATCATTATTATTGTATTATTATAAAAAGATATTCAGTCTAAACTGTTGTGTACTGTTCTAAATGATATTTCGAATGTACATTCAAATTATCAATGTTTGTAATTTCAAACGTACGCATTTCATTCAAAACATTGTCGTAAATATTTTTTTTATAATTTCCGCATTTTTAATATAAAAATACTAAAAAAGTAAAGATATTTAGTTTTTAAATGTTGTGTAATGTCCTAAATGGTATATTTGACGACATTTAGTTTTATAAGGATATTTCGTAACTGCCGCGTAACGGCAAATAAGCTGCGCCGCGGCCGTTGGGGGTTGGGGCGCAATAGCGGCCAGGGGCATATCCCCTAGTATGTTAAAATTAACCGAACTACTAAACTTTGTGCTACTAAATATTTTTTGCCCTCAGGCAAACAGTACAGTCATAAATCGATTAACTTTTATTACAAAGGTTTGACTAAAAACGCAGGTAGCCATTTGGGTTGTCATATTTTTTTTTTCAGTGTAATTTAATAAATAATCCAGTGGTCGCGGGATCGAATCTTTCTACAACCGATTTCGTTCACCTATGCACAAGCATAATATTATGCTTAATTTAGGGTTACAAGGACATATTCATTATTTTTAAAAAGAAAAGAAATTCCATCTTTCTTTTCGTAAAAGAAATTCTATGTTATTATTGAAGTCGGTTCCACTCAATGACACGTTTTGTGTTGGTTTCCTTGCATAGTCGACAATCTGGCGTATGTAGTTCTACGGAGTTGCTAACATTTTAAATAATACTTCGCTACTCTGTAAATTTACGAAGACTTTGATTTTACAAATATATTATTGTTTTTGGGGTTATGTAAAAAATCAACATTTATTGCTCTTACTTTGCAACGAATACTAAAGAATTAATTTATTCAACTTCGCGTGATCTATATTTTGTCACATCTGGCGAAGTTTAGTTTCTTCCATCACACAAGAAATCTTTCCAATGGAAATATAAAAAAGTAATTATTGAGTGAAACGAACCATAGTTTATACTTTATGTTGATGTTTAATAATTGTTAATTTATAACGGAATTTTACTAAATAACTCTTCGTATAGACAAAACTTCCATTGAAAGTAATGCTGTCATTTATCACAAACACATCTACATAATTCTGACACACACGGACATTCGGGATACTAAGAAATTCACGTGTGTTGTTCGAATCTCTGATGACCCTAGAATGACGCCGTCCGCAGAAAACCGATAGACATTTAGATATGCCTGAGAGATAATAAATGAAAATTCACCATCATATTAACTTATTATAATTCTTGGCCAGAATCTCTTGTGGTCGCAATAAACGCAAATTGAAAAATGTTATCCTCACCACTAAAGCAGATAAATATTCATACATATATACCTACATATATTTTATATTTACATGTGTGTACCTACCTACTCCCTCCAACTTCGTCGACGAGATTACACTGCCCCATCTCTGAAGAAATTCTCTAACCATTTTGAATAAAAATGGAATTTTTAATAACGGTCCGGGTGTTTTTTAATGCATTAGACAGTTGACCTTATTGAAATTGGCAAGGCGAGGAAAATACAATTTGCTGAACAGACTTAAAGGAAGTTATGTCATCAATGCAAATTGATCAACACTTTTTTAATAATTTTGTATGGAAATGGAATTTTTAATAACGGTCCGAACGTTTCTAAATAAAATAAAATTAAAACGTGCACGAAAAAAAGTGGTAGATATGAAATTCAGTGAATTACGGAATATTACAGTGAATTACCGATACCGGTAGAAGTGCATATAGTATTATTGATATAATATAAAAATTGCAATAAAACTTACCCCGCATTTTCGGCGGCGACAATGGACATGTGTGCCTGCGCATCGGGCCCCGCGGCGCCGCCCCGCGCGCGCTCTTCCGCCTCCGTGGCGCCCGAGCCGCGCACCAAGCTCAACGGGGACACGACGACACTGAAACAAACAAAATCAATTATAAATATTATTATCATTACTGCCATGCCACAATATAATACTAGTAATATGACGTACTGCCTCGTCACGATGCAATACTGTAAACACAATGCACCGCTTCGTCACAGTATAACACTGTTAACGCGATGAACGTATGTAGATAGGTATTGGATGAACTGCCTTATCGCGATGCAACACTGTTAACATAATACTGGTAACACGATGAACTGCCTCGTCACAGCGTAGTTAACACGATTTTCGTCACAGTGCAATACTGTTAATATGATGAACTGCCTCGACAAAAAACAATACGATGAACTGCCTAATCACGATACGATACTAATCATACAATGAACTGCCTCATCTACCTCGATTATTTATATACCTTATGGGTAATCTTCATCCAATACTGTAAACACGAAAAACTGCTCCATCGTGATGCAATACTGTTAACACGATGACGAAGTGCTTCATCACAATTCAATGTGTAATGTCATCATAAGCTGCCAGATCGTAATACAATACGATAAATTGCCACGGCAAAATGCAACACTGTTTTAACACGAATAAGCTGCTTTATGATTTGATCCAATTCCCTTACTCCGTGATCCCAGACGATCTAGCGTTGCATTCATTTTCCCCAATAGATATTTAATCGTATTTTATCCTATGTTTAATTGTAATATTAATCAAAACCTGATAAGCAGTGATAAATAATGTTGTCTGCCTTCCCCCAGAGGGAGATCAGCACGATGGACTGGTACATGGTTGTGTTAAATATCAGCGTCCGCGAAACTTCACCATCTTTTTTAATGTCAGTATCAGCATCCACATTGCTCGATGCTGATTATTTATGCTCATTTAAACATACTTGAAGTCCAAAATCAGGTGCCTTGATTTCCCGGTTCTCCAATAAAACTCCAACTTCCGTCTCTATTCAGGGGGGCAAGTCTGGTGCAACCGGCGAAATCAAAACCCTCGTGATTACCCATATCATGGATATAATTATCATATGGAGTTCTATGACTTCTAAAGATATTATAGAACTCCATATAATAATTATATCCATGATATGGGTAATCGTGAGGGTTTTTATTTCGCCGGTTGGACCAGACTTGCCCCCCTGATGTTAAAATTTGTCATAAAAAGTTATAATTTAAAAGCAATCTACTTAATTAATTAACAGTACTTATAAGATTTATTTTTTGTTAAAAAAGTCACAAAATTATTAAAACATAATGTTTTATTTCAATACCAAGGATAACTGTGCGACTTTTGAAAATATAAGTACTCACTTTTGCCATTTTTTTAAGCAAATAATCAAAGTCAGCGTCAACATCTGATGTAAGAAAAAGTGCATCAGCAACAAGCCTATTATGCAACGAAAATAGTACCTAACTATAAAAAATACTCTGAAACATCTGTATTTGAAATCAAGCGTTCGTTAGACTTTGAATTATTATTGTTGAGTGATGGTGATTGATTGTAGGTATAATGTATATTTGTAAGATTTTTTTTTTTTTCGTATTTTTTTTCTTATTTTATTTTAGTTTCTGTTCTCTAATATTTGACATAAGTTAAGTTATTATGTGAAAGAGAGAATCTGCTCTGCCAAAAAACTGCTTTGCAGTTTTGCGGGAAAATTTATTAAAAAAATAAATATATTCAAATAAAAAAATGTATAATTAATTTACAGTAGCAACACATTTGAATACAAATAATAGACACCACAATAGACTACCACAAAAAAATGCATACGACGGCACGTATGAAAGAGCCACGCGCAAGATGTCTGTCTGTCTGGTGCATTGTGATGTGTCACTTAGTATTTCTTACACGGGCAACAGTCGAGTCGTATCAATTGCTATCGGGCGGATAATCGGAGAAGACAAAGAGAAGACTGCAGTCTGCAATCTACCAGACACACCACACACATGAGGTCCAGGTGACGAGATCAACCTAGAGATAGCAAACACATCATCTTTTTGACACATGCAATAGTCATTTCAAGGTCGAAAAAACATAGTTATTGCACGTTTTTAATTGTTTTCAAGGGTTACCAGCGTTTCGTTTTTTTAAGTCCTGGGGAAATCTCTTTTCTATTGTTTATTTTATAACCAAGTCCTATTTTTCCGCCCAAAATTATATTTATTAAAATAGGTATAATGTTTCAATTATGTTTGATAATTTATTTGAGCGATTTTTTTGTTTATTTGAAAATTTTAAAGATCACTATTTCAATTAATAGAAATCAATTGATTATAATGATGTCTAGAAAATGACTTCCTCTGTTATCTGTTTGAGATTAACGGAACCAAAAACCCAAAGTAGTTATGGTTTGTGTCTTGGGAAAACTAATCCCTCACTCATTTTTTCTTTACAGGAGAAAATAAATTTATTGATAAATATTTCTCACACTATTCTCACTTCTATAGGCTGGAACACTGGTTACATGTATTTGTGGTGCCACAAAACCAATATAAGTATTGGTGTCCTAAAGCGGTAAACGCTACTACACCCTAACAGTTGTCGCCATTAGACAACTGCAGAGATCGCTGGTCCATCTTCACACAGTCGAGTAACCTTAAGTTTGGTCTCACAATGCATCCTCTTACATTTAGTCTACTACCAAATAGTTTCTTGGGCGTGGAAACACTGGCTTATTTGAAATAAATTACCATGCGTAAAAAAGTCTACTTGCAAAGGTTGCAAGGGTGTGTTTCTTCTTCTTCTCAGCTTAATCCCGTCCACTCCTGAACGAAGGACTCCTCCATCCCCCTTCAGCCTCTCTATCTGGTGCTCTGAGCATCCAACTGACATGTCGTCCCTATATCTCTTGGGGGTCTCCAAGATAACACTATCCTTGGCCATCTGTTTCAAAGTGTACGTGGCCTGCCATTTCAGATCTAAATTTCAGTATAAGAATGCGGTGAACGACATTAACCAATTTTGTTCGTTACCTGATGTCGTTTCGCACCCTGTCTCTCAAACTTAAATCTCAGCATGGCTCTTTGGGTGACCCTTATTTTTTCGGCACTTTTCTGGATCAATGGCACAGTCTCCAAGCCATAAGTCGGTATTGGCATTACATAGGTCTCATATACCTACCGTTTCAGGTTATTGGGTATTCGGCGATTTTTGGGACGTGTTTACTATTACAATTTAATATGATAGGTATACCTACACCATTTCAGATATTAAGCATATATCCTACAGACGCATTTAGTTTGCGACTTTTTTCTCTGGTAATAAGGGTGTGCCACCTTAAAATAATAAAGTATTTACTAATTACAGACACACATTTTTAAATTAATAAATTGCCACCAGGGTCAATGGCGGTAGTGGCTTCAAAACAACATGTAATTTTGCCATCACGACAACAGACATAATAATTGCTTTATATTCTCGTTCAGTTAAATGTGGGAGTTATACTCATTGTGCGAGTGAATGTGTAGAGTTATGCATTTACCTGCAAATTAAACTGTGTGTTTCTTGTATATCTTTGCGTGTTTTAAACTTTTCTCGAGTCGAATCAACTCCTCTTTCATTCCCGTTGCTACATTCACAATTAAGACAAAAAGTTGTCACTTGATTTGCTTGTTCTTTGAAAAGTCAGTTCGTGGTTTTAACATCTAATACTGATGAGCAAAAGTCTTGCGAATCATGCAGTCTTGGTCTTGCGACACTTGCAATAAGACCAGGGGGTGCAAGACCAATCTTTGAATTAATGTCTTCCTGACTCGTAAAATTTTATAAAGATATTTATTTTTAATCAAAACTAAGCACTTGCTATCGACATAATACTATATTTTGGTGTTTTTTTTTTGTTATATTTCATTTTAATTTCTTATTTTAACAGAAAAATAAAAAAGTACTTTTTGTTATAAAACCTGAAATACTTACCAGACCAAAACTCGATCGGGTTTGCAAGACCAAGACCATCCCAATCTTTGACTTGCATTTGCTCATTACTAACAACTAAAAAAAATTTGACGAAGCTTACAAATAAGTCGTGTTTTGGATTGATTTCTGTAACAATTTATATCAGAAGTAAGCTGTAAAAATGTAAGATTTTTTGACCAACGCCTAAAACATCCCACTAAATCAAGGACCATTTCGAAGATACTGCACAAGGCTGGACTGGCACTGGTACGAGATGAAATTTACGCCGCACGCAGGACCCTGGACAGCGTTGGAACACAACTAATGGACGCCCACATCAACCTATCAAACAAGATACATCCCCTTTTATGGTCGGTGATCGACGACCTGTCATACATACGTGCTGAGACTAACACGAGACTGAACACCGAACGTCAAACCAAGAAATTCGAACGCTTACAACAAGTAACTACACAAGAACCGAAAACAACGCTGGACCCCCA
This sequence comes from Molanna angustata, assembly GCA_963576475.1. Taxonomy (NCBI): domain Eukaryota; kingdom Metazoa; phylum Arthropoda; class Insecta; order Trichoptera; family Molannidae; genus Molanna; species Molanna angustata. The sequence goes on along the minus strand of OY754968.1, from coordinate 2,893,775 downwards.
AAAAGTCGTATGTTGATTTACATAGTTGGCCTATCCTATGAATTTCAGATGTGTTTGAAGACAGTTTTCTTAAAACAGTATAAAGTAGGTATCTATATGCCAGTGATAGGTTATGTATATGAACCTACATGATAATGTTATTACACAACAGACGGACAGTGACATGGATAGTAAACAAGACTAAATAAACTACATAGTACTTAATAAAAAGTCGACATAAACAAAATCAAATTTACACTTACTTTTCAAATAAAACAGGGTAGTTATAAAAATTATACTGTACAAATCAACGAAACCAATTCGACACGTCAGCTGATTCAGTCATTTTGAATGTCATTAACTCTCGTAAAAATACAATGTTCTGTAAAAACTATGTGAATAAATAAGGTTTTTTTTTAAATTAAAGGTTAAATGTAAAATCAACTTCACCATATTACGCAACAAGCACTGAAAAACAAAATTGTGACCACCGAACTGGCTTCCTGCGTTTTTAGCCAAACTTTTTTTATCAGTAATAAAAGTTTTTTATCAGTAAATCCATTTATGACTGTACTGTTTGGTTAAGCGCACAAAATATTTAGTAGCACAAAACGAAATGTTTTGTAGTCACTATAGTTCGGTTAAATATAACATTTTTTTTTCAGTGTAGGCGCTGGTTTATCTGTTATCATTACGGGAGGAAGTCTTTTGGTGACCAGCGTTGGCGAATTATTTTCGATTAACCAATTTCTTATTTTGTAGTCACCATAGTTCGGTTAATTTTAACATAACTTTTTTTGAGTGTGCATATAACAGTCAAAATTCAATTTTAGATATACAAAATTTTTCAATTTTATGGACATAGCAAATAAGTTAAGGTGCAAGCAAAGGCATTATCATCGGTAATACACAAATTCTGAAAGTTTCGGAGCACTAAATAGTCGGGAAGTTAATTAAAAATCGATTGCAAAATTCCAGTAGGTACACACAGACAAGTGAAGTTAAAGAAAAGGGTGTAAAAAGAGTTCTCTTCGGCACACATTTGTCAATATAATAAGTATTTTAACTAACTTTGTATTAGTCTTGTCAAATTTAGTTTTTTTTTTACCTTGATACCTAGGCGAAAACGTTCGGTCATGAAAAATCGAATCCATTTATATTTTATAAATATATATATATCGATTTATATTTTATTTATATTTATACCGATTTATATTTTATTTATATTTATACCGATTTATATTTTATTTATATTTATACCTATTTATATTTTATTTATATTTATATTAATACCGATCTATATTTTATTTATATTTATACCGATTTATATTTTATTTATACCGATTTATATTTTATTTCTTAATTTTGAAAGATAAATGGTTGTTAATACCTGGAGTTTTATAGTTAATGAGATTCTGTGTCCGTTAGTACATAATAATAATATTATTATACTGTATGTTCATATTATAATATTCTCTAATAATGGCTACGTAACATTTTAAATTACTCACATATTGTATATTTTTCAATGATTGAATATGTTAAATCAAAACAGACTGACTGTATAACAAAATGTTTTTTTCTTCATCTTCAATCACTGCCGCGAATGAGTAAGCGTAATATTATTATTTTAAACTTATGACTTAATCCAGGTCAGCTCAATACAAAGGACGCGTTCACTGTTTTTTTTTTAAGTAAATACACGTACTACATAATAAAGAAACATTGATACAATTTTTATTGTACAAAAATTGAATACCTTTCTAGAGTCACCTTTGAATATCATTATATATCCTTATTTTAATTGCAACAAAAGTTGAAGGATAGTATGTTTGTGTCCTTATATGTTTGTAGGTGGAATTTGCGCGAGAGTGAGTATATTATGTAAGAGCGTGAAAGAGTAAAACAAGTAAAAAAAAAACAAAGAAAAAATCAGTATTGAAAAATAAAAAAATAAATAAATAAGAACAACTGTTACAAAAGATTTAAACAAATGAAAAAACTACCCCTACCTTATTATAAGATTTTTTCCTAAATATTGATCTTGACAGGTGGAAAATATTTAGGTCATCAGTTTGATTTACAACTTTTGAATAGTTATAGACCTGTACAAAGGGGCTTTACTAGCAATATTTGAGTTTCATTTATTTAGATATAGCAATGCAGAATTTAATTTATGTACATCAAGACATACCAAAGATCATATCCTGAACAGATAGCGGCAAATAACTTGAGAATGTCACATGGATGTGCAGAGCGAAATGTCATATTTTGCTTAATTTATATATTATGTACAAACCGCCCCCCCCCCCTCTACAACGAAACGTCTCAAGTTAATTGCCGGAATTTATACCTACATAATAATTTATATTTTGCCGTTTATTTAATTATAACACTTTTTTACAGCATGTGCAAGGGCTAATTTATTGTCAAATGGCAATTTCTCCCAACTAAACGATGTCACTAAACAAAAGATCATCCAACTGTCGATTCGTTCATGAGAATTCAATTCTCTTAATGAATCGACATTATCCAACTGTCGATTTGTTCAGGAGAACTTTGTTCTCTTAACATATCGACAATGTATCAAGCCAGAATACGCGAGAATTGTATGGAGAGGTCTACTTTTTTCACGGCTTTTCCAACTTTGAAGTCAAAAAACACCAACTTAGAGGCTTCGCAGCATATATGTTCCATACACGGATTTACTCAGAATTCGGAGTAGAACATTTCGTGTGTCTGTGTGTGTGTCTGTGTGTGTGTCCGTCCCCCCCTTATAACTTTTGATCCGCTCAATTTACAGAGCCTAAAATTTCAGAATATATAAACAGTTACAGGCCTACAAAACTTTTATACTCGGAATTTTGAATTTTTGTTTCAGTCAGGGGTTATCAACTTTTGAATTTTTATTTTATTTTTCCATATATCTCAGAAACCATAAACGGTAGAACGCTGAAAATTGGTACAAACATAGACAAATATAAAATCTCAAATTAGTTTTTTCAAAAAAATTCCAGGGTTTCTCAAACATTTTTTATTAAGAAAAATATTTTTTTTATGATAAATTTATGAGTTTAACTGCCTATATTTCCAAAACTTTTACAATTATCGAAAAAAGCCGAAACACCCCAACTAGATAATTTAATTTTCTATAAAAATTATTAACATTGTAGTAGAAGATCTCAATTTTTTTTTAACAATTTTTTTAAAAATTGAATTTAGTGACGACATCGCTTCATACATTTTGTATGGCAGTCGCCTATACACAATATGTAAGAAGACTTAATAGTTTGATACTTCATCTCCAAACATACATACATACCATCATGCTATTTGCATATTCTGGGTAGGAAAAAGGATCTTCCTCCATACTATCCTATCTTGACATACATACCTACATATGTTGTATAGAAAACAAAATATCTGAAAATATTCAATAATTTGTATCTATGGGTTTATAGTTTGGTACATATTCTTCAACTATACATACTATCGCTATCGACAGTTGGATCTCATGTGTTACATGCAACTAGTTAAGCCAAGATGCGTGTACGAAGGAAAATTTTGTATGGTGTAGTGGACTTTTTGCATGCTAATAACACCAACTAGAGGCCTCGCAGCATATATGTTCCCATACATGGATTTACTCAGAATTCGGAGTAGAACATTTTATGTGAGTTTTGTGTGTGTGTGTGTGTCTGTGTGTCTGTCTGTGTGTCTGTGTGTCCGTCCCCCCCTTATAACTTTTGATCCGCTCAATTTACAGAGCCCAAATTTTTAGAATATATAAACAGTTATAGGCCTACAAAAGTTTTATACTCAGAAGTGTGAATTTTTGTTTCAGTCAGGGGTTATCAACTTTTGAAATTTTGGTTTATTTTTCCATATATCTCAGAAACCATAAAAGCTAGAACGCTGAAATTTGTTATAAACATAGACAAATACAAAATCTCAAAGTTTTTTTTTAAAAATCTAGGGTTTCTCAAACATTTTTTATTAAGAAAAATATTTTTCTTATGATAAATTTATGAGTTTAACTGCCTTTATTTCAAATTTTTTTAAAAATATCAAAAAAAGCCGAAACACCCCAACTAGACAATTTAATTTTATATGAAAAATATTAACATTGTATTAGCACATCTCAATTTTTTTTAATAATCTTTATAAAAATTGAATTTAGTGACGACATTGCTTCATACAATTTGTATGGCAATCACCTACACACAATATCTAAGAAGACTTAATTGTTTGATATTAATCTCCATACATACATACATACCATCATTCTGTTTTCATATTCTGGGTAGGATCAAAGGTCTGACCTCCATACTACCCTATCTTGACATACATACATATGTAGGTACATGTGTTGTATAGAAAATCAAATATCTTAAAATATTAAATAATTTGTATTTATGGGATTATAGTTTGGTACTTATTCTTCAACTATACATACTATCGCTATCGACAGTTGGATCTCATGTGTTACATGCAACTAGTATTTATTCATCAATCATACAAAAAATACTGGATAAATATTAAATTCAATTTTCTTGATATAAATAAATAAATATTGTCAGCCTACGTGTCTCAGACTACTGAGCGAAAAGAACCAGGTTCGATTCCAGGAGGAGACACAGTTTTTGATTATGTATTCAGTCTGGATGTGTGAGACGATTAATATCAAGTCTTAAGAATGTGGCGACTTGTTATTGAGTATGTACGTGTTAAATTAATATTTGACATACATAGTACTTAGCTGGTAGTTGTCCGAGAAACAATAAAAGATAGAAACAAAATAATAAAATAATAAATAAAAACAAATTTGACATTCTCGTCATCTAACCACAGACAAACTCTTTTATGCAACAAGCGCAACAAATTAATATTTCAATTTTATTATAATATTAAATTGCTATAACCACTTGAATTGAGTCTAACGCGACTAGTTTCGGGAGAAACTGAACTCCCATCGACAGGCGAATTACAACTAACTAATGTTGGACGTTTGTATTAGGAACCTAAATAAGAGTGTGGAGCGGGGGTGAGGGTGTGTGAGTTATTATTGGTTATTTTCGTTGGGGGTGGAGTTATAGGCTCCCCCGCTCCACACTCTAATTTAGGTATCCTAATACAAACGTCCAACGTTAGTTAGTTGTAATTCGCCTGTCGATGGGAGTTCAGTTTCTCCCGAAACTAGTCGCGTTAAACTCAATTCAAGTGGTTATAGCAATTTAATATTATAATAAAATTGAATTATGGAATACCACAAGGTAACCGTCGAAACAATGAATATTCTTAAATTAATATTTTGCCAAACGGTTAAATTTTACAACAAATAGACGTTTCAGGTGTAAACGACTGTTAGTTGAGAGAGAAGTGATGATTGCTTGAAAAATAAGAAGTCAAATGACTTACTTACCATTAATTATGCGCTGCGGTCGACAGACATAATGGTATAAATATACTAAGAAAGAGACCCAATTAACATACACAAATTTTCAAAATATATATTTTTTTAGCATATAACTTTAATTTTTAATAAAATCACATTGAATCGATCACCTCCTCCGTGTTTGGAAGTCGGATTGTATTATAGGTAAACGAAATCGGTCGTGGCAGGATTCGAACTCGCCTGCTGGATTACTAACTCGCGCTAACCGCTTCTGCCACCGCTCATATTATATTGATGTGTTTTATTTTTCTTTTGAGGTACTTTCTATAATTGTAACAAATTTACTTGAGACTTGCCATAGTTTATTGGAAGAGATTGTCTTATGGCAATAAACCCACCTGAAAAATTAATACATTAACAAGACAGTGAGTTCTTCGTGGATAATCTCATACGACATGAGATTGGTTCTAATATAAAAACAAATATTTCCTTCATACGTCCCATAACAGTATTGTTGCAAAATCCCTGCCATACAGAATGATCGATAATAGATAAAATATATTATTTGGACACGGGATATAGGCATGGCCATTCATATATGTATAAGGTAATCTGGTTCCGAATATTCAACTACTTACCATTTACCATATACATTACATACTCACATATATATTGTTTTCAATAAACTCTTCAACGTAATTTATATTGCCTTCAATAAACTCCTCAACGTCACATTGTTTTTTAATAAACTTCTCAACGTAATATTGCTTTTAATAAACTTCTTAACGTAATTTTGCTTTTAATAAACTTCTCGACGTTACAAAACTTCTCGACGTAATATTACTTTTAATAAACTTCTCAACGCAATTTTACTTTTTAATAAACTTCTCGACGTAATATTACTTTTAATGAACTTCTCAGCGTAATATTGCTTTTATAAACTTCTCAACGTAATATTGCTTTTAATAAAATTCTCCACGCAATATTGCTTTTAATAAACTTCTCGACGTAATATTGCTTTTAATTTATTTTTATCTTATGGGTATCTTTTGAATGTTGTGGACAATAAGTATAAACAGTTCAAAGTGTATCATTTTATTTTCATCTGAAATAACTTCATAGTTACTTATGCATGTGTAATAAATCATAGGTTTGACAAATACTCATCAACTTTTCAGTCAAATGTGGAGTCGTAATTTCTTGTCATTAATTGCTATGTTTTTTTTCCCTGTAGGTCCTATAGATAATATATTATGTCGACTTATAATAGGACATTCTATGCCAGCTAGCAACTCATGTTATTTCATTTAATATTTGCATAAAATGTAACATTACACATTTAAAAACATGACATCATATTTTTATTTGTATCCACACCACAAATACATAAATGAGTAGATACCAAATGGATATTCTATGCAAGAAAAATATACTTATACATAGATTTTTTATATCGAACCGTTGCTACATTTTTTCAAAAAGTGAATGAGAATCAGGGAGGCAGGTCCGATCGAACAGTGGAACCAAAACCCCCATGATAACCCCTATCGTGGATATAATTATCTTATGGAGTTCTATAATATTTTAAGATATTATAAGACACCATACGATATTTATATCCACGATATAAACTCACAGTGTGCACTCTCTACATGATACCCGTTGAGAAATTGATGTAAAAAAATACGCTTAAAAATTGTGAAATCATGATTCTCCACTATTCCATAGTGTGGAGAGTAAAAATTAAAAGTTGTCTATGGAAACTGATCAGCCCTAGATGTATGCACTGTACACATATGTAAATATTAAGTCGATCGGACTTATAGTTTGGGCTGTAGAGAGGACACAAAAAGGAAAAATCGTACGCCATACATACAAACACATCACGACGAAACTCATAGTGTGCACTCTCTACATGATACCCGTTAAGAAATTGATGCAAAAAATATGCTTAAAAATTGTGAAATCATGACTCTCCACTATTCCATAGTGTGGAGAGTAAAAAACGCTATAAAAGAAGTCACATTTAGAAATTCCACAAACGACACATAGGATGTTTGATTCATGCTTCTGCAGGTTACCATCCAAAATTAGTCGTTCTCTAGTTTGAACAGTGTGTAAAGAGTACGCGGCATTAGTCCGCGTTGCGAAACCGTATGCCGTAAGCATTTTCGGCGTTCTTGCATTTTCGACACCCGATCCTAGGCTGACACCGAGTTAGTTACTTTCACCTGTGTGCCGTCGCGGGAAGGGGGCATGTCTTGCGCAACTGTCTCTCTCGTAGTGACAAAAATTACAATTTATGATTATTCATAGACAAGACATTTTTTTACTGCCGATCTCATTACGTTTACATTGTACAGATGAATTCATTTCATTTTATATTGAGTCTGTTACAATGAATGTTAATTAAGAAATATTACAGAAATTTTTATTCCCCGAGATAATCAGATGAAAAGTAAGTCGAATTTTTAGACGTAATAATATTATAATTATTAAAAAAATATTAAGTTATTTCGAATTCAGTATGTTCTCTCATATCTTTGTGTTGAGGTCTGATGAATAATACATTAATCGAAAATACAAAAAAAATCATTAATCGAAAATATAAACTTTACAGGTTAATGTTTCGGAACAGACTCAGACACAGTCTAGTGAAGCAGTTATTATACATAATATATTCTGCTTAATTTTATGTTCTAAATAAATAAAATATAATATTGTTACTTAATTCAAGTTTCGAATTCAGATTCTGTCTTTCCAACGTAAGCCGCGTAGAGACCTTGAGAAAATGACAGATCAAAACCTACTTTTTCTATGTCACACTGTAAAACTAATCTTAAGAAAAACTTTTTTACTAACGCTGCCACCTCCAATTTTAACAACCTGCTCAATAACATTGACTTCTTTCATATTCAATCTCTACTCTCGTCCAAAATTGCGATAAAGCGCCAACTTTGCACTGATAACATAACTCAAAATTCCACTCTCTAGTATATACATATATGTATGTGTCACCCTAAAGGTTGCAAATACACCTTTTTCGTTATGCCTTAAGAACGTTAGAATCCCATGTTATGATTCTAGAATATAATCTTCTTTGTACTGTTCCTTGTATGTTCTAGGTATGATCTTATAATTTTGTTTTTCTCATTTGTTAATAATTGTATGTAAAACTTTAAAAATCACTTCAAATGAGGTCCTGTTATCATGCACCATAGTCTATCATTTACTATTTTTTTCCATTGTTCTTAATCTCATACTTTATTATATTCTACTGTACTGTAGAATATCCAAAATAAAAAAAATAGGATTTATACAAAAGTTTACTGTTACATTTTACTTACCTCGCCCGCATTTTCAATGTTGTGTTCTGTTCATTTGAAAGAGGTGACACTAAGTAAACATGACATATCATCGAGCGTGGGGGGACAAAGTATGTACTATATTTCAAGATACAAAATTAAATAGAATGGCGATTGGTCCAATATTTCAATGGGGTATGTAATCAAAGAATTAAGTAACGGTAACATAAAATAAGACATCACAAACCAATTGATAGCACGAACAATAATAATTCGTGCACGTCATTAAACGTGACGTAGTGAAAATTACTATATAAAAGAGACATAATTGCACATAGAGTAATCAACATGGACCATCTTCGATCTATAATAGATCGAACATGCTCGAATCCACGTTGCAAGTTGTGATGTTTGAAGATTACGGGAAAGTAAAGTCATGACAATACATCATTAAATCGAACAATTTCATAATATTTAACAATGCTGAACGAATGTGAAAATTATATTTAAAAAAATCTGGTGTTCCGCAGGGATTCAATGTTGGTCCTATAATACATTATGATAACTATTTTACTCGTCAGATTCGACTCAGCATATTTTGAAAGGAAAAAACTTTTTGCTGTGTGATTTGTTTGCAGTGTTTAGTGGTCCGGAGCAAAATTGATAGGTAATGTGCTTTAAATAACCTCCTCTTTTAATGACGGTAAAAAAGCACCAAAATTGATATTCAAACATATTTTCAAAACATTATTGATATGTTCTTGTCGTGAGTCGACATCTGCCTTTCACACCCCATCATTCAGCTTCACATAAATGTTTCGTCAGACACTTTTCATTCTTTCTAACGTGACCAAACCACCTAAGGGCATTTAAGTACCTTCGTTTTGTTCATAATAAACCTTTCATTCCTATACACTAGCGTGCAATAACTTCTTTAAGTATATTATAAAATACCGTATTTGATAGTCGACTTTTTGGTGCCACACAAATAAATATGGCATTTCAATCTCTGGCATTTGCTAACTTAATAATATATATAAACATGTCACGTATTTACAATTTGTCGCCAATATACAATGCAATCACATTGAACATTATGATAGACACACACATTATGTTTGTAATAATAATATATCGAACAATTGGGAATGTGAGTGATAACATGTATACTAAATACAAGTTATGAAAATAAAGAAATAAATTATGTTGGTTACGTACTTTGAAACTGTTTTACAGCTAGTTTATAAAGAATCTAAAAATGCACGTAGAATAACAAAATGCAAATAGGGAGTCCAGTCAGTAGAGAAAAAATAGCCTTTGCCTTGCAAAAGGTGATGTAGACATGATTTTCAAATATGTTGTTTAGGTATAGACTCTGATGAAAAACCAAAGTTTTCGACCTTGGGGAGAGAGAGCACACGCCGACATCTTGGATTAATGGTGTGAAAAATTGGTTAGTTGAAAAAAATTCGCCAACGCTGTTCACCAAAAGACTTACTCCCGTAATGATAACAGATAAACCAGCGCCTACACTGGAAAAAAAAACGTTACCTATAATTAACCGAACTATAGTGACTACAAAACAATTCGTTTTGTGCTACAAAATATTTTTTCAGTGTAGGTAGATTGCTGAAATTCATTTCCTGCAAATGTAAAAGAGGATGTGGCGGAACATGTGTCTGTAGGAAAGCTGGGCTTCATTTATGTGTGGATTCTGCAGTGGTCTGTCATGCGTTATGCTGAATACATCAACAACACAGGAATGATAAAAAATAACTACAAAAGTGAGCTAAAAACCTATGCATTGGGCCTACAGGGGATACCACAATAACGCGCCACAATATGGTGGTGTGGAAAGGAATATATATGTAATTGCAATGAACTGCCATAAATTGTAACTACCTACATAGCTCAAACACCTATGGATTAGGCCTACAAGGGATACCACAATAACGCGCTATGTTATTGCAATGAACTGCCATAAATAATAAAAAATATGATATTCACAATTTAATTAAATCGGACTAGTTAACTTCTAGAGCTGTTTGGGTAGTGTTTTAACGTATCCGTGTATTGCAGCCCTTATATTTATAAAACTAATTTCATATCAAAACTAATCAAAATTTAATATACCTATTTAGTTTTTTATGTTTTCCATATACTTACGTGTTTGTTGTAGGATCAACACCTTGGGAGTGATTTTGAAGAAAGAAGTTTTTTTAGTAAAAAGTTCACCTTTTCGCCGCTGGAAAAAATTGTTACGGAGGCAAAAACCTCTACTGACTTGGCTAAAATAGCAATTTCCAAATATTTGATCCATAGTAAAGTAATACAAATATGGCATATTATAATAAAATAGTTTTTTTTAAATAATGAATACATTCCTTGAGACAAGAACATAAACATCCTCGTACATTCTCTAAACCAGTGATGGGCAAACTTGTTAAGGGGAGGGCCAGATAAAATAAAAAATTATCTAGGCGGGCCGAAAAAAATTGAACAAAACAGATTTCTACAAGTGATAAAGTTTATTTTTGATTTTTACATCACAAACAGATTATATTAAGTATATAGATTTTACTTATATGATAAGAAAAAAATTACTAAAATTGATTATTCTTTAGAAGAGTATGGCTTATGTGACAGATGAAACTGTGACCGAGCTTCTAAACATTGATGGGATGAGCTGATTCGCAGTAGTGAAACTAATTGAAGCTTCATAGTAGAAGAAAACACCTGTTCACAGATGTAGGAAGATGCACATATCGCTATTATCTTCTAAGCGTGAGATTTCGGGTTGGGGAAACTTGATTTTGACAGAGCCTTGTAGAACTCAATTTTAGAAACGTTGAGAAATAGTTGCTTCAATTCAACGCAGAAAATACCTACATTTTGTCCTATTCTAGGTGTAATTTTAGGGGTTATTCGAAACCATGTCGCGGGCCGGATTGACTACCCCAAAGGGCCGCATTTGGCCCGCGGGCCGTACTTTGCCCATGACTGCTCTAAACTAAGCATACTTAGGTGAATGAAATCGATACATGGTGGGGTTCGAACTCACGTTCACTTTATTACGGAGCCAGTGAGATGCCCGCTCTGCCACCGGCTCATCTATCGAAGACCATTATTAGGGTCTTTTTGCGAATAAACAGGGAAACTAAATCTAGTATTGTATAGAAGGTCGTGATGGAGTTTCCTCAAAAATTGTCCGTCAACAAAATAAATAAATGCAGATATTTTCTTTATGAAAGTTGACGTTTGTTGTCCTCTTATCAGGGTCATCTTCTTTAACCAATTCCTTATTAATTATTCCTAGTCCTTTGTCCTGGAGTAGATCAAAATCAAATTGTTTAAATATTGACTTCTCTGAAACGAATCTTCATTTAAGGCATGATTGTAAGATGGTATGCTGCTGTCATAAAAATCAACTTACGATTCACAATTAAGAATAGCTTTCTGAGATAAAATAAATAAGTAAATAAAGATAAAATATAATAATTTATACGAATATTTTCCAAGATGCCTTTATTTAATAAAAGAACAACACGTGAAGAAGACCTGAAAAGGTTTTAAGGATATCGATATAACCAAACGTGAAAAAAAAACCGCAATACCATTGTGCAGTTTCTTTCATTTTTCTTATACATTTTTGTAAAATATGTCAAGGACCATTCTTTATGTAAGTGGATTACGAACTCCCCTCTCATAAAAATGCAGACATTTGCATTTCTTTGTAGATTATCAACTCAAGTGCAAATGGAAATTCAAGTAACTATCGCTATACTTTCAAGTTAAACTTTAACACGAGCTAGAAATAGAGATTATATTCAATATAAAACAAGATTATTTATAAAATAATTTTGAAAACTCTTGTATATTGTTCAATTTATTCAGACAATGCACACATATAATCGATAAACCGTGATTTAACAATACAAAACACAATCACAAAGCTCAATAAATATTTATGGAATCAGCAAGAAATAGATTGGGAGATTAAGACAAGATGGAAGGACGTTTTTTTCTAGTAGAGAAGAAGGTTTTACTAGCACCACTAAAAGTACGAATATCGTCTTTATTATTAACTAGCTTCAATTCCTCGCTGTTAGCCATGATATATGAAGAGAACAAGCAATCGTTTTTATGTTTATTGTCGTCGATAGGGTACGTCCGATTCTATAACTTTTTAAGAACTTACCGACTTAAATAGGTGGGTTCTATTTACCTTAGTCCAAGGTGATATTCTATAACGCTGAAATAGGAACGTTCCCATTTAGGAAGTAATGTGTGACTCACTCCAGGTAAGTCACGCATTAGTTCAACCGTATTCTATAACCACATTTAATCGAATCAAACGTCCTGGGGGGCAAGTGTGGTCCGACCGACGAAATCAAAACCCTAGTGATTACCCATATCATGGATATAATTATTATATGGAGTTCTACAATATCTTTAGATGTCATAGAACTCCATATAATAATTATATCCATATGGGTAATCACTGGGGTTTTGATTTCGCCGGTCGGACCAGACTTGCCCCCCAGATCTTAGTTCACACCTAAATGGAAGCGTAGGTACTGGTTATTTTCACAGCAGTTAGGGATATTTTAGTTAATTTTAAAAAAATCAGTTGAATAACCAAAAAAATAAAAATGGATAATTTACACGTGTTGCGTTATGTTGAAAATAAAAACCAAAGAACATTAGTGTAGATCAATCGAAATGTTAGGTTAGGCGGCATCACGGCGACATGACATTTGGGTTCAAATTATTATCTATACTTTAGTTTTAGGAACAACGTCAGTTACAGAATACGAAATTAAGTTCAAATGACCTTAATTCTAATATTTTAGAAGGTTCCTAATTTAGTTCAAAAGTTACTGAATTGGTCGTAGTGTATACAAAATTTCCATAAGATGGGAAGAGGTTTAATATTTGATTGATTATACTTAATAATAATATAATAATACACTTCCTTGTACCCTGCGCAAGTGGCGAGTTTATTGCCATATGGCAATTTCTTCCAACTAACCAGCATAGTAAATCATTTTATGTTGGCAAACCCACTTCTTTGTAACATAGTATAAGTAAAATTTCTGCCTGATCGGACTATGGGAATAGGTTTGAAATTTGATCGAATTTAATAGTTGTAAAGAGTTAAGTGTTGGCCACAACTCCCAGTTATGATATAATAATACAAATTTATACAGCGTCGTTTTATTATTACAAGAAGGCGGATCATTCCAAGAGTGCTTTTGCTTTAAGATTGACTTTGTTAATCAACACTAGTCAAAATTATTCAACTAAAATCCTCAAGAATTTGGGCTCCACGTAGGTCAGAGAAATTTTAATTTTTCCACTTACAGATCCATTTGCACTAAAACCACTATCATAGGATGGTGCCTTATTGACTGTCCGATTCAGCTGGAGATTTTGTAATCTGTTATTCAGATGATCTCAAAGTTAGACGTCTTTTGACAAAGTTCCTGAATTCTGTGCGAAGTCATGCAGAGCCTTGAAGACTATTAAATTTTATTACCTACATTAAGTTTCTTCAATAGTGACACGTATATATTGCAAACGTAGGAATTATAGAATGTTGATGTGTGTGATATGATCATAATATAGCTGACAGGTAAGACATTTTTTGTAGGAAACTTACTTTTATGGGTGTTGATCGTTGACACCTGTCTTCGCTTTATGCACAGAATGCAGTTTTTTTTGTCGAGAATTTAATGTGAATTGTTTCCGAGGATCGCAGTCATTGTAACGTAGAGGTCGAAAGAATGAATATTTCTTTTGTTTTGCATCAATATCAGGCTCTTTCTAGCAAAGCAAACAATGTAAAAAAAACAATAAAAAAATATGTGCATATCAACTCACCAAATAAACAGTTGGAAGATCTTACACAATAAATGAAGAGGTTGCAAGATCTTGCACAATCTTGTGACAATAAATCAGATGTTACGCATTATTTGTGCATACTATACATACTATTGACATCCACAATTGGATATTATGTGTTAGATGCAACTAGTTATAATAAAATCAGATTTTTTTGTGTACACATGTGTCTAAGCTTTCAAAGGGGAAAGACTTGAAATGCACTTTTTTATTTTTTGTAAATAATAATAAATAAAAATGTTTGTAACCAACGGAGAGGACAACAAACAAATATGTGTATAGTTTCCTACAAGTAATGTGAAAATTTTCGTCGTGGAGGGGAGCGGTTTGCACATATACCGACCTAGTTATAAAAACACAAACACCCATGTGATGTCTTATTTTAAAGTTATTTGCCGATAACTACAGAAGACTTATTGTAAGTTGTGAGGATTATGTGTGTAAGTAGTATATAGGTAACACAAAAGGAAATAATAATTTTATAATGTGAACAAGTTCATGATGTTATCAGGACAGTATTATCGTCAATTCATTGCAAAAACATTGTGCGATGTTAATGTCCCAATTCAAGGATGCATCGTGTACTACCGTAATAATAACATAATCACTAATCAACTAACAGATAACGAGTGCATTTTTAGTCCAACGTCATGCCTACAATTCCTTGTTTGTTCAATTGCAACAATAACCTGCTTGCAATTGTATTACCTGTATGTACCAACATATAAACTAACATTATATCAACATACGTCAATTATGATTTTCTTACATTAAACACCGCACAATATAATTGAGAACAACAGTGTCTTTCATTGATTTTTTTTACATAAATTGAAGTTATTCTGTCAATACATTCTAAGCTGTGCATCCCAAGAATACCAAAAAGCATTAAGAATATTATTTCTGGTCCATCTGTGATTTAGTTATTGATACAGAATAATCCTCACAGTCGTTTTTGTAAATACATAATACGAAATTTCTCCAAATAGGAAAATACACTTTATTTGTGATGAGTATTGATGATCATAATAACAATAGAACTTAAAGTGTTAAGACTTGAATACACAATTTAATACGATTGAACAAAATCAAACAGTAAAAAGAAATGAATACATAGCGAGCATACCTACATACATTGATATTATTACTATAGTTTTAATTTACGAAATACAATTAATTCAACACTTCTTCTTCTCAGGTTTCAATCCTGGGATTGGTTTGCAGCAATGTCTTCAATTCTATTCTTCCCTGTCTTGTGCGGCTCTTTTGAAATCAACTATGATGAGCAACGCACTTCTACCCACAGGTCCTCCAGATACTCTCGGCGTGGGCGTACCCTAGCTTGTCCCCTCGGTCATACCCTCCATTACGACGTGCAAGAGGCTCTCTTGTCGTATTACATGGCCGATCCATCTTGCACGCCTTTCGGTGTCCTGAGTAGGTGCCTTCCTCCTTCGATTCTTTGGAGAACCTCCTCATTCGTTATGCCTCCAGTCTCCTTTTATCTGTTTCGGATAGACACAATGACTCGCAGCCGTACATCAAGATACTCTAGACCAATTACTGAAGACTATAGACCTCTGTAATACGTCAATTTTTAGATTCAAATCATCAGTAATTAAGTCCCTGAATGCCTCTGTGGCTTCTGGTGAGTAGTGTTTTTGCAAGCTCTCCTCTTTCTCTCTCCGTCCAATTCCTAATATCCTTTCCCCTATATTATAACAGATATTACAATCTACACAAAATTGATTATTTCTGTAAACTTCCAATAATGGAGTGTTATATTATTAATATATTATTTGTTACTTAGACTGTATGTTTACAAAATAAAATAAAATAAAATACTCCATACATAGGTCTTGATGAGAAGTATTCTTAGTTTTAGGTCTATATTGTTCGACTCTATTATTTTTGATCTTCAATTAAATGCGAGTCTTGCTTGATGTATACGGCTGTCGACCTCGCTCTTAGACCGACAGTCCCATATTATTTTGTTCCCGAGGTAGACAAACTCCTTGGTGTTCTTTAGTGGAACTCCCGACATCACTACTCTCATTTGTTGTTGCGTTCGGCCTACAGTCAGCAGCTTTCGCAATAACTTCAAAATAAATCAATTTCTAGATTATCAGTATAAGCTCGAGATGAAAATAAAACTTTACAGAGTGTAAAATCAATACTAGTACAAACATATATTACACACATACACATCACACTACACCAATTTGTTTCCAGTCTACACCAGCAATTATTATTTAATATATATAAAATTGTCACACTAGATAAGACTGCATTATTTTTGACACCAGGTTCCAATAAAATTATTCAAAAAAATATTCACTTAGAAACCTTGAACTTGCAGCTGAAAGTCAAAACAATATCGCCGGAGCCAATTTGATAAATAAGATAATACACATAAGCATAATAATAATAGTGAGTGTAATGTGTTAGCTAGGTGATAATGTTCATAAATACGGGATAACAGTTAATTAATGTGCTTTATTAAAGTAGCCATTGACAGCTCATCGCTACTTTGCAATTATTTACGTCGATTGCGATATTCGACATCAGACAGCTGCTTTAGATAGTACTATTTTGACATGTACAAGACATGGCCTAACCCTGTGTACCTGTATGTGTACGTAAATATGTAAATATTTCGAGGTCAAAATGCTCACAAATTTTTGTCAATTTATAAGAAAATACGAATGACCTCAACAATAATTCAATGGTTTACAGTTTCAAGTCGAATTGAATAATACAATTGAACGATTATCGATAAGAAAAGCCAAATTTTGAACGACGGCGAGACCCATACAAATACCGCAGTGAACTTAGGCACAGACGCGTGATTGCGGCGGGACAGTAAAAATATCAACAATGCGAACTTCAACTTGCACAATTCCTACATTTCGTCACATAAAACGACACACAAGGTACGTACCGACACAATAAATACGCGTAATATACGTAATTCGATTAAATCACAATCAGTGTGAACTTCAAATGTCGACGAAGGGCGAAAGTCAAAACATGGCGGCTGGACTAACGAGACATCTGCCGGGAACCGGTGTACACATTTATGAAATTCCTCTTGTCAAATCCACCACCTTCTCCGAATGACAACAGAAAAGATGATAAGTCCTCACCTCGAAAACACTTCGGGCTGACAGCCACCGAACCCCAAACAAACTCCAACATGTGACGTAACCGCGTGGAACCTTCACACAGGGACACACCGCTACATGTATATATTATATATATTATGTGTGTATTTACATCAGAGCACAACACCGTTTTATCCAGTTTCACTGGGACTCACAGCACAGGGGGACACAAGTGAAAATTTATCGACACAATAAATCGGCACAGTAAAACTGAGACAATTCAATGAGAATTGTGTAAAATTGGCGGTGCGATATGACAAAAACAGCGCGAGACGTGACACGCAGACAGCGGGCGACCGGTGGCGTGTCGCGCGACTGGCGATAGAGCGCGCCACTAGTCGAGTCGTCCCTCGTGCCGCGCACTTCGCCCCGCCACCGCCGCAACCTGCGCCCCGATCGGCCCAGTCGTGCCTCAACATAATGCCCGTACGACTCCGTGCATATTCACTATTCACTCACTCACCTACTACCGCGATGGGACCTTATTACAAAATGTTTTATTGAACATTTCGACACTATACATATTATATTACAAGAAATCGAAGACAGATAAATCAGATAGTGGCTATTTTCATAACAGCTTCATTTCACAGTTATTTTTTCAGCAAACAAAACTACCTAATGGCAAAATAAATTCATGTAAAAAATCATGCTTTTTTTAAGCATTTACAAACTTTACAAAAAATAGATAAATGTATAGGATAGCCATTTACTATACGTAAAAACAATATATAAATATAACAATTTAACTGTCACAATCCTTTTGCCATCCTTTTTTTTTCTCTTCCCTTCCTTTCCCGTCACAGGCAAACATACATCTTAGTTATATTTAAATTTATAATGTTTAAAATGTTTTATATTTAATATCTGTGGACATATGTAATTGGTCTGTTTGTTTTTATTTTATAGTGTATTATTCCATTTTAGTATTTTAAGACTGTATTTGTCCCTAAATAAATAAATAAATAAATAAAACAGTATTAAATAATCTTAAAAGACAATTATGAACAGACAGCAGGGCTACTCGTTAGACCATCTTTATTAATAGGTTCTAAGCTTAAAAATATATAAATCAGTACTCGATCATAACCTATGTACATTCAATAATAGAAAATCGATAAGATCAAAGTTTAGTACAAATTGGTCATTAATTATTGTATAAATTAATTTTAATGTAAATGATTTATAAAAGTCTGAACCAAATCTTAATTAACTTCATGAGTATCCCTCCTGATCACAGCTGCAACGAAGGGAGATTGCAGGAAGAGGAAGGAATAATATTAAAGAATTATATGAAAAATATAATTTCATTACTCTATCCTTATTTTATATATTATGTGGTGATAGATATGCCCTTTTACAATTTACAGTGGAGGGAAAGATATAGGGAAGAAGGAGTATGGGGCGTAAAAGAATATCGAGGCTTAAAAATCTCAGGCAATGGTTCGGGATTCCGGATACGGCGTCACTAATTAGGTTGGCGCAAGATCGGGATGAGTTTGGTGTGATGGTCGCCAAACTCCGTTAGGAGCTGAAAAAAGAAGATCCTTAATTAATAGTTGTGCGGTTTGCACATATATCAACCAAGCAAAAAAATAGAATTAGCGAGGCACCCACGTGACGAGCTCAAGTTGTTTTTCGATAACTATAACATCATTACGTCTATAATTCACTCATTTTATTAAATAATTTTGATGATCATTCTCACGAACTACTTATGTTTGATAATTGATTATTATGATTTGTGTATTTTAACCATTTTAACTAACTAAAGCATTCTCAGAACTGGACGATTCCTTGACACGTGCCTAATTTATGACAAAGGTATAAATAAAGCAATAAAAGGATTAACCCAGGATCAATTTCCGACCACAACAGCAGCGGGGCATAAAATAACCAAGGTCAAGCTTTCAATTTTATAACTGGCGGCTCGTCTGTCTGTTTCCCCCCAAAAAACAATAACATTTTTAATGATCGTTTTTTGGAAGAGGCAGCCTAGCAACAGCGGAGAGAGAGAGAGAGAAGTGAGCCTTTGTCTAGCCGAGCCGTGACAACCTTCGAACGAAGAAGAGAAAAAAATGCGATGAGATGAATTCTCGGAAGAATATTTGAAGAAACGAGTTTTGCAGAGAATCATATGTGTCTTGTATCATCAGTGTTGTTTCTAGACAATGGGTTCTCTTAAAGAAATAGGCAATGAAATTATTTTTGAAGGTTTCCAAGAATATAATATATGGTTTTTTAACATATTTTTAATTATCTCAATAGAGACGAAGTTGGAATATTTATTGTAGGAGAACCGGGAAATCAAGGCACCTACAGGGCCTACGACCTGTCATCGGCTGGTTTACGTGATCACTTTATGCGCTTGCGCAACGTTCACCAACTATGCCTTCTTAATGAGATCCCTATCAATTCAATTCTAAAAAAAAGTTCTATATATTGTAATACTGAAATTCTTTTCGCTTGAAAATAAGGAATTTTTACTACAGCCATCTATGGGTGAAGTTATGAACAACAATCTTATTATTTTTTATTTATTTTGTTGTAACGCCATCTATTGAGAGAATTGTTTTTTTTGAAAAAAATCCAATGTTTGCGCATATGCAATAATAAAAATATTCGTTACTTACACATTGGTACAAGTAGGTAAATAAGACTAAAATGACCTTATAAGTCTGGCGCAATTCAGGGGTGACTTCTATGCGAAAAATGCATTGTCACCTCAGATATAAGAATTGTAGCTTTCATTATTTACAAAAAAAAAACAATTCTCTCAATAGATGGCGTTACAACAAAATAAATAAAAAATAATAAGATTGTTGTTCATAACTTCACCCATAGATGGCTGTAGTAAAAATTCCTTATTTTCAAGCGAAAAAAATTTCAGTATTACAATATATAGAACTTTCAAAATTGAATTGATAGGGATCTCATTAAGAAGGCATAGTTGGTGAACGTTGCGCAAGCGCATAAAGTGATCACGTAAACCAGCCGATGACAGGTCGTAGGCCCTGTAGGTGCCTTGATTTCCCGGTTCTCCTACAATAAATATTCCAACTTCGTCTCTATTGAGATAATTAAAAATCTGTTAAAAAATATCTTTGACTCCCGACAGGGAAAAAAATCCAATGTTTGCGCATATGCAATAATCAACATATTCGATAATATATGGTGATTATCAAACTCATATTATTCTCTACAAGAGAATAAACCCCTCTCTACAAGAGAAAAATGCTGATTTACTCAGAAATTAAAAACTATATAACAGATAAAAACCCAATATTTGCAAACATTGATTAAGACCGGTATTACAAAAAATTTCTTTGTAAGTGTTGAACAATCCTATTCCTTTCCACACACGTAAGGAGTATTACAAGCGAATATTTCAAATGATTACTAAATCCATTACCTTTAAATTGAAGCACAATCTACAAATCTTTGAAATTAATAATAAGTATACGAAGATCTGTTAATAATTCTTAAGTCCAAAATCCATCCTTTGGCCAAAGAGATGTTCAATGTGCTGAAGGATTTATTTTATTTTTAAAATATGATATATTACATTACTTTTAACGATATTTAGTTAGTGGACAGACAATAAATTATTGGTGAAACTAAATGAAAATAACTCGACTAATTTTTTTTTTTTTTTAACATGTCTACGTAGGGGACGCCAGCTATTAGGATTTGGGTCCATTTTACTCTTCCGAAGAAGCGCACTACGTAGCGTTGGGAGGGGTTTGCAATCTAGAAAAGAGTTTATTAATTCGGATTTTAAAAAGACCCGGGTTGTACGAAGGTGGAAACACAGAATTCGGAAGATCGTTCCACAGTCGGGCTGCTGTGTTAATAAAGGAGTTCGAGAAGCGACTTGTTCGTATATGTTGAAGGTCCACTGTGAATGGATGCTGCGATTGAGTGAAGCAAAACTAAACAAACAGTGAAACTAAAACTTGCTTTTTAATTCTGTCGTAAAATTGCAATTATTTAGAAGAAATTACTTTTTGACAATAATTCCACCATTATTCACTTTTTTGTCAATTACGTACAACATTTATAATGCAAAACTATAAACTTATATAGGAAGCCTGAACTATTATAGTTGTATTAACTAATTAAAAACAGAGTATGTAATTAATTCAATAATTAATTATAACCGAGTGACGCCATCGGAATAGACTATAATTAATATTTCCAAGTTAGTGTTAGTTAGTTAGTATAGGTACACAATAATTATAATATTTACAAAATTAATAGTTAACGCTGCACCTTTACCGTTCACGGTAGATTTTTAACAGGCGGCACATGATATTATTGAACGACTTACTGTAACTAACACAAGCATGTCTAAATTTAATTACTCACATATAGTAATTCTGCGTGAAGACTTATGTGTATATGACTTGTTAGTGACTTCATTTACAATCGATAAATAATAATTATTATAATAACATTCGCGATAGGTAATTTAAAAAACATTTGCCGTCAATATAGTATACATAAAATATTATACAACCGTAGCGTGCGCATACAATAGTTAAAAATACATCTTCTTGGTTACCCGTCCTTTCGGTGGCTCCAGCTTAAATTGAGCACAATGTTAAGAAAAATAACTACCTATGTAAATGTTTCGACATTAAAGGCCCCTAAACAATAGACATTTTTGTCAAACGAGAAGTTTAAAAATCAAAATAACTACAAAGCTTATGTCCCGTAATGAAACTGAACATGCCTTAAGGCATAAGACTTTCGTAGAGTTCTATCCAATTTTAAATTACGAAATAATTTAAAAAACAATTATTTACGAATTTTAATCTTAGTGATTTGATCGTGATTTCGGACGTTGTTTTTTTTAATTATTAAATACTAATGACATGTATTGAAAAAAAAATAGTTCACAATATTACATAAGTCTTAAATTGAATAATTCCAAAATTAAATTGATGAAACATAGTTTCACCAAAAGCATTTAGTGCTCATTTAAATACATATTTCACAATTTTTATGCTACGAAATATTATGTAAGAAATGATTATTTTGTAAAGTAAATAAATGTTATTTTTTCAGATATTAATTAACACGTGAAAACAGCTACAGTAAATATATAATACATAATATTTAAATAACGTTTCAAGAGTTCAAGATCCAATTCTAAATCAGATTATGATTTTGTACAATGTATATATAAGTATGTCACCAAGTAAAATTAAAATTTAACAAACAAATTCAAAAGTCATTATAACATTGTTAAAATTGTTGTGAAACCACCCTTTTCGGCATGTTTGGTAATGACGCTTCTGCTACAAATGTACATGTATAATAAATATCAGGAATACTTTGCAAACACTACAATAGAAAATAATTTAATGCTATTATTATCAAATGATAAATGATACCGTCTGATATGATTGTAGAAATGCAAACTACCTACCCCACAAATAAACTCTGCAGAAGAAAGCGCTGGGATAGTAACAGCTGTTCGTCTTAACGCTTATATTGCATTATGCATATTTTTATTAGTATTAAACCTCAAGTACATAAACGAAGACTGCGATGGTGGCCTTATAAAATCAAAAATAAAATAAAATCATAATTGTATTTCTCTATACAAAACTAAAAATAAAGCTTTATTGAGTTATGAAAAAGAACAATAATGATTATGTCGATTTCCAATGATTCAAATAATGCAGTAAAGCAATGTTAAATTATACACTAAACCAGATTTCCGTTTAAAATGTTTACTTTCTCAAAGTTCCACAAATTACTATTAGAAGACCCGTAATGGAATGAGGCAGAAATAGGTGACATAAAAACAGGTATAAAAGATACATATAAACAAAACTGTACTTCGAGATTATGATAGAAAAAATCTTTAAGAATGTATTTGATGGGGTCACAACCAACGGAAAATGTCAAGCTGCTTGTAATTCCATATTTTGAAGAAATATAATCATAGAAATGAAAAATAGATGATGAAGGGGCCCCAGGAAACCTTAAATTAGGCTCTGTATATGTAAATACACGCCAGAGAACAGATAAGAAACTAATGAATAGTAATCCAGATAAAAACATTATATATATATATATATATATATATATATATATATATATATATATATATATATATATATATATATATATATATATATATATATATATATATATATATATATATATATATATATATATATATATATATATATATATATATATATATATATATATATATATATATATATATATATATATATATATATATATATATATATATATATATATATATATATATATATATATATATATATATATATATATATATATATATATATATATATATATATATATATATATATATATATATATATATATATATATATATATATATATATATATATATATATATATATATATATATATATATATATATATATATATATATATATATATATATATATATATATAGGTCTATCTATCTATTCTAGACAGGCACGTTGTATGCACAATGCACATAAATAATGTAGGTCAGTTGAATTAATCTACAATTTGTTTTAAAATATGTATAGTAATTAACTACCATTGTAGGTATCTAAATATAAACAAATCGATAATGATGTGACTCATGACAATGGCCTTAATACAAAATACAACGATTTGAAAATCTCATAGATTTACGGCAATTTATTCGAATCAAATATAAGAACAATCAAAGCAGTAAAAAAATATTAAACAACTATTATCAGAACAAAAAAACACCGACAACCTGGGAGGATCTATGAATTAAGATTATGTTCAGGCCATGTGAAGATAGGTGAAAAAAGTATATTTAAGGTACAAATTTGAGGGAAAATCATTTAAGTGTTCTGCAAAGATAGAAAAGTATTTGAGACTTTCTTAATTTCCGGACTCTCCCAGATGGTTGTGACTTTGTTTAGATTGTAATTCTTACCGCTGCATCAAATAATGTATATATGTCAGCCATACGAGTATACCTGTAAGAATTTTCAAGCATCAACGGATTCAGAATACATCAAAATGCAATAATGCAATAAATAATAAATAAATTTGGAATGGTAAAATAAAACCAAAGTTTTCAGTTCTACTAATTTAATGACACTGACTAGTTTCGGTCATCCAGTGACCATTTTCAAAGTGTACACTTTGAAAATGGTCACTGGATGACCGAAACTAGTCAGTGTCATTAAATTAGTAGAACTGAAAACTTTGGTTTTATTTTACCATTCCAAATTTATTTATTATTTGAAATGGAGTTCTACCAAGAATTGTCCGTAGAAAAGTTAAAAAAATAATGCAATAGTTTTGATGAACCCAAAACAATCATTGATATAAATTACACTAACCATCAACGGATTCAAACCATCCCGGTAATGACACTCAATCATGCATGGAATTCATATTAATGAAATAAGGTTATCATAAGAAGATTCATCAAGAGGTTATCATAAGAAGATTTAACAAGATTTCAAGAGGTTATCATGAGAAGATTTAACATGACTGTGAGACATGGACCGTAGGTCAGAGGGCAAAAGAACGCCTGTCTGCATTCGAGATGTGGTGCTACAGATGCATGTTGAAGATCCACTGGTCGGACCACATCCAAAATTGTGAGGTGCTGAGCAGAGCCGGGGAAACAAGGCAACTCCTCAAAAGAATCGCCCAACGACAATCCAACTGGATTGGCCATAACATGAGGCACCCGGGTCTGCTCATAACCATCGCGGAGGGAACGGTAGAGGGCAGCAACTATAGAGGCAGACCAAGAAAGAGCTACTTAGACCAGGTGATCGACGACATGTGCTCTAGTAGCTACGTGGAGATGAAGAGGCTGACAGAGGACAGGGCGGAGTGGAGTAGAAGAGAGGCAGCCATAGCTGTTACAAACCAATCCCAGGATTGAAACTGATAAAAGAAGAAGATTCAACAGATTCAAATATCATTATATGAGAATCATTTTAACTTTACATTTGTGTATTTATGTATTCGATTGAGTCATTTTTTTGCGTTCCACCCCATAATGTCAAAGTATAAAATATATTTCGGTATCAACAGATTCAAACCATTCTAAACGATGCATTCAAACGAGTCATTACATTCAACTGAGTCATCTGTTAAAGTTAACACAGTTGGTTTTAGCATCAATGGATGCAAACCTACCCGATGTCGATACATAAATAAAACAGAACGCCTTCACCTCCGATCAAAATATTAAGAAGCTCCGTCGAGTAAACAACAACTAGACGGTATTGAGTGTCGAACCCGTGGTCTGATGGTAGAAGAGAAAGGGGCAAGGTGGGCGGGAGAGTGGACTTTCACTAGTGCGCCGCCGCCGCGCCGCCACTCGTTCACTCCCGCCCTCCACCCTCGGAGACAGGCGCCACCCTGACCTGACTTTGATATTGTCCTGGTTGTGGAAAGTGCAGCGGGCGCGTGCGCACTCCCCTTCGCCTCCCTCCGCTCCCATAAACCGCTCCAGCAATCCTTCCCCCTTCGCCAGGACTGTTGGTAAACACACCCGCCCGATACTTCCACCGAATGCAATTCACTTTTAGATCGCCCACGAACTGAAACTTTTTTAAATGGCACGAAGGACCGATAGAGTTGTACGAAGAAATATCTCGAGACACGAACAAAAATTACATAATTTATTATTCGTATTATCTAATCAGGTCAGTTTTCGTCGTGGCACGAAATAGAATTTATTTATTTATGGTTATTTATCTAAAATAAACGATCGCAAACTTAGTATAGGTATTTATTTTTTTATTCTTCAGTCATTTTTGAAACCGACAATTTTTTTTTAATAGTTAGGCAATTCACAAAATATTGTATGATTTGTGCCATAATTGTATTCACAGAACACTCAAACTTAAATATAAACAACATTAAAAAAAACATAAAATGTCAAAAGGTATATTACAGAAGGATATTATTTTCAACAATAAATTTTATTAGCTTACGATACATATTAATTTTTTTGAGAGCCAGGAGATGAGCAACATTAAAAGAGATTTCACTAAATTCGTTCTAAAGACTGGATTGGGCATTCGTTAATAAATATAATATATCAGTTCCACTGTAAAATGTTTAGATTATGGGTTTTGTGATTTCGAACCATTTTTTAAAAAAGAATTTAAAAGCGGGATAAGATTGGCAACGTTGGACGGTAAATTAAAATTTGAGTTAGAAATTAAACTAATAAGAATTTGAGAAATTAAATGTACAACAGAATGGGCATCATCTTGGAAAATATTTTCTTGGACTTCATCAGAGGCAGAAGCAGTTGATTGGCTTAAAACAGCGCATTCATTTATAGGATGACTAGCTTCACCTTTTGAATACGACATACAATTGTTTATTTCTTTAATATTGATATGAGGAATTTTCTGTTTTTGAGTTTCCGATGACATTTTAGTGTGTATTGTTTTTTTTAAAACTTTGTTTATTGTTCAATTGGTTATTAGTCACTTCAGAAAATTAGTCTACCTATTCACAGAAGTTGGGTAGAGTTGAGATGCTTGCAAATATGATATATTTTTTGTAGCCATTGAATGTTTAATATTTTTTTGCCGAGTGAGTGCCGGGCAAATCTGGCTTGGAGCTGAATGAGATCCTGAACAGTTTATACATTTTACAAAGTCCACCACTTGGCAAACTACACCAAGGTGGCTATCTCCACATTTGAAGCATCGAGTTATTGAACGACACTGAATCTTCGTGTGACCAAAACGAAAACAGCGATAACATTGAATTGTTGGAAATACATATGTTTCAACTCTCAGAGAGTTATGTATAAAAAAGGTAAACATATTCTTGGAGATTTTGTCCTTCGAACGTTACGACAACAAATTCAGATGGTTTCCATAGTGTTTCTCCTGATGATCTATCTTTAAAACTGATGCGTCATGCTTTTAAAATTTTCCCAATATAGTTAGGTACTGCACAATTTTCTAAGTCTGTTGAAATACCATGAATAAAACCCATTTTTGTCACATTAAATCTTGGTATATAGGCCTTTAAGTTATTTATTTTTAAAAATATGGATGTCGTTAATTGATTCGCTCTCTTGGCATCTTTGAACGTAATCGAGATTTTATTTCTCCCTTCTGATTTTACTCCACCCGGAGAAATATTTTTGATATTATGTTTTATAAGGATACTACCAATTTTCATTGAGTGAATATTTTTGCTTGAGTCAATATCCTGGACGAAAACAATATAAGGGCCTGACGAATTTTCCAGATATTGGATTTCATTTTCACTACGGGTATTTTACAATCTTTTCGAAGAGCTATTTAAATTTGGAGCTTTAGATGGATGGATAATGTCATAATTATTTGTGTTAGGTATCTTGTTGTTTTGTTTAGGTGGCGTTGACATTTAAGTTTTTTTAACACTTGGACTTGGTCCCGGATCAGGTGGGATATCCAAATCCATATTTATGCTTGATGAACGAATACAAAAGAAGACTCACAATAATGAAATTAATGCAAAATAAATATAAAATAAATAAGATTTTAGTTATAAAGAATATTTTTTTTCGGAGCGAATATAAACACAAACTTGTTGAAAACCCGGTTGCTAAGCGATGGATCAAAAACCGACAGTTGAAAATACCAAAAAGCCTATAACCAGGCGATAACAGTTTTATATAATGCCGATTTACAGGTTTCTATAATGAAAAATGAACCCTTGCTTCCACTTCATTGAGATATAGTCAATCATAAACATAATGAATGAGTTTAGAAATACAAATTATATAAATTTGCAAATCATTTTTTATGAATATTCACAGAAATGAACAACTAAATAAATCAAATGGAACAATTCAAAGCAATACTACGAATCTCGAATCTCTTCAGAATTTGTTAGACTACCAGAAACAAACTCAGTAAATCACTGTCAAGTTGAATGAGAAAAAGATTCATGTACCTTGTTATTGGAGTATTTTTATAAACCTATTATTTCATAGGTGATTCACCTTTCTTCATCTACGGATTCAACCATTTCTAGGTCTTACATTACGTATATAGCGTGTCAGGGTGAAAACAGCGATTACATAATGAATGGCTAATTTAGCCTTCCTTAGTATAATAGGATTAGACGATACAAGAAGTATAAATTGATGTTTCGCACCTCTATTTTCCAACAACACGCTTTTTCAATGTGCTTTTGTGACTAAACCTTTTCGCTAAGACACCTTAGCATTTCCAAGGTCGGCAAGAACTACTGTGCTGTTTTTACATTAAAAATAAATTTCACCTGAACTGACACAAAAAAAAATATATTCCAAATGAACTGTAACTAACTGTCAATATAAAGTGCCAGTTTCATGGTATTCAAAATACGGTCCCTTAAAACACTCAATTCGCCATTAAGTACTCAATGGGTTTTTGAAATCAATATTGCCGACTGATTTGATTCGACTAAATATAGAAATATATCTAAAACATTACTCAAAACTACCTACCTTCTAATTAATAATAAACAGTGGGGGGCATGGAAGGAGCCTCCACGAGAGATTGCTATACATGTTGCTAAAAACAAAAAAAATGCAAACGGAAGCAATCCGGCGCCCCCTGGTAACGGCATTAGTCGGCCAATCCTTTCAACATCGGACAACCACTCAAAAAGTCCGACAAAAAGGCCCTTATCAGGGCCACTCACGACGTCCTCAATTGACATATAGGGATTAAGTCAAGACAAAGAGACTATTCTCTCGGATATCTGCAAAGACATAGATATACTGATGATACAGGAGACGCACAGAGTACCCACGAATCACAGACCGAATATAGAAGGCATGAGACTGGTACTGGAACGCCCACACGACAAGGCGATATCCGTCGCTGAGTGGCAAGGTGTAAGATCCGGACCCGTAAAGTAAGTAAGTAATTTTTTAACAGATTTTTAATTATCTCAATAGAGACGAAGTTGGAATATTTACTGTAGGAGAACCGGGAAATCAAGGCACCTACAGGGCTTACGACCTGTCATCGGCTGGTTTACGTGATCACTTTATGCGCTTGCGCAACGTTCACCAATTATTTTATTTATTTATTTAAAAACTGTCCGAATATCATCGTACACTGCTGTCACATAATCCAAATCATTCAAGTGTACATTTAATATGCATAATTGTGGAGCATGTTTAAATGAGGTGCATATTATATCAATCACTTCACATGTCATACCAATTTTGGTAGACGTTCATGTCATAACAAAACTTGGTGGATTGGTTCATGTCCTTACAAAACTTATTGAGTTCGTTTGTGTCCTAACAAAACTTGGTGGGTTGGTTCATGTCCTTACAAAACTTAACGAGTTTGTTCGTGTCCTAACAAAACTTGGTGGGTTCGTTGGTGTCATGACAAAACTTGGTTGGTTCGCTCGTATTATAACAAAACTTGGTTGGTTCGTTTTGTCCTAACAAAACTTGATGGGTTCGATCGTGTTATAACAAAACTTGGTTGGTTCGTTCGTGTTATAACAAAACTTGGTTGGTTCGTTCGTGTTATAACAAAACTTGGTTGGTTCGTTTTGTCCTAACAAAACTTGATGGGTTCGACCGTGTTATAACAAAACTTGGTTGGTTCGTTCGTGTCCTTTCACGAATAACATCAAAATTGAGAGTCACGCGGAATCTATATTAATAAATTATCCATAATATTAATTAAGTCCACGGACTATTGAGATAATTAAAAATCTGTTAAAAATATCTTTGACTCCCGACAGGGAAAAAAATCCAATGTTTGCGCATATGCAATAATAAAAATATTCGATTAAGTAAGTAATATTAAACAGTTGTATTACTATGCAACGCGTTGTTTTCAATGCAAGCTTTTTACTTAAAATTTCACTTTTTATGAAATCGACTGTAGACACAAACTCGATGGGCATATATATAATAATAAATGTAACTTTTAAAAAAGCTTTTATATTTTAACGGACAAAATTAGAAACGAATATATTCGTGGTAGCTTTGAGGTCGCGCCCATCCCGGAGAAAATGAAAGAAACCAGACTCCGATGGTATGGGCATGCAAATAGAAGGGGAGACGATCACGTGGTCAGGATGG
The DNA here is from genome assembly GCA_963576475.1 of Molanna angustata. NCBI lineage: Eukaryota > Metazoa > Arthropoda > Insecta > Trichoptera > Molannidae > Molanna > Molanna angustata. Next base: position 2,862,932 of record OY754968.1, on the reverse strand, counting down.
CCCTAAATATTCCCACACCATCCAGAGCTAGAGGCCGTCCACAGGCCACCTGGTGGACGAGTATTGAGAGAGAGAGAGCTGAGGAAGGACCAGCTGATCAGTGAGATGAAACAGGACAGAAAGACGTGGAGACTGCGTACCAGGAGGGCCGACCCCAGATGAACTGGGAAGAGGAACAGCCAAAGAAGAAGATAGTTGATAGCCGTCGTGAAGCCATCTTGGACTGAAAAGGAGGCTTACTCCTAGAACGACCCGTCTAGGATGAAGTAGGAGACTGCATAAACCCTATCAGTAGACACTGATACAGGCAGATAGTTTTAAATGAAAAAGACCTCCAAAAAATATTAACATTAATTTATGATTTGAATAGCGCTGTTAATGACTAAACTAAACAAAATTTTACGTTCGTATTGAAGGCTTGTTCTCTTGGGACAAACAATGTTAGAATGGTAAACTTGACAGCGACACCAACATACAGTAAAAAAAGCCCCACACGAGAAAGAAGAAGATGCTAAGTAACATTTATTTTGTCTACAAACAATGGTTATTTTAAAAATAACAATTCACAGAATCAACCATATTATTTGAATATTTTTTCCTCTTCAACTACCCTTAGAAGCGTTATTTGTTGCGAACATTTTAAAATTCACAGACTTGGGAATCGTTGTTTGTATACACGTCTAAGCTATCTCAATTCATTTTAGTGCAAAATAAAAACATAACATGTTAATTCATGCTAATGTTAAACAAACAAAAATAGCAACAAAAAAAACACACTAAGGTATAACGAGCAAATATAATTAAAATTCCCTTTTGACTACGTGATAAAGAACATGTAGAGAAGATTCGCCATAATACAGAATGGATTTACATGTGTAATCTTTTCAGATGGGCATGTCTATATTATTCGACGAAAATATTTATTTATTTCACTTCATGTACAATAATGTGTACAATGGCGCGTTTGTTGCCATAAGGCAATTTCTTCCAACCAACTAAAACAAATTACTTACTTACTTTCCGTGTCCGGAACACCATCATATTCGTACCCCCCAATATTCGGCCACTCGGATTCCACTAGTGTTTGCTATCACTGTGTCTTGGTGCGTGCATGTCACTCCTATCATGGGACATGACAGTAGGTGCACGTTGTCCTGTCTGGCGCCACACTCGCAGATGTCTTCCTCTCTGTATCCCCATTTCTTGAGGTCACTGTAACAGCAGGAGACACCCGTTCTGAGCCTATTGAGCGCTCTCCATGTTGGATAAGGCAGGTTGTGTCCCACTGACACGTCCTCCGCGGGTGGTAGCTGAGTGCGTTCGACACTATCACGCCACAGTGACAGCCTTCGGGCCTCGGGGAGGCCAACTATAGGGGCGGTCATCTCCAGGAAGCTTCTTCTGGACTTGAGTCTGCACTGATGCGGCTGTGAGCCATACATTGGATGTCTAGGGTCAGTTTGCTGCTTGCTCCGTTCGACTTCTGCTGCAACACGCCGTCTGATCGTAGGGGGGGCAATACCCACAATTGGATAGAGTTCTTTAGAGGGGGTCGGTTTTAGGCAACCAGATATTAATCTGGCTGTTTCATTAATTGACTAAAGCAACGTGAGCCCATAAATAGTGTGGTGGTACATTAATTAGTGTAGTGGAATTCTTAAAAATCGATAGCTTCATTGAGTTAAACCAAGAGTAGGAACCTATATTTTAGGAGAAATTGGGAACATACAGGGCATAAAAAGACCTACCCCACTAGACAACGTGTCATTTAGCTCAAGAAAAGATAATATCGATTATCTCTTCGGGCTGATATCGATTGATCCACGTGATCACATAATAGGACAAAAGAGAATTAATAAAAATATGTATTATATTTTTCTATTTTACCATTCCATGATTAAATACAACTTCAAATAATGAAAACCGTATTAATCAACAATTGATGACAACAGTTGTTTTTAATTGCAATGTAAACACTTCCATGCACCCTCTACAGACTTTATTGCCTAATAATGTCAGCTAGATTTAAAATGTGTTCGTAAATCGACAAACATAATATGTAAATGCAATAGTTAAGAATTATATTGTATTGCAACTATAGCAAAAAAAAGTGGTGAATTAAATGAAAATCTCAAAGTCAAAGGTGGAAGGTGATAAATAGATGTACGTTTTCCATAACCTCCGCATTTCCACTACCCATCCCAAAGAATTTCTTTGTTCCGACATTGCAGAGTAAGTGGCTAAATATATGCAACCGTAAAGAACGAAATGAGGTCACCTCTACGGGACCTTCCTCTATCTATCATCCTTAGATTCTCACAACACAACTTAATTAAAACATCATAAAATATTAAGGAACCGTGCTAGTTTATGGACGATGAACATAATAATATTATATCAGATGAAACTTAAAATAATGCAACAAAAGATATATTATGGCATTGATGAGAACCCACCATTAAACTGATTAAAATGAGAGGAACTTTCAGAAGCGGTACCAAGTGGGTATACTGTTGCATAGTGCAAGTTATTTTAAATCAAATCATTACCCAACTCTATTAGTCATGTATTGTTAAACAATAAAATAAATATAACTTAAGTGGGCGACTGCTGCCAACGTACCATTTTTTTCAATTTAATATTGCATCATTACTACAAAACGTATCATTTTGAAAAAAAATAACTTAGTTTAGATATTTATAAAGAAAAATATACCTTAACTTTTTAATTATGTTCTGTATATATTCTGGTAGAAAAATAATAAGCATACCCCGATTTTTGACATTTATCTTATATTTCTAAATAAGTATAAGGTATAGAAAAATATATATTTTTTTAAATTAAAGAAGAACAAAATATCTGGTAAAATATGTTGTGACGCATTTGCATCAGATTAGGTAATTAAACCAAAACTACTTTTATTTCGCAATGGCGCTGATTGGAAGATAAATGTTTTATAGGTTTCTTTACTAAACCTGAAGCATTAATGCAACGTCAAGATACATTTTTCCAGATAATTTTGTCTTCTTTAATTTACAAAAATATATATAATAGGTACTCTACGCCTTAAAGTTTATTAAAAATATAAGATAAACGTTGATAATCGGGGTATGCCATTATTTTTCTACAAGAATTTATACAGAACATTATCAAAAAGTTAAGGCATATTTTTGTTTATTAATACCCAAACTATCTAGATATTTTTTTTTCAAAATGATTTGATTAGAAATAATGATTATATATCAAATTGAAAAATAGGTACGTTGGCAGTAGTCGGTAAATACTTGGAATACGAATAAACTCAAATTTACTTGAAATAATAACACTCAATATAAGCGAAATTCTGAAAAATAAATAATTTCACATGATTAATTTTGCCCAGTTATGGTGTAATATTAATTAAATAAATTTTTGCCCAAGATATAATTCACAGCGCGGATTAGGTATATTATACATAGGTACAACATGAAACATTTCTAGGAAATGTGCGTGTAACAAGGAGGAAAATAAACTAATGTTTCTTAGAATCTATTGGGAAAACACCAAGGGCCATTTTCGATACAAAAATCGATGTATAAACTATAATCCAAGGACACAATACCCTCTGAGAAATAAGCCCGAAACATGGAAATACTTTTAAGTCTATGGTAAAATAAATTCAAGTACAACAAAGTAATGATTTCGAGGATACACTAAAAGACTGAGAAAAGATTGAAAAGTTTGCGAGCTCAGAGTACCTAAGTATGTATACCTACTATGTTACCTACAGGTGACTTTGCCCTATACAAGGTGTCTCAAAAGAAAGTTTATATTTGTATTCAGAGCGTTATGTGGAGATGTTAGACGACTTATCGGTGCCTAAACAGCAAAACTTTCCTGACTATAACCAAAGAACATGGTTCCAACAGGACGGAGCAACGTCACACACGTCCAATACATCTCTGCCACGAGTTCGTGAAATTTTCCCAAGAAAATTGATCTCCAGGAGAGGTGACATAAATTAGCCTCCACGCAGTCCTGATTCAACCCCTATGGACTTATTCCTATGGGGTTATCTTAAATCTTAAGTTTACGCCAGTAAACCGATTTCCCTGGCGCATTTGAAAGAAAATATCCGTCACGAAATGGTAGCCATCACTGAGTTCACCTGCCGAGCCGTCATAAGTAATTTTACTGTTCGATTAAATGAGTGCTGCGAGCGCGAGGGTCTACATTTGGACGATATTATTTTTAAGAAATAAATTCCCAAATTATGTACTTTAATAATTAATAAACATTTTTTCGATACACGGCTTACTTTTGTTTTAATCGATTCACTAAATATAAACTTTATTTTGAGACACCCTGTACTTAATGAAGTCAAATGTGCTTAGTGAATTCTTTCAATTTTTTTTAGAAAATATTGAATAAGGAATACAGAAAGCACTTGTGCTATTATTTATTCACCACTTCTACTACGATTGGAAAGTCCTTCAAATGGTCAATCTTAGATAAATTTTCTCGACAGATTCTACCTTTACATCCTTTTTGCTTCACTTTTGCAATGGCGGCATTCACGTTTTTCGACACCACATCTCCTCTCTATAAAAGACAACATCCCATATATTCACCATTTTGAGTTCGTACATTTCAGGTTCTCCGATTCAAACAGTTGCGAAATGATTTCTGGAACTGTCAATACTTCGTGATAGTACGTTTCGACAGGCTTAATTGGAGCGTGAGGCGTAATCGGGAAACGAATTATTGGGTAAGGGACGAGATTGGTCTGGAAGTCTGAAAGATCGGTATTCAATTTTCCTTCAGTTCGCAGCGATGAATACCATTCCATTAGATATTTTTTGTAGGGTTTTATTATATGCCCAAATATCAAATTATACGTACACTCACATTTTGTTATAGCAGATTAGGTGATGGATGATTGGGTATTTTACAAGAGAATACATCATATTGAATAGTGCTGTCGCTGTACATGGTTTAATGTGATTTTGTAATTTTACTTTTTTTTTTAATTCCTTTTCATTTAAACGCTATTTTGTTTTTAAAATATATTTTGTTTTCTATATAAAACAAGTAGGTATGTATGTCAGGATAGAATAGTATGAAGGTCATTCTTTTTTCCTACCCATAATATGAAAACAGCATTATGATATGTATTTATGTTATGTTAGTTAGTTGTGAAGTGTATACTGCCTTACAAATCTTATGAAACGATGTCATCACTAAATTCAATTTTTAGAAAAATTGTTAAAAAAAAATTTGAGATGTAGGTACTACTACAATGTTCATATTTTTTATAGAAAATTAAATTATCTAGTTGGGGCGTTTCGGCTTTTTTCGATTATTTAAAAACTTTAAAAATACAGGCCGTTAAACACAAATTTATTTATTTATTTATTTATGTTAAAGTTGGACAAAAAACAGCGTTAAGACATAGTACAATACAATAGTAACATCAAGTATTAAGGCCTATTACATTTTGTCGTTATGATTGACATAAAATAATACAAGTTTGCAAAAAATAAAAAAATAAAATATGATCATAGGTTGGTATGTAGGTAAGAGCAACATTTCAAGTTAACAATGATTTAAAACATAATATTGAACTAAAAGGAAAAAAGAAAAAAGAGAATAAATGCCGTCAAGGTTTCCTATAATAAGTGGTTATTGATCTTCTTTTGTATGGAGTATTTGAATGTTGTGGTGCTGAGGTGGAAGATGTCAAACTCATATCATAAAAAAAAATTCTTATAAAAAATGTTGAGATACTCTGGAATTTTTTTTAATAAAACAAATTTTTGAAATTTCGTATTTGTATACATTTATACCAATTTTCAGCGTTCTAGCTAAAATGGTTTTTAAGATATATAGAAAAATAAAGAAAAATTCAAAAGTTGATAACCCCTGATTGAAACAAAAATTCAAAATACTGAGTATAAAAGTTTTGTAGGACTATATTTTTTTATATTTTCTGATATTTTAGGGTCTGTAAATTGAGTGGATCAAAAGTTATAAGGGACGGACGGACAGACACTAAATGTTCTACTCGAAATTCTGAGTAAATCCATATAAATAACATATATGCTGCGAAGCCACCAAGTCGGTGTTTTTTTACTTCAAAGTTAAAAAAAAACGTGTATAGACCCTGCATACAAATCTCGCGTATTTTGGCTTGATACTTTGTCGATATGTTAAGAGAAATAAATTCTCTTGAACAAACCGACAGTTGGAATATATCTACATTTATATTATTTGTTTGTTGAATTTATTACTACCAAACTAATAACTTTGTAGCATTATATAAAAAATAACATCGTTTTCTCGTCAAGTCACGGCCTATCCCTTCGATCTGCTGAACGTACTACACTAGCTATCCCCATTCACAACACAGAAGTTTTCAGCTCTTCTTTTCAATACAATCAGCTAGACTATGGAATGGCCTAAGTGATGAAGTAACGTTATCTCAATCCATTCAAATATTTAAATGTAAACTAAAAAAACTTTATTTGTCAAATAATTCCTTCCGTAAATAGTTCCTATATCCTTCCGTAACCTCCTTTTCCTCATTGCTACGATCAGTGTTATTTTTATTATTCTTTTTTAACTCTCTTTGCATTTTTTTCTCTTTGTATTTTTTTGAGACTGGTGTGTGGGTATACACTGATATGTTGTGCTCCCTTTTATAAGGAAATGGACACCCGCATACCTTTCGCTGGTTACCCCACATTGTGGGATATGCCGCGATGGTATGAATGAATGAATGAATGTATTTTTTTCTTACTCCTTTATTTTATTTTTTTTTATCAATTTATTTCTCACTAAATAAGTATTGTACACATTTAACTAAAAGACTTCACGTTGCTCGGGTTGGTTGGAAGAAATTAACCTGCCTATGTACACATGTACATAAATTATATAAATAAATAATTAAATGAAATTGCAATAAATAAATTTCTTAAATTATCTCTTAATATCTCATAAACTGCCTCATACATAATATTCTTGGGAATCTTATTTCTTATACATAATATAATTAGTAATTGAACATTTTTATTTCATTTTATTTACACAAACAAAATTAGATAATTTATATATACATGGTTGCATAATATGTACAGTAAGTACAACAAATATCTTTTTATTATACAATATGTTTACAGTTGCATATACGCAAACATTGTTTTTTCATTGATTTTCAAACGAACAAATTTACATGATTAAAATATTCAGAACTTTAAAAAAATGGATTGATAGAGAACTCAATTATAAGTCATAATTTGTGAACGTTGCGCAAGCACATAAAGTGATCGCGTGAATCAGCCGATGACAGGTCGTAAGCCCTGTAGGTGCCTTGAGATTCTAGTTCTCTTATAATATTCCAACTTCGTCACTATTGATATGTTAAATAAATGTCATAAAAAATATTTTTATTAGGTTTTTTGACTTTTTTTTGTGAATTCATTGTTATTTTTTATTTTTGTAGATCATTAATTCTTGCAATTTATTTTTTAATAAATACTCATGTATGTAACTACAGTAACTGTATAGTGTTTATTGTAAAATACTTCTAAATAACATTATGTAATGGCAATTACATGTGACAATTCGAAATTTGAATCGGATTTGAGTGTCAATTGTGACTACAGAACGTATCTAATACTAGGTATTTTTTAATCAAACAAAAATGATTATGGTTCTACATGTAGGTACTTACCTATATTTTCCTTATAACAGAACGACCGTTTCGGCTGACTAGGCCCTTACGACCAGTTGATAAGGGCCTAGTCAGCCGAAAAGGTCGTCCAATTATAAGGAAAATATACATGTAGAACCATAATCATTTTTGTTTGATTAAAAAATACCTAGTATAATGGAATTCTTCACCTTAAACACCAAAAATATTGACAATTATGTACCTAATACTTATTCGATTCTCGGAAGAGAGTAATTACGCAAATAAAGATGCTTCCGTTTGATTGTAGGTACACAACTAAAACTTGATTAATATTAATTTGTGTAATCATACCTTTCCACTGTTACATATTAGTGGAGAATAAAAATAAAATGGCGATCTTGTAAATAAAACATCGGGTCACAAAGTTATCTCGAATTAATAAATACAATTTATAATGCGCTATTTTTGTCGAGAGATATTACTTATAACCATTTATTTACCCACTGACGAATCTAAATACAATGTAGGTACACCTACACTTGCAATTAAGTAAGTACTTAATATTAAATATTGAAATTTCGTGTAATTCTTCGTTTAATTCATTCTGCTCGTGCACACAATAAGAGCCATTGAAGAATTAACCTTGAGATATAATCAATCTCTCTGATACATATGTACATTGTGTACGTCAATGTTGCCTCGTTATTATTGGGTTGTTCGGAAAGTCACAAACTTTTTTTTTTAATTAAATCGAGGTCTTTCGATAAATTCAATACCTCGGCTAGGGTTGCCAGATGGTATCCTAAAGGAGGACATGTCCTCCTTTTCGACAAATTGTCCTCCCTTACCTACCGTATGTCCTCCTTTTGCGTTGATTATTATCCAATATAATTTAAAAAACAATGTCTTCTAAAGATTTTTATACATATTTCATAAAAGAGCACCAAGAACTTATTACAAAAAATTGTGTTTTGGTGAAACATGATGTATAAAATGAAGTGAATTCATTAAAAAAACTTGTTTCATTGTTAATAGTTTAAGTAATGACTTAACTATATTATGTAAGTAACTATATAGCGACTGCATTGAAGATATAAAAAAAAGAAAAAATAAAGAAATTATGAGACGATGAAAAATCTTCGATATGCGTCTGTAGGTATGGCTGTTTTATTTTTTTTTGTGATTGTCCATCTTTTTAAGGAAAATCCTCCTTTTTTGTGCTATTTGTCCTCCTTTTTCAAATTTCCATCTGGCAACCCTTAGTCCTCGGCGATGTCACGATGTAAATTCGACAGTTTGCACCAATCAATGCCTTTATGTATTTTGTCTTGATCAGCTTCAAATTTTTTTCTTGAACGTGGTGAATTTTCATCAGCCGTCTATATTTAATGACAATTTTGGCTATTGAAGACCGAGAAAAAAAAATCAGGTCTTTGTTGGGAAAAAAACCAAATGACTTTCCGATGAACCTATTATCATTTATTTAACATCGACTTTGTTTAACAAAAGTGTCCGAATATCATCGTACACTGCTGTCACATAATCCAAATCATTCAAGTGTAAATTTAATATGCATAATTGTGGAGCATGTTAAAATGAGGTGCATATTATATCAATCACTTCACATGTCATACCAATTTTGGTAGACGTTCATGTCATAACAAAACTTGGTGGATTGGTTCATGTCCTTACAAAACTTATTGAGTTCGTTCGTGTCCTAACAAAACTTGGTGGGTTGGTTCATGTCCTTACAAAACTTAGCGAGTTTGTTCGTGTCCTAACAAAACTTGGTGGGTTCGTTGGTGTCATGACAAAACTTGGTTGGTTCGCTCGTGTTATAACAAAACTTGGTTGATTCGTTTTGTCCTAACAAAACTTGATGGGTTCGATCGTGTTATAACAAAACTTGGTTGGTTCGTTCGTGTTATAACAAAACTTGGTTGGTTCGTTCGTGTTATAACAAAACTTGGTTGGTTCGTTTTGTCCTAACAAAACTTGATGGGTTCGACCGTGTATAACAAAACTTGGTTGGTTCGTTCGTGTCCTTTCACGAATAACATCAAAATTGAGAGTCACGCGGAATCTATATTAATAAATTATCCATAATATTAAGTCCACGGACAACGGATGCGTACCCTGTCCAGTATATCCAATATAAATAGTTAAACAAACTTTCCACTGCATCACGTGATACTTTTTCTTTTCTTCTTGAAAGGTTGACAATTCCTGAATGCATTTTTATGAATCATATTTTTCGTATATTGTTCTTCAATCAAAAATTTAAAGTAAGGTTTATTATCTAAAGCAGTGATTCCCAAAGTGGTCCAGGTGGACCCCCAGGGATCTACGGGAGACTCGACGGGGGTCTAAGATGGCATGAAATAAAAATGGGGGTTCACAACTTGGAAGTGGGGGTCAACGAAAATTTATCTGGTTTCAATAGTAAAGAAAAAAAATTGGTTAGACTTTACCTATCGATGTTAGCAGATAATAGACTTTAAAAAATTAAACGTGCGAAAAAATCCATACTTTTGGTTAATCATTTATCTCATTTAGCATTAAATTTGTTTATAAAAACCTCCATTAATTTTCTTTTTATTTTTACCACTCAGAATTTGAGGTTGGAAATCAGCTGCGACGCAAATTTCAATCGTTAGATCTAATCTTCACATTTTTTGTCGAGTTGTGGAAATATGGTAGAAATCTAGCAGCAGGGAGTCCACCGAAATTAGTGAACTTTTGAAAATGGTCTACAAGAAAAAAGTTTGGGAACCTCTGATCTAAAGCATCTCGCAGTCGAGTCATTTGGATAATTGATTCTTCTCAAAGGACGTGAAAGTAGTTTACTATGATTGTCATATGAAGTAGAATTGGTGATGTCCAGATGTTCGTGGTTGTACTAGCGAAAGCAACATCTTTAAAAACTGGCATCAGTGTCCTTTATATGATCCTGATTCATAAAACAGCGCCGTATAAATCATTAAATACGATTATTTATATACTTAAATAGGTAGGGAGTTGAAATCGTATAATTTTTATAATCAGACCAATTTAATATTATTTGAAAACAGTAACACAGAGAAAACGGATGAGCTGAATATTTAGGCGCCTGACATTCTGCAGCCTGTATAGCATAAACAAAAATGATGAATAAATTTTTAGTTATAATCAAATTAATGTTATTGAAAGTATTACACCCCCGCTATTAAGTAGAAGTGTGACGAGTTCAAAAAGTATTTAAGATGGTTTTGTGTGAATTGTGTGAAAATTACAAGTACTTAGGAAATAATATGAATGTTGGATTTCCTCCATATGTTGCCACAAAGTTATTCTATCAAAGTAGTAGGTAGTTGGGAAATTTGTTTTGTGTCAAATTTATTCCGTGTTGAATTATCGCCTCTGTAATTACGTAAGTTTCATCAAATCTTTTGATAACCCCCACAACAATATATAAAGTTAGGATAACTTTTCACGTATTTCTCAGAAAATTTTCAAAATACAATATAATATATAAGAACGTATCATTTAAGGAGATACCCATAGACAGGAGACATAAATTTCAGTCAATACAATGAAAATTTTATTTATGTTGATATTTTCCAATTTGATTATATATAACAAATACCTAAAAGTTATATAAAGTAAACTATTAAAGGTTGATTGAATGGTAACCTTGTGTGGCAGATACCTTCATGAACTTCATTTCCCTCTATCTTTCCTACCCCATCATCTCTAACCAAAACCCTATACATTGCTAAATAGTATTTTTTATCATTTTGATAGTTTTGTTATCTTTTTTGTTCTTCATTTTTCATTTCTGTTATTTTTTTCTTGTTGTAATAATTTGTGGATAGTAGTTTTGCCGCATGTATAGTTTTACTGACTTGTCGCTGAGTTTTCTGTCCCAAACAAATAAATAATTGACGGACGAGCAAGATGAAACAATTTGAAAAACAGAACCAGTCTCTTTGACTCTGCTGAACGTACCTCTCTCTTTCCTTACTTTATTGGGGACGCACAGCTTAATCTCAGTTGCTTCATATCTCGAGATACTGTGGACCTAGTATGTGTTCATGTATTAAACATATAAAGTCAAGTCGAATTAATAGACTCTTAAATCCAGCCACGACTACTCAAAGAAATTAAGTGAAGTAAATACTCCCTCATAAGAGATATCGCATATATGTATTCTAAATACTCCCCCCGCCTGGGAACATCGATAATAGGTGTGCCACGACATGGAGTATACCTCATATACAGAGTTTAGAGAGTCGCTGAAGACCGAACGGAGTGAAGGAAGAGATTCATCGCTTTACTGCCAAGAAGAAGTATGTGTTGTACAGTTAATCATTAAATCGAATGCGCTAATGATTATTGTTTCTTATATTCTTTGAAAAACCCTTCTTTAAAAAGTATTCAGCATTTCAACCATCTCCAACGTCATTATAATGGCTCTCTTAATTCGAGAACATAGAAACCCTGATTTGCACCCTGATTTGCAGTTTGCAATTATTTTTTAAATTAAAAAATAAATGTAAATAATTACAAAAAAGTTAGCTCTGAAAAAGGAAATTTTACTTATTGAGCGCTCTTAATGTAAGTAGGTAAGTACCTATATTTTAAACTTATATCTACACGTATCTACTTTTGTACATTGTATTATGTACCCGTATATAAATTTATTAAAACTATTGTTCTTTATAATAAGAAAAGTTTTAAGCGTGGTGCTTATCTCATTTTGTTTTGGGAAATTAATATTACACGTATAATAATGGGTTGATGCAGTGGTTGAACGATTAATGCGTTGGACTGACAACTAGTAAGCTCAGGTTGAATTCAACCTTGACATATTTTATTCACCTCATTTTTCATCACCTTCTATTTTGATTATACGTACGTTAAACGACACCATTGACATATCTTGAAAATGAAGAAGAACACGCTCAAAATTCTTAAATGTTGCAGAAACGACACCAAGTGCTATAAAGTAAAGTGTACACCGAAACATGAGTTACAAAATTCGGTGTACAAAAGGCCTTTAAAGTGTCAAATACACCAACAGGCGGAATGTTAGAAAATGATTTATCGAATTATATTTTGAAAATGTTAACACCGAAAACAAACAAGTGAAAACATAAAGCCAAAATAATACTAAGGAAAAACGTAGCAATAATGGGATTAAAACATCCTCCCGCAATTAAATTTCCTCTGAATGTAAAATGGTGCGTAGAGCCGGAAACAGATGTAACGATGAAATAATACGCTATTTGACTGAAGCAGACACAAAATCACCCCTCGGAAACCGTCACGATTCGAGGGACAATACAAAGTAATTAACAGGTTAGTGGGGAGTATTTCTTTCCAACGATGAGGAAAACGCGCAAACTCTATTTGTACTGACCGTGTACTTACTTGTGCTTTATTAAGTATATGCTGACGTTGGAATAATCAATACGGCAAACCTCTCACATCAGAGATTATGTTGTACCTATTATGATTCAAAACACAACAATTAAACGCTTAAGACGTAACATTGTGAATGCACATACACAGAATACAAGATTTTTCAAAACCCCGAAAAGTATTAAAACCTAAAAATGAAATATCCATAGTAAAAATATCATCATCATCAGCTCCACATCCCCAAGGTGGGACCTGGCTTTCAAAAGAAGTCTTCACCATTCCGATCTGTCCGCGGCTCCTTGTCTCCAGTTGCTCACTCATCCTCTCCACATGTCATATGAGTCTCCCAATCCATACAAATACACTAACGTCTATATCATCATAAAGCTGGTACAGATCGTGATTGTATCTGATTCTCCACACACCATCCTCACAGTCAGCTCCGTAGAATCGCCGCAGAATCTTTCTTAAAAATATCAAATAATCAAAATAAAATAAAGTTCTTCATCCTCACTATTCACGAAATTCACCACTTGTACAAGAATGACACTCAAAGCGACCGTCCAAATATTTGAAGATAACAACATTAAATAGAGCAATTGCCAGGCCATTGCAGCCCGTATCGAAGATAATTTTAGATAAGAGATTAAAAAAGTGTCAAATACAGTCAGAAACAATTCAACCACCAAATCATCGAAAATCCATTTCGTTATCCAACAGCAACACTAAAAATAAGAATACATCGACATTCTAGATAGGAAGAAATATGGTTTCTCCAGTTACAAAGTCGTCAGAAGTTCATTTGAAAGACTTTTGAAAGTCTATATTTCGTTTTTTCTATGAATATTCTAAAGCTCATTCTATAATATAAGTTTAACGAATTTTATTGTTCTTGAGAAACTCTACAAACTTTCAATCTCACAATACAGAGAAATGAAATAGGTGGGTAGTTCACAATATTATCATTTCATATACATATTTTTGTATTTCACATGTACAGGGGAGTTCATATTGTGAAATTTTGTACCAATAGTAAAAAATTTAAAAAATAACACTTTTTCTCTACGTAGATCGTGTATCTGTTTTTTCTTCACAAAATTACTTTTGGTTGTGAGTTCTAAATTTCCCTCCATTTTTTGTGGTCTTCCGGGAGGCGACGTTCTGATGAAATCGTTACTCCCACCACCACCCGCTCCGCATATGGGGACTGTCAACGGCCCCTTCGCAGAACGCTAGAATGACAAAAAAAAACAATGCATGGCACGAAGAGTAGCTCATGGAGCCCTCTAGATTAGCAATCTCGGCACCATGGTGCAAAAAGAACAATCAACAAGTGCGAATTGAGATTCACACTTGCGGACTGTCGGCGACTTCAGATCCATATATGTAGGGCATCAGAGAAGTGACCAAGATCTCTGGAAACAGAAAAGTCAGTGAGAATCTTCGGATAATAAGGCACCGTATCTATGGCAAAATCGTTTGAAGGCTTTGTAATTGTTCTTCGAGATCACTAAGTCCGCATGTCCAATGGGACCTTGAAGAGGCCCACGGACAGCAACGAGGAGCTCCGATCTGTAAGAGGACACAATTGGGCTGGAACACTCCCAAAGGATGTGATCCGAAGTTTGGTCCGGACATTGACAAAACTGACATGAGGAAGAGGGAGCAATGTTGAAGCGATGGAGATAGCTTTTAAAGTTACCGTGTCCTGTGAGAAATTGAGAAGTCCAAAAGTCTGGAACAACCCAAGGAGATTTCAGTCGCGACCTCACGTCAGGAAAAAATAAAAAGGTAACTCTACCAACTAGACAGGTCGTCCAGCGGTTTTGCCAAATGTTTAGTAGAGTGTCGCTCACGTTTCTCTTAATTGAGCTTCGAGACATTCGACTTTCAGGGGGGTGAAAAGAAGTGTCACCGACGACAGAAGGACGGCCTCGCAATAAATTGAAAATAGCACCTCTACGTTGAATTTCAAGATCAAGGGGGGTTAAGCCTGTCAAAATTGGCAGGGCTTCGGTGGGGCTTGTTCTGTAAGCTTTGGATAGTGCAATGAGAGCGAATCTTTGGCCTGAGAGCAAGGTTCTTCGAATATGCTGAAACTCGCAGGCGTTAGACCAACAACCTGCCGCATAGCAAGCGATGCCAAGATAAACGGCTTTGTAGAAAAGGCGGGCGATAGGAAATTGCAGACCCCAGCTTGCTTTGGCGAGGTGTCCTATTTTAATGAAAGCAAACTTAGCCTTATCTACACATGATTTGGCATGATTTTTGAAACTCGGTCCCCTTTCTAGAATAACTCCGAGACAGGTGACTTGGTCTCGAAAGACAATATTAGTTCCTAGAAACTGAATGGACGGCCGTCTGCGAAGTATGCCCTTAAATACCAGGCCATAAGTCTTGTTCGGAGCGAAGCATAGCTTGTTTTTTATACCCCAGTCAGAAACAAAGCTCAGCGCTTGGGTGAGATATTTTTGGTGAAATATTTTTGAACACATTGTTTGGACACAAAATATTTGCATACATTTCGAGATTAATTTAACACAGCTAGAAGGAATCATAAACAGCGCCAAGGTCACATCATAATACGGTAGATTCGCAAAGTTTTCTTTTAAAAATACGTTTTTCCTGAAATTTGATAGTGAGCTAACGGTAAAGTAAATTCACCGTTAAAATGTAACGATAAGTATTCAAATTCAAATGTCGTGTAGAAATAATAATAAATTGTTTATCTTAATGTCCAACAGACACCTGAACTGTTGTTTTCGCTTTGATATGACCGTTATCTTTCTTTCGTATAGATAAAACCGAACATTCAAAACTAAAGCGAGAGTTACTCGCCATTATAGTCAAATTATTCGATATTTATAAATACACATAATCCAAATTATATGAAAAGTCATTTTACTTTGATATGTATTTAGGAATTTCAATTATCATCGTCATAGTAAATTGTGGGTACCAGCATCCTCCACCAATCATTCCATCATCATCGTCATTCCAGTCTAACCTGGAATGTGTACCTAAAATCTCAAAATATTCACTGATGATTGCTTTTCCACACGCATAGAAAAGCATACTTAATATCTAGTTACATTACTCTCTTGTTTGCTTTCATAATCCAACCAAGGAGTCAAAAAAGAATCTACAACATATTATATAAGTGAATGATAAACATAAAACAATTCCATATCCAAATGACATGAAGTTACTAACAGCGGATTCGTCGTGGATCAGGCAAAGCAGGCTGAATGGGGAAATGGGGACATCAAAAATAAACATTTACCTAGTTACAAACCCACCCAAAAGAGTTGCCGGCTTTGGGCTGGATCGCAGGGAATGGATAATACTAAATCGCGTCAGGGCGGGATGTTGCAGAAGCACAGCAGATCTCCATAAATGGGGATACATCAGGGGGGCAAGTCTGGTCCGACCGGCGAAATCAAAACCCTAGTGATTACCCATATCATGGATATAATTATCATATGCTAACTGTTACCGGCTAACTGTTTTGGGCTCCACTATGGTTGAATTTTCAATTTTTTTTTTATAAACTTCATTTTAATGCTATTGTTCACCACATTGTATAACATGTACTAATCTAACAAAATGTCAATATAAACCAAAATGTATGTCAACACTCATACCAGCAAACGCTGTCTGTGTTGAATTTTTAAATAAATAAATATAATAAATATAACAATATCTTTAGATGTCATAGAACTCCATATGATAATTATATCCATGGTATGGGTAATCACGAGGGTTTTGATTTCGCCGGTCGGACCAGACTTGCCCCCTAGATGTGATCCCCCGATGTGACAGCGGTGCTCTTTCTCAGACTCTGCATTATATAGTGGAGGAATGTCCCTTACATAGATTCCATGGAGTGTTGGAGGATTTGAATAACTTGACGACCGAATTCGAGACATGCTAAGGGATATTAATGTTATTTTATAGCACCTGACAAGCCATACGCGTATATGAATATTACTATAGTCAAATACCAAAATCTACTTGTAGGCCAGATGCTGTCTGCCCGCCCAAATCGTCTTAATTGCGATAATTGTCGAGCCGTTCGATGTTAAATATATATTCAACAATATTACAATATGATACAACTCGTAATTTACAATTCAATGTTTCAATTATTATTATGTTATTATTAATCATAGGCAAGCAACAAAACACGTTTTATATTTATGTGACGGGACGAGGAAACCTTGAAGAATACTCCAAACAATAGAACAATTCGGATCCACCTCTACTCTTACAATACAACGATGCCAGCAAAGCCCCACTGCTAATAATATCCGTAATAACACTATTATGATATACAGAAAAAGGTTGAAACGTCGATACATTACAGGAAAACCATATAAACCGATGTCCTTAGCTTGAATTACATGAACAATCGCTACTTTAAACTAAAAAGTACTAAAATTGGAACTAGAAAACTAATTGCAGTCTTAGATTCATAACGGTATTTAGCAATCGAAATTTCAGGATAGTTCACAAATAATAGTCCACTTGGGTGAAACAAGCTTATATCCAGCATTGAAGATAAGAAGCCTAAAGAAAAATATGTGTAATAAAATGCTTATTATCATATTTATATTAAGAGATTACCTTTAATAATTAATAATTGCTGAAAACTGATCAATAAAAATCAAATTGGATCCAATGACGCTTCAGAAATTAATGTTCAGGGTGGCAAGTCCCATCAAACGGTGGAATCAAAACCGTTATGATAACCCACATCATGGATATAATTATCTTATGGAGTTGTACAATATTTTAAGATATTATGGAACTCCATAAGATAATTAATTATATCCATGATATGGGTTATCAGGAGGGTTTTGATTCCACCTTTTGACGGAACTTGCCTCCCCCCCCCCGTGTAATCTGACACTAATAATCAAACAGAAACGAAATTAAAAAATTAAGGGAATGAATACTATTAAACGAATGAAAATTAATAATATGAATTTCCCTGGGAAAAAAACGTCTTAATATCAATTAAAATGTACTAACGTTTATGTAATTTCGCTTATGTAGAGCAGATGCTTTTAGTGACATATTTTTTCCAAGGCAGGTATAATTTTCTTAATTAAAAATTAATGAAGTAAATTATAGCGCAATAAAAACACTTATTAGGTACCTCATTTATTTTTATTAAAACGCTCTACTTGTAAGAAATATTAAATATAGTTACTAAGATTTCAACGCAATGGATAAATAATATCATTACGCTTTACTCATAACTACCTACTATTTACCTAATTAATATCACACATTTGTTGCTTCGATTTCTCAACGAACATCGCTTGAAACGAACGTTCATATTATGAAAATAATTTCGTGCATGCATAAGGAGGTAAAACAATAAATATAACTTACTATAACAAATTTAAATATTACTAGTTGCATGTAACACATGAGATCCAACTGTCGATGGTGATAGTATGCATAATCAAAGAATACATACCAAACTATAAACAACACAAATTAATAAATATTTGAAGATATTTTATTTTCTATATAAAACATGTAGGTATGTTTGTCAGGATAGGATAGAATGGGGGTCAGTCTGTTTTTCCTACACAGAATATGAAAACAGCATGATGGTATGTATGTATGTTTGAAGATTTAAGTATCAAACTATTAAGTCTTCGTACATGTATAGGCGACTAGTCACCCATACAAATTGTATGAAGTGATGTCGTCACTAAATTCAATTTTTATAAAAATTGGGATTTACTTCTACAATATTAATATTTTTTATAGAAAATTAAATTATCTAGTTGGGGTGTTTCGGCTTTTTTCGATATTTTTAAAATATTTGGAAATCAAATCATAAAAAAAATATTTTTCTAAATAAAAAATGTTTGAGAAACCCTGGAAATTTTTTGAAAAAATTAATTTGAGATTTTGTATTTTTCTATGTTTATACCAAATTTCAGCGTTCTAGCTTTTATGGTTTCTGAGATACATGGAAAAATAAACCAAAATTTCAAAAGTTGATAACCCCTGACTTAAACAAAAATTTACAATTCTGAGTATAAAGGTTTTGTAGGCCTATAACTGTTTATATATTCTGAAATTTTGGGCTCTGTAAATTGAGCGGATCTAAAGTTATAAGGGGGGGACAGACAGACACACACACACACAGACACACAAAACTCACATAAAATGTTCTACTCCGAATTCTGAGTAAATCCATGTATGGGAACATATATGCTGCGAGTCCTCGCCTCTAGTTGGTGTTATTAGCACGCAAAAAGTCCACTACGCCATACAAAATGTTCCTTCGTACACGCATCTTGGCTTAATAATGTCGATTCATTCAGAGAATTGAATTCTCATGAACGAATCGACAGTTGGAATAATGAAAATAATTTACAAAAGTATTGAAACTCTTGCTATATAAAAG
The DNA here is from genome assembly GCA_963576475.1 of Molanna angustata. Classification (NCBI taxonomy): domain Eukaryota; kingdom Metazoa; phylum Arthropoda; class Insecta; order Trichoptera; family Molannidae; genus Molanna; species Molanna angustata. The sequence goes on along the minus strand of OY754968.1, from coordinate 2,843,424 downwards.
ATTAAATTATTTTATAGAATTTTTACTATTATGAAAAACTTGAATGAAAAAAATGAGAAATTCATTCGCATGGGAGAAAAACACTCCCACTCGAAACATGAATGTATTTTAACATGCCACATTACAAAAAAAAAACAACTGTATTTTTAAAAACAAAATTGTTATCTAGATATTGTTATTTTTAAACTCATTTTATATATAGATACTGATATCCATATTATGCGGTTTGAATAATGGTCATGCATGCCAATCTAATATTGATGAAACTCACACAGGCCGATGGTGTGTTAGCCAATTTTACTATGACCACAAAACAAACAGGAATCGTTGCCATTAAAACCGAAAGAATCTTCAAATACGCAACATCAGTCATCGGGCACTAGTGCGATCGCCGAACGAACGTCATTAAAAGAAAATTAATTTTATCCGTGGAACATTCTGTAACAAATTGTAATGGATTTGATCAACTCCAAACCGGTCCCCGCGGAAGTCGCAATACATTATCTTGCACGATTACTGTCCATTTTAAATATCAACTGCAACGCCGATGCTTTGGGCGCAATATGTTAAACTGGTATTGAATATTAGACAAGCTCAGTTAAATTATAAAACACACGTAACACACTAGAGACTAGTATAGACACGACACAAAGAAACATAAATCCTTGAATGACACACAAGACCCGACGACTTGGTGGGGTAGCCAGAAAAAACCCAAATTCTCAACCAGCTAAGCATTCATCGACTTACACGAGTGTCCACTCCCAAAACCATCTTCTAATACATGCTCTTCTGTTCTATCAATAATTAATGTGTTTTTAACGAGTTTAGTTATACCATAAATAAGCTATTAATATAAATTAAAACTTCAAATGGTTATGCCATTTTTGCTCGTTCTTAATCAATCACACACACGATTCTTAAAGATCTCATTTCCACCGAATTGATCCCTGCGTTCGTGCATATTCTGCCACACTCACATAAATTTCTCTCGCGTTTGTTTGAAGAGTGAAGCTTTCGTAGATATTATAAGATCAGAAATCAATTAAATTAATCGGTCAAGTCTATTACTCTTTTCTAGTGTCTTCGTTCCGAAATTCGTTTATTAAAACTAAAAGAAAACTCTAGATAAAAAAGTTTTAATGGAAAAATTTCTTCACAGAAAATTTAAAATAGATAACACAATAAAAATATAAATATAGCTCCGGGGATTATTTCAGACTAAAATGAGATGAGTTCGTTCAGTGAAATAATTTTATTTAAAACTGAACTAAACATTTACTTGAAATAATATTATTTAATAAACAAATAACAAAATCGATTGTGTATAACATAACATAAAGATTGTTAATATTACCTATTATTAATATATATTTTATATTCATAAGTAACGTGGCAACTAATTCGATCTATAAAATAACTTCTAGATCTCCTCCATCATCGGCTACACATCCCAGAGTGGGACCTGGCCTACAAAAGAAGTCTTCGCCATTCCAATCTGTCGGGTGTTTTTATAAAACGCCTCACACCCTCTGGTCTTATCGTGAAGGACTCTTCTATAGAGCGCAGTTGGTCACTCATTCTCTCTACGTGTCAAAGCCATCTGAGTCTTCCAATCCTGATGAATCCCTTGACGTCCACATCATCATAGGGCCGGTACAGCTCGTGATTGGACATGATTATTCACACATCACTCTCACTAACTTCAAGCTCTTCAAGGTAATGTATTACAGGTTTATGTTTTTAGCAACGATCATTTCAAGTCTTTTGATTATAAAGATGGAGACGGTGCTTAGTTTAGTCACTCCATAAGTAAGTATATTGGTAAAAAAATAAAACAAGGTTTATAAAATATTTACTAGAATTTTTTTTCTTTTTCGATCGTTTCGACTAGAAAAAGCTTTTACAACTGATGAAGTACAGCACCAATTCAATCCTTATAATATACTAAATGAATATATCAAAAAGAATAGAACGAGTTATGAAAAATCTGAATGAGCAATCGAGTGGGAATATTCTTATGGGGATATAACTTCATTGAAAAATAGTTCCTTAATTTATTGGGCCAGGAAAAATTGAGCTAAGCATTTAATAATCTGTGAAGTCTTCAATGTTTCAGATCTGAATTAAATATTGAGTCAGGTCTATTATCTGTGCATGTTCACGATCAGAATATGAGGGTCAGCCAGAAAAGAATATTGCCGGTCATCAAATGTTCAATTCCCACTGTGATTATGTCCAAATCAAAGTCATTTTGCGGTTAGAATGTCGCATTTAGATATCTGGACATGCCGTTTTTTTTCCTGTAATCAATTTAAAAACATATTATTCTGAACGAAAAAAAACACAAACCGCAATCGGATAGGTTCGGGTTGGTATAGTAAAACTGAAGCTCGGTGGGTTAACGACAGAGGCACGGTGCAAAAATAACTTTTATTTCCCTCAAAAAATCGTGGGTATTCTTCGAGTAACATTTACGAACATTAAAAAATTTTGCCATTTACCAAACGAAGGTTGTTCATTGTATAGACTGCATAACAAATAAAAGCTGTATAGTTTGCTGTTCATAGCCATACAAGATACGTTGATACTGAAAATCTCAAGATAAACTAATTAATTAATTAGAAGAAAACATTATTGGCTTGTACCTACTAATTTTAATAGCACCATATGTAACCACACAATTTACAAAGCTGTAGTTTTCTGAAATTAAATAAATAAACTAATTCCTTTTTGCAATGTGAGAATAAATCCTGTTGAAGCTGTAGGAACGCTAAACTGTCTTAAATTGTTTTGAATAATCATTCTTATTTTCAAAAAGATGGGCGAAGACTGGTAAATAAGTCTTATTCCCAAACTCGTCGTTTAAATATGAACCCAAAATCATTAAAACGAATTAGTCTTCTGCATATTCTACGCAAAAGCCTAGAAGTAGACTAAAATATTTTCCCGTAAAATAGAATCCCATCTTTATACTTCATATCTTCATATCCATTACTTAGTATTATACCGTGGACCGAGATTCAAAAGTTTATGTAAAAAAAGAGATATCAGACTTCATGAGATATTCTGACATAAAACATGCAGTTGCTATTTCCCTGGTGGGCGTAATTAATTTTCATATAGTTTAGATGGGTCGATGGCAGAGCGGTTAGCGCGCTGGGCTAGTAATCCAGTGGTCGCGAGTTCGAATCCTGCCTCGACTGATTTCGTTCACCTATAGCACAAGTATTAATGCTTATTTTAGGGAACGTAGGGAGATGTATATGTACTTGTTTAACAAGGACATATTCATTTTTTTTTATAAAAAAAAAAAAAAAAAAAGTGACAGACACACGAATGAAAGGAGAACAAAATATATGTAGGTAGTACATAGGGTTCAGTTAATGGTCTACTTCTTTCAAACATACTTTTCGACAGTTCATTAGATAAATCTCTCCCTAATTCGTTCAAATAAAACAAAAACACCTCACGTAATCGCTTTCGTCGAATATCAAAAGGTTTATTTTATACGTTGAAGGTTGTTGATTTCTTATTGTCAGTAAAGAAGATGGTGATCACAGAGTTTGAAAACTTCTGCATTGTATGAACACGTTCTATATTTTGATGATTATATTAATAATGGCAATCACGTGAAAAATGATTTAACAAAGTTAATAACTAATCAAACAGAATGAATCGCATACAAGACGCTTGCGACATCTATCGACGAACACAATGACCATTTTAAACTGTACATTTCGCTCGATACGGACAAATAACGCCATCTAGCGAGGCGTTGTGCAAACGGATAGGGCGGGAATACGGACGCTTCGTACAATATAATTTTATAGACCAAGAGCCAGCGACTGCCAAATTTACGTCATAGCATAAAGGCGGATTTTTTTCTGTAAAAGGATATCACAGCAGGTAACACCTTGCACAGATGACTACGTAGGTAATTGCAAAGTATGAATTTGTTTCTAATCAGTATCTCGAGTTAATCTTTAGATTGAACGAACTTATTATTTTTTACGGCGTGATGATATCAAGCCAGAAGGGCGTATCTGCAATAATGCGATTTTTCGTTTTTTATGCCAAACGATACTTTATTATTATGGCCTCTACAATCTGCAAAAAAATCACGGCTTTCCGTTGCGTATTTAACGGAACTGACAAGTTTCCATACATTGAGTTGTCTTTTCTTGTTTCTTTTCTTGAGCTAAATGACACGTTGTCTAGGGGGGCAGATGGGCGAATCTGCACACGCCGAAAGTTAAACAAGTATTTTTAAAGAAATGTCTGAAAAAAAATGTTTGAAAAAAGAAAATAATATGATACGACCTTTCAAAAAATTTGATGATGCCATAGAAACCTGCCAAGCCAGAATGGCGTACCTACAAACATTTAAATGGCAGAAGCTTTAGACTAATTGTCTCAATTTCGCTATCAAAACGTTTAAATACGTCTCATAATTAAGCTATATATTTTTTCTCTATGATTCGTAGCTTTTTAGAAAATTTGTTTTTACGCCACAATCGAGTCCACGTCCAGAAATATTAGCGAGCCAGAGGGGCGCATGTACAAAATATATAAGAAATTCACTAGTTAGTGAAATTTAGGTAATACTCCTCGATGAGGCTTCATTTTTGCTAAATTTTCCAAAAAACCTCTACACGGATAAATTGAACCGTTACAGAAATAAATAGTTTTTTGTCTCTCCTGTAAAGTAGTCATTTCGTCTGTACGCCCTTCTGGCTTGACGCCCGCGATATGAATGTACATATAAACTACATCTTGGGTTACCGCTACCACATCACAAATATTTGATCGATGACTAATTTAAAAATGTAACCAGGTGAGTTCATAATAAAAAAGAATTTGATGTCACTAATCGAAGGATTTGCGACATTATTATGTGCGATATTCCAGTTTTATATTTATGACACGATTTATATAACGATGATGTAAATTTTATTTACTATACGAGAATAAAGTAACAGAATAAACAAATAAATAAATTTTGTTCGTAAATTTATTCATTGTCAAGAATACCTACACAGCATTATGAATATATTTCGGCTTAAAATATTGTATAAAAATGTATTGCATTGTTTTTAACGCTTTAATACAATCTGTGTAAGTGGCAAGTTAAGCAATTTCTGGTCAAGAAAAGCAAGAATTACGCGAACATAAAGAATCGAAGTCAGAAACCAAACGACTTACCGCTAATACACGGCGGTATTATAAAGATCTTTATTTCCACGAGTAACACGAATGAACTATCAGTGCCCTTAGATTAATCCTGAATCAGTATTATTTGTTTGTCATCAGTTAGTTGGTATGTAGATCTTGAAACGCTCCAAGAAAGTTTAATCTCTTGGAATATCTTACTCTTGATAAAGACTCGTTACTTTGTAAATGTACAAATATTCGTAAGTTTGTTCATTATTTACATGAATATTACGTACCTACCTACCTATTTTATGTATTTTAACCCTTTACAAATAATTTAATGCGGTAGCCCAAGATATATTTCTTTCAATAAATACACTATTGTACCTACATCGAACGTACGACCATTATAACATACATACATAGTTTTGAGCCATAAAAATATAGAAGGGAAAGCATTTAGTTAAAAAAAAATAAGTACGTTCAACCTAGGGATTAACTTGAAATACTGGTTAGAGACGAATTCGTATTCTCCAATTACCTACGTAGTCAGTCACCTGTGCAAGGTGTTATAAACTTTTGCCCATACATTTATTTCGAACCATTAAAAATAATTTCAACTACACAATATGACATACCTTCTGCCTAATTTAAAACCAGTAAATGTATAATTTTTGATAACATCGCCATTTAAAATAAAATTATTTAATTCGTTCCTCATATAAAAAAATAACATGCCACGAATCAATACGTAATCATAGACATTTACGGGTGATTTCACAAACGAAAATTCAATGAATTATATTAGTGTCCGACCGAAACAGGATTTTCTACCGAAACCGAACCCGAATCTTCGGTATCTCTCTCAGTTTCGGCCGAAACCGATACTTTTTTAGACAATTAAAAATCTATTGTTTACTGAAATTTGGCTTATTGACAATTAACACGTGTTCAATGAAATAAAAACCAATACTTGAAGCAAGTATGTGGAAAATTATTTTTTATATCTGCTAATAAAAAAAACGAAATATCATTAATAAATTAATAGATTACTTTAGTAATCGTAATTAAAAAGCCTTATATTGTACGCTAAAAAAGCAATTTTTCTACATTTTTTTTTCTACGACTGGCCGGCGAACTCAACTGATGAACTGACTGCGGGTGACACTCGAGTCACGAACTTACCCGAAGTCAGCCGAACGACACGCGATTATTCACGAACGCGGAGTTTCGGTGCGGCCGAAGGTTCTGCCGAAATCGAAATTGATGCCGAAACTAGATTTTATTGAAGAAAATTGCCGAAACCGAAACCGAACTTTCGGTCGGTCACTAAATTATATTATAAAAAATGTGAAACCGTATTTCATAATAATTATTAATTATTAATATCCCTTCATACAAAAACTTTTTAAAAGAATAGCTACAAATCAAATCTATAAATGTCGGCCTTCGTGGCTCAGTTGGTTAGGTGTCTGCCTGCTGATTTAAAGGTCCCGGGTTCGATTCCCGGTGGAGACACAGTTTTTAATTGTATTTTCAGTCACTATATTATTTACTGTACATTTTCTATAAGAATTTCGGAATAAATAAATATTATCATTAAGCATTTTGTCATAAATAATTTCAATGTGTTTTCGGTAAAACAAGAGTAGTTCATTATTATGAAATTGAAATTATTTATGTAGGTACATATAAAAAAACACAGTTTTAAATCACGAGTAAACATATTGAAATATTATCTTTTGCCGGTTCCATATAGGTTCCACTAGTTGCATGTAACACATGAGATCCAACTGTCGATAGCTATACTATGTATAGTTGAAGAATAAGTACCAAACTATTAACCCATAAATCCAAATTATTAAAAATGTTAACACATTACTTTAGATTGCTTCTCGGGCAACTAACAGGTACTATGTCAAATATTAATTTAACACGCACCCAATAACAAGTTGACACATTCTGGAGACTTACGTTATTAATCGTCTCACAGATCCAGACTAAAAACACAATTAAAAACTGTGTCTACACCGGGAATCGAACCCGGGACCTTTGGCTCAGCAGTCAGATATCTAACCAACTGAGCCACGAAGGCCGACATGTTGGTATGTATGTCAAGATAGGACAGTATGGAGGTCAGTCCTCTTTTACTACCCGGAATATGAAAACAGCATGATGGTTCTGTATGTATGTTTGGAGATTAAGTATCAAACTATTAAGTCTTCTTACAAATTGTGTATAGGCGACTGCCATACAAATCGTATGAAGCAATGTCGTCACTAAATTCAATTTTTATAAAAAATCTTAAAAAAAATTGAAATGTACTTCTACAATATTAATATTTTTTATAGAAAATTAAATTATCTAGTTGGGGTGTTTCGGCTTTTTTATATTGGTAAATCTCCAAATGTAATACTTGGGTCAACTCGTATAATAACTTTTTCAATATTGGTAAATCTCCAAATGTAATACTTGGGTCAACTCGTATAATATTTTTTTCAATATTGGTAAATCTCCAAATGTAATACTTGGGTCAACTCGTGTAATAACTTTTTCAATATTGGTAAATCTCCAAATGTAATACTTGAGTCAACTCGTATAACTTTTTCAATATTGGTAAATCTCCAAATGTAATACTTGGGTCAACTCGTATAATATTTTTTTCAATATTGGTAAATCTCCAAATGTAATACTTGGGTCAACTCGTGTAATAACTTTTTCAATATTGGTAAATCTCCAAATGTAATACTTGAGTCAACTCGTATAACTTTTTCAATATTGGTAAATCTCCAAATGTAATACTTGGGTCAACTCGTATAAAAACTTGTTTACAAAAATGAAGATTCTATGATGTAAGAGTTGTTACAATTTGGATGGATTCTTAGGCTGGGTTGTTTCAGTAAAAGTATAAGTAATAGTATAGTAAAAATACTTTGATTTCATAAAATTGTTCAAAATTGCGTGGTTAAAGGGCATTAAATTTCTATGAAACAACCAAAAGTTTTGAACAATTTTATGAAATCAAAGGATTTTAACTATACTTTTACTTTAATCTTTGTTCGAGAAAAACAGCCTAAGGTTGTGTTTCTCGAACAAAGATTAAAGTAAAGGTATAGTTAAAATACTTTGATTTCATAAAATTGTGCAATATTTTGGTTGTTTCATTGTAATCTAATACCGTCAGACGGCACAATTTTGAACAATTTTATGAAATCAAAGTATTTTAACTATACTTTTACTGATACTTTTGTTGAGACAATCCAGCCTTAGTCGAATACTTTTTAAAAGTTCCATATACCTACTTACGCACACATTGGATTTTTTACCTGTCGGGAGTCATCTTCTTTCTAATGTTTTAATTAAACAAGCGTAGTATTTGGGAAATTAATTCATTGCGGATCCGCAACGCTGGATTCAGCGCATTTTGCGAAAAATGTGCTGGATACAGTTGGAATGCTGGATGCGGGATACAGCAATTGCATTCCCTAGTGCTATGTCAAATATTAATTTAACACTCACCCAACAACGAGTTGCTACATTCTGGAGACTTCATCAGTTCATATCAACATCAGTTGTTTCGGTAGATCACTTCTCTTATCGGCTTCATAAACGTTGTTAATTAGAAAAACATTCAACATGTTTTTATTATTTCTAAATAAAACTATATTATACCTACACTTTATAATTTCCTAAATATTTGATTTTCCAAAGACTGGTTCAGAATCTACGCTCCCGTGCAGTAGAACTTGGAATTAGAAAAGTAAATAGAAAATTCAGTTAACATAACTTGAGGAATTTTGATAAACGCAGATTATAATCGAATACCATAATATTTTCAGCAGAGCTACACACAAACAATAATTGTGCCACAGTAAAATATTATATAGAATATAAAAATAGTTCGCTAAGTCAAAAAAGAATTAAGTGTTGACCACAATCTACTATTTTGTATTATTATTCTTAATTTAGTGAATGCATATTTGCATTTTACGTATTTTCTGTTCATTTTTATGAACTTTATTTTGCATTTTTTTATTAAAGACCATAATTGACTAGAACTGGATAATATATAATATATTTAAACAGAAATATTGTAAGTGACCCGTCTAGTGAGACGGTGAACGAAAAGTTTGGTTGTCATTTATGTATTTTTATTTGGTTGCCGTGCGAAACTAAAAAAATACGCTTAAATTTTGCGAAATCATGACTCTCCACTATTCCATAGTAGTGGAGAGTAAAACAATAAATCATCACTAGGCTGTGCTTTACTAAAAAAAAATTCTTCGCTAACATAGTGGGAAGTAATACACCTACTGAACATAATAATATTTCATATAAAAAACAACTTCTAAATGAATTTCTGTCAAGATAGAAAAAATGTGGGTTCTCTCTGTCTACCCCATGAGAGTCTAAATTAAAGAAGAAGACAAACTATGCTAAATAGTTGTAAATTTGAATATAAACTTTGTGAAGAGTCCAGTAATGGCCACAACCCCCGATTTTTTATATATTGTCATTGAAAGTAAACGTGTAGGTATTGAAAATTAAGCAATATAGGATGATAGAAATGGTTCAAATTTGATTAAACAAAAGTATTGAAAAGATTCTAGTGTTGGTCACATCCCATTTGTTTTATATATTTTATCATCAAGTCTGCATATCCTTTAAAATATTTCTGCACAATTGACTATTAGACTTAAAAGTGATCCAAAGGCCTACATGAAATAAGAAAAATAAGAATTAGACTAAACGAAATATTTTGTAGAAAAACTGACCAAAAGGTCATAATAAAAGAAGATGAATTAGACTACATGAAACATTTTGTATAAAAACTCACCCAAGGTCTACATAAAATTAGAAAAAGAAGAATAAGACTAAAGGAAATAGTTTGTATAAAAATTGACCCAAAGGTCTACATAAAAGAAGAAGATGAATTAGACTGTTCTTCCCCCACCACCACCCGTTCTGCTTATGGGGACTAATAACGGCCCCTTGCAAAACTCTGAAAGAACACATAAAGAACATACGAAGAGTCCGGAGAACTCTAAAACCTTGCAGACACTGCACTTAATGTGCCAAAGAGAGCTAATCATGTGGAAACAACTGTCTCACTGTTCAGTGATAGTGAAGATAATAGTGCACCGAATTTAAAACAGAAAGTCTTGAAAGCCCTAAAGTTGCTCTTCGTGGCTACAAGGTCCGCATGTCCAATAGGTCCAAAGAAATTCCCTCGGACATCGTCGTAGAGTTCTCGTCGGAAAGTTGACACGGAGAAGTTAGTGCATTCCCATAGGATATGCTCAGAAGTCTGTTCAGGGTTATCACAAAGCTGACATGAGGACGAATCGGATAAGTGAAAACGAAAGAGATAACTTTTGAAACTGCCGTGTCCAGTAAGGAATTGCGTGGTCCAATAATCGGGAACAATCCACGAGGAAAAAATTCGAGTCCTCACATCAGGAAGAAATAAAAATGTCAGTCTGCCCACGGAAGAAGAAGACCAGCGACGTTGCCAAGCATCTAAAAGAGAACTCCGGGCCAAGTTCTCAATCTCTCCACGAACTGTGGGTAAATTTATAGGTGGAAGAGAAACACCACCCAAAATTGAGCTTCGGCCTCTATACAGGTTGTGAATTGAAGCTCGTCGCTGTGTTTCCAGATCAAGGGGAGCCATACCTGTGAGAATAGAAAGTGTGTCGGTAGCGCAGGTTCTGTAAGCTTTTGCTAAAGCTATTAGAGCGAAGCGCTGTCCAGAAAGCAGCAGACGTCTAATGTATTGGGTTTCACAACGATGAGCCCAACAAGGAGCGGCATAACACATAATACTCAGAAAGGTAGCGTTGTAAAACAGTCTTGCTACTGGAAATTTAAGGCCCCAACTAGCTCGAGCAAGACATGAAATCTTTTGGAAGGCTATTTTTGCACTATCGGATACAGCACGAACATGGTATTGGAAAGTTAGGCCTCTATCTAGTGTAACACCCAAAACTTTGACCCTATCCTTAAATATTACACGCGTATTGATACATTTGATGGAGGGAGGACTTTTCATTATGCCTTTTAACACTAACCCATATGTCTTCTTAGGTGCGAAATTGAGTCTATGACTTATGCCCCAATCTGCAACAGAAGAAAGTAACTGAGTAGCTGCGCGCTCAATAAGTGCTCGGGTGTTACCTTGAATAAGGATTGTAGCATCATCGGCATATGCCAAAATACTGCAGCCCGTAGGCGTTGAAAGTGATAGAAGGTCGTCGAACAAGATGTTCCATAACAGTGGACCCAGAACAGACCCTGAGATGATGAATTAGACTATTGGAAATGGTTTATATAAAAGCTCACCCAAAGGTAATAATAAGTATTAGACTATAGGAAATAGTTTATATAAAAACTGACCCAAATGTCTACATAAAAGAATAAGATGAATAAGACTAAAGGAAAATGTACAAAAACTCACCCAAAGGTCTACATAAAATAAGAATAATACGAAACAGTTTATATAAAAACTGACCCAAGGTCTACATAAAATAAGAAGAATAAGACTAAAGGAAAAGGTTTGTATAAAATTGACCAAAATGTCTACATAAAAGAAGAAGATGAATTAGATACTATAGTGTATAAAAGCTCACCCAAAGGTCTACATAAAATAAGAAGTATTAGATTATAGGAAATTCTCAAGTTATTTGCGGGAAATTATTACATATTCAACACAACCTCGAAAATGTATGCATCTGTGTATTGTGAGATCGCTTTTTAAGATTGTAATTCAATAATTGACACACATGATTGAATTTCTCGAAACTAAATTAATGTAATGTAATAATTTATTGATAGACTAGTTGTTTTTATAAAACTTAAATTATGGATTCGAAATTAATCTACCACACTTATCTTAAAATAATTATACATATTTTTATTAAATTGACATCATAGCGCTAAATAACGAGTTTTTTCGTGAATGCCTAAAGCCTGAATCGACGATGCTTTAGGAATTCGGCGGGGAAAATTTTGCAAGTGCGATAATATCAAATATCCGACCTTGAAAAAAAAATCCGATTAATACAATATTTAATTAATCATTTTAATTTCAAATAAGAAAACAATACAAACCATGATATACCTATTTTCGTAAAAATAAACATAGTTATTAGAGAAAAAAAATGTTTTTATTCAAATGACAGCTAACAAAATGTATTACTATTCAAATGAAAACATTTGGCTTGCTCAATTTTATACAAGGAAAGGATAAACAGACCTTTTTCAAGTCTTCTAGACAATCATTCATTATAAAATAATTAATCATAAATTGAATAAGAAGTAAAAAAAAAACAAGGATGGATTGGGTTTATTTTATTATGTAAACAATACGATCATAATCTGTCAACAATACAAATCAAAATAACTCTATATGTACTTTGTAAACAAATATTGAATAATAAATTAGAAAACTTGACAAATATTCACAATTAAAATCATGTTACGCAAGATTATTGCTAGGCGAACCATGTTATGGTTATGATTAGCGATCATGTCTGCAGGCCTCAGCAGGCAATATTATTTGAAGGTTGACAATTCCAAGGCATCGAGAATCGGCAGTATAACCTTACTTTACATCTTATGTGCCCGTAAAAATAGGAAAATAATCAAGAGTGGAGTAAATTGATATAATACTTACCCATAAAATGAACTGACCTCACTTTTCTTGAAATATACGCGAATATCTTTACAATTTTAGCATGTCTCCATACACAAAATATTTTCAAGGTCTCGTAATAAACAATGATCACAAAACACCATAGAATGATCGAAAAGTTTAGACACGCACAAATATTCGGCAATCAACAATCAAAAGTACAAAAATAACAACGAAAACCGTCAAAAATCCAAACAATCACAATTTTGCTCTAAATAAAATGTCAATTTCCCAGGGAACGACGTCACAGATTTTTGTTTTCAACATGGCCACTCAACACATACTTGAGTTGTATCGCAATAATATATGTATAGGCAAAACTTCAAAACCACAGATACCAAGTAAGCTCTCAAAAAATGTAGCACTGAATGAAAAGGTATTTTTTAATAACGTGATGTATTCATTGGAATCTTTGTGTGAAATATTTTTTCTATAATATGCTTATTTTATTGCAACCGAACGTGATATCTAGAGATAACCAACACAATCAAAATATTGGTTGAAAATATTATCGCAAAAATAGACAAGGAGTGATTTATTTTGACATAATATTATTGTTAATCAGTCCATTAAATTTTAATCATTTGGTAAATGTTGGATGAAATTTCTTTAAATCATACATTAAATAAAAGAAAAATGAAATCATTCGGTAACGAAGAGAGAACATTATTTTAAAATATGTATACAAATTTTATTTACATGCTTAATATTATAGAAATGTATCTAGGTGGCCTAGGTTACATTCATAGGTTACATTGGAATGTACTCTATTTTCAATACAAATATTATTTTTAACTTAATTTTAAAACTAATACTATTTATCATATTTATCGACATTTCTTTATGAAACTACAAGTTATTTTCATATACTTAAATATAATGTTTTATGCATTTATTTCTAAGGAAAGGGTATTATTTACTTTTTAAATAGAAAGGTTTTCAAGTTAATGAAACACTATAAACAATTAAATACATTATGAAATTATTAAAATATTTTAGGAAAACGTTTCTCTGAAATTTCATTATTTTTATTTTGCGATTATTGAAAATTCTGATTTAATATTTATTATATTTGTATAATTACAATAAGTTTTATACAATTACATTTTAAATATGCGCAATCAATAAGTTATATGATACATGTATGTTTTGTTATGTAGGTACCTATGACTTCTTTTATATACTTTGTACTTATTATCCTCAAATATTTTTATATGAACAAATTTTATCAAATATTAAAATTTGGTTTCCATAATATACTCTCATGAATTTGCGATAATTTTTTTCAAAACATTAACGATTTCATAAATAATTATCCGAATTTGAAATTTAATATTTTAATTTGAAATTTGTAAATAAGAACCTAATTTATTTTAAGAGAAATATTATATTTACTGTTAATAGCCATAAATTTCATCCAAAAATGAAAATCTGTCTGACATTTGTAGTATTTTTGACAGATGAAGATGACACAAGTTGCACGAAGTAGGTATTGTGGTGTATGCTATCAATAACAATAAAAGTAAACAAAAATAATTATCATTGCAATTAATCGATATAATTTTCTAATTATTGTCAATCAACTTGACAATGCTCTTTTCAATCATGTATTTATCCATTGAATTCCAGTAATAAAACTCTACTTTTTAAAATTATTAATATTCATAATATGTCATATTGTGCAAACCAACCAGTTTTACAACTATATTAGTGAAATATGAACCGACGTAGCGAATATTTGAATTTTGAAAAGATCTGCCGAATTTGTTGTAATGAAGGAAGCATGATGTCCGTTTTTAAAATGAATTTTCATAAGAAAATCATGACTTGTACAGGCATTCAGGTATATAATTTTCATAAACTTTAATTATGAATCTTTTTTTCTCATTAGTTTATTGTTCATGTATTCAGAATAAATAGAATTTTCGATTTTTATCTAGATTTCATTTAAGTTGAATTAATATTAATACTGATGTTGCTCATTGAAGAATGATTCCGCCAAAAAGCAGTCATGTTACTGATCCATAATATAAATACAACTGTTAATTTTTTAATAATAGTAGTGGAGATTTATATAAATAATGTGGTATTTTCAAGAACCAATAACGTATGATAGTTGAGCCAGAATAGAATTATGTGATATAATCAAATTAGTAGGTATATTGAAATAAATTATTATTTACTTAAGTTATTTCATAAATAATTGCTAATAATGCCATTTCAGACATGTGAGTGGGCATTTTAAAAATCTAATGAAACTGTTTTATAATGTGGGGATTGAGGAGGCAAGCCCCTCTGGCTTGCCTATATATACCCCCACCAACATGAGCCAACTAATTTAAATGTATTTAATTATTATGTATGTAACATTGATTTTTATGTATCATTGTCACTTAGGTGGGAGCACTGTGGGGATTGAGGAGGCAAGCCCCTCTGGCTTGCCTATATATACCCCCACCAACGACGAGCCAACTAATTTAAATGTAATTAATTATTATGTATGTAACATTGATTTTTATGTATCATTGTCACTTAGGGGGGAGCACTGTGGGGATTGAGGAGGCAAGCCCCTCTGGCTTGCCTATATATACCCCCACCAACGACGAGCCAACTAATTTAAATGTAATTAATTATTATGTATGTAACATTGATTTTTATGTATCATTGTCACTTAGGGGGGAGCACTGTGGGGATTGAGGAGGCAAGCCCCTCTGGCTTGCCTATATATACCCCCACCAACGACGAGCCAACTCAGTTCTCTCGGGCCGTCGTAGAATAAACAGCATTTAATGAGAACACACTTATTATTTATCTCCACCAAATAACAGACAACCTTAAAATAACATGACATAATTGGTATTTTAATTCAATAATCTCTTCTGTAATCTAGGTTTGGCAGAATGATGGGTTACCTAATCAAATATGCAAAAAATGTATTGCAAAGTTACACACATCCTTTCAATTCAAGAAAATGTGTGAATCGAGCGATCTCCGTTTGAGAGACTTTAAAGAGAAGTATATAGACAATTCAGAATCGGATAATGAAAGTGATATTGTCAAAGGGAATATGGAGGAAGAAGAAAATGAAGTTGAAGTTGAAGTCGAACCGATTCTTCCCGCCGAGTTGACAACATTAAGTGTGCCACAAGAATATGCATATCAAGATTGCCTTCCTATGACTGACACTCGACATTTTGAGTCACTTCAGAATATATGTATCACAGGAGGGGACATTCATTACGACTCAAATTTAATGTTTAATGGCACTAGCACCATGATATCTGCAATAGCCCCTGTTAATTTGTCATCTCAAGTTCAGCTCTCTCTTGCTGGAAATTACAACATACAAAATATAGCTACTAACAGTGTATACCAAAATAATTACAACATTCAAAACCAAATGATCAATACTTCGCACATTTTAAGTGTAGACAATCTTGCAGGTATTTTTTACAATATCTAAAATTATTTTCTTTCAAAACTAACTTTTAACTGAATGCTATGTATGTATACAAATGTATACATTCTAGTTCTGACATTTCTGACATCCGAGTATTTCATTATTATGAAACAATCAACCAACAAAAGCCAACTAGAACCTTTCAGGAATGTTACTTAATTATTTTGTTTATGCTTACAATACCATGTTTCCATCTTATAAAGACTTATAATATGTAGTTTTCCATAAATTCAACCTGAAATAACAGTGAAAATACTCTGAACCGACTGGATAGATGGATCTAAGATGTGCTATACTCTGTCTTAATAAATGAACCACACAGGACAACATTAGAGGATTTTCGCAGATACCACACTCCAACTCATTAGGAACATTATATGACTAAAGTTCTGTTCTTCCCTGACTGCTCTACGAATTACACAATGATACTATCTAGCATATTTCATACTTCACACAGGTTGACTCATGTTAAATTCCAATTCATTTCCAGGTCAAGAACAACCTGTCTTGCGCTCAACCAGTCAAGCATATTTAGCTGCAGAAACAGTGACACCAACTCCAGAGGAATCCAAAGAGGAGGCTGGTTCCACATCATCTCTGGATCGGGTCGGCAAGCGTCGTGCCCTGAAGCTATTCTACAAAAAGTGCGAAGAGGAGAACCGATGTCCAGTGTGCAACAAGGCATTTGGTGATAGTGCAAAACTAACCCGACACATGAAGATACACGGTGACAAAATGTTCAAATGCAAAGTTTGCAAGAAGGGCTTCTCACATATGGGAAATTTTCGCGTTCATATGAGAGTGCACAATGACGAACGTCCCTTTACTTGTCAAGTCTGTTCCAAGTCGTGCCGTCAGCAGCAGGATCTGGACAAGCACATGCGCACACACACTGGAGAGAAACCACACAAATGTCAGACATGCCAAAAAGCCTTTACCACTTCAAGTTAGTTACTTTTTATTTTTATCTGAAGTCTTTAAACTAAATCAGATATTTCTGTGAATCAATCCTTGATCGAATATTATTTTTTAATTGCATATACGCAAACATTGGATTTTTTTTTCTTCTACAATATCCCTACTTCGTCTCTATTGAGATATTGAAAAAATTTTTGTCAATAAAAATATCATTTGACTCCCGAAAGGGAAAAAAATCCAATGTTTGCGTATATGCAATTAAAAAGGATATTCGATTTACATACACATTGGTACAAGTAGGTAAACAAGCCAAAAATGAAATAATATTTCTGGCGCAGTTCAGGGGTGACATCTGTGTGTGACACCGTCATCTCATTTATAAGGACTGTTGCTTTCATTGTTTACAAATAAATTAATTTCTCAATGTTACAATAGATGGCGTTACAAAAAGGTTTCTCCGTTACTCCATAGATGGCAATAGTAATAATGCATTATTGTCAGGTAAAATGTTACACACTATTCAAATATGTAGAACTTTCAAAATTACATTGATAAGGGAACTCAATAAGAAGGCATAATTGGTGAAGGTTGCGCAAGCGCATAAAGTGATCATGTAAACCAGCCGATGACAGGTCGTAAGCCCTGTAGGTGCCTCGAGTTCCTGGTTCTTCTCCAATATCCCTACTTCGTCTCTATTGAGATGTTGAAAAAATGTTTGTCAATAAAAATATCAATCCTTGATCATTGATCATTGCCTTGTTACATTTTTTTTAAATGAATATGTTCTTGTAACAAGTACATATTATGCATCTTCATACATTCCCTAAATTAAGCATGATTGTGCTATAGGTTAATGAAATTGGTAGGATTCGAACTCGCGACCACTGTATTACTAACCCTATACGCTAACCGCTTTGCCAACACCCATCTAATTTTTTTTTTAAATTATTTAACTAAATATGTAACATTCAGTATATCACCTTCCTTCGACCTTCCTTCTCTCATAACTTAACTATACATAATTAATGTAACTGCTGGCCCTTAGAATGTGTAGACTGTATCAAGTACCTGGGTGTAATAATGTTGTGTTTCTGAGGTGGAATGAGCATATAAATTTGTAATTAAAGTATAACATATGTGTACGTTGTTAAATATTATACTACTAGCTGAGAAGCATCGCTACGCTCAGCTTCTAAGCTAGGTCTTCAGCCAGATTTTTTTGGTCATCGAAACTATTTTTATTAAGCTCCACTCATGTTCAGTAATATATCGTTTCTAGTAACAGATTGTTTTATATATTAATTTTATGTCATTTATATCTTTCACAAATGTGACTTTATTTAACCTCGATACAGGTTTATCCTAGTGAGGTTGAATACATTATACTATATAAATTATACTCCATGAATGTAAGATTTTATAAATAATTAAAATAAAATTTACAATTACACATTTATTTGTTTGAAAAAGTGTATGAGTTAGTGGGTAAAGAAGTGCTTAAACTATAATACATATTTGTTTTTAAAGATTATTATTTTTTTAGGCAATTTGATAGTTCATGAGCGAACCCACTCGGGAGAGAAACCATATATTTGCTCTGTTTGTCAAAAGGCATTTTGTCAATCAAACGAGTTGACGAAGCATATGCGTACCCACACAGGAGAGAAGAGTCACATATGTCCAATGTGTGATAGAGGATTTAATGGATCATCTACGCTTGTAGTTCACATGAGGACACACACAGGAGAACGACCATATGTTTGCAACATTTGTAACAAAGGTTAGTCCATGTCATGTTTTATAACCATAAAAATAAAACTTAATTAGAATAGGTAGGATGTATCCCAACTTCTAAGTGTATCAAACTGGAGGATCGCAGAAAATGACAGGAGAGGCTAGAGGAAGAAGTTTCTGAAATATCCAGATTGAAGATATAATAAAAAATTGTATCCACCGGGATCGGTAAGACTGACGAGTAAACTCACAAAACTTTTGAACGTTAGGTGCTGTGGAGAATATATGGCCTAATTTGTGACAATGGAGAGTGAAGTATCAGATTCAATCAGGAGCCCTATGGCCCAAATTATAGAATAATTTTCATAACTGTCGAGATCATGCTTGAAAATCCATATTTAATGTAAAATACATACCCTGTCTTATCCGAGAAAGCGTACTCGAACAAAATGTGGATGCAGCTCTATTAACAAGTACATTTTCTCGTGAATGGCAATAATTTCAGTGCTGTAATGTTAATCTTCGTAATCTTTTCTAGTGCTGAGAAATTTATGTAACATAATATTATATACCAAATTAAATAGAGAAAATATTGACCATTTTATTTGGAAGAGGAAAAAAATGCTTATTCTTAAACAGATTTTTAATTATCTCAATAGAGACGAAGTTGGAATATTTACTGTAGGAGAACCGGGAAATCAAGGCACCTACAGGGCTAACGACCTGTCATCGGCTGGTTTACGTGATCACTTTATGCGCTTGCGCAACGTTCACCAATTATGCCTTTTTAATGAGATCCCTATCAATTCAATTTTGAAAGTTCTATATATTGTAATACTGAAATTCTTTTCGCTTGAAAATAAGGAATTTTTACTACAGCCATCTATGTGTGAAATTATGAACAACATTCTTATTATTTTTATTTATTTTTGTTGTAACGCCATCTATTGAGAGAATTGGTTTTTTGTAAATAATGAGAGCAACAATTCTTATACCTGAGGTGACAAATGCATGATGTCACCACCGGTTATCAAACCTGGGACCTTTGGCTCAGAAGGCAAATATCTAACTAACTGAGTCACACATTCAGAATGAATGTAATAACACTGTGAATTAATTAATTGAATTTCTAAAACATTCAATTTCAGGTTTTACCCAATCTACTGGTCTTGCAGCTCACAGCCGAATTCACAATCGTGTTAACGTGTCCAACACAGATGCAGCAAGTCAAGGCTTTAGAAAGATGGTCCTCGCTCGTGGTCTTAACACCCTTCGGTGTACTGTGGCCGGGTGTCCCAAAAAGTTTTCAAGACCACGCGATCTCTTGAGACATTCCAAAGTTCATGATCATTATTTTAATGTTGCAAAAAAAGAGATAAGAAAAAAGTGAGCAGGGATCAGGAAAGCAATAGGAAAGAGAAACGGGAATGAGATTATGTGAGAATGTGTATGTGTGAGAATGTGTATGTGTGAGCGTGAACAGTACCATAAATAATAATGAATACTGCCTCCTACCTTATAATAAATATTTTTTTCCTAAATTCTGATCTTGACAAGTGGAAAATTTCCACATAGTCAGCTTCCTTTGCCAATCCTGTGTAGGTATCTGTACATGATTATGAAAATTAATCAATTTTGCAATCAATTTTTAACTAACTTCCTGCGGCCTTACTCTCCACTGCAAATTCGATCCGATTCGCTAAGAACCTACCTTTGTAACGGAGAATGAATGCTTTAATAGTAATAGTCGTTCATTTGAATGTACGCAGGCGACAGATAGGTAAGTTCTAAATGAAAATAAAATCGAGATCGGATTCGAGTTTCAAGAGTAAGGCTACTGACCAGTTAGAGCTCTGAAACTTTCAGAATTTGTGTATTATCGATGACAATGCATGTTCATAGTGTTTCTAAATTGATAAAATTTAACAATTTTGTATTTAATACAAACTAAACAATAATGATATGTTTATTGCATTAAATCAGGAGTATTTTTATGAATTTCTTTTGATAGTAATATAGAAAACTTTAATTTATTTTATTTGCTTGTTTTATGTAGATATTAAAAAAAGAAAGAATTTAAGTGTAAGAACAACATTGTTTTATAAATAAGTTAAAACATAAAAATAATGAAGGATAAGCATCAGAAAAGAAATAATAATTATTATTTTAAAATGTTCATTTATTCAAATCATTCCACAGTTAAGAAATTTTAATTTTATACCATCTACATTGTGACACTTCACTTATACTTAACTGTATTAAAATATTAAAACTCCTAAACAAAATGACATGTATGCATTCCAAAATATTTTCATTTATATTTCAAGTTATAAGTTATTTCGCAATTTTGTAATTTCATATACTTAAACATTATTTATTTGCTGTTTTGTTTTTTTTAATAATACAGTGATTATTATTAGTATTATTTTAAAATAAATCGATCTCATCTATATTTTTTTTATATTGAAATTTATATATGTAAATAAAATCTCATTTATGCTGGTGTGTTTTTTTCAATGATACTGTACAATATTGCAAACTTCACAGTATTTTAAGAAAATAAAAAAAAGTGTTTAAAATAGTTTTGCATAGTGTAATAATCCAGCGATTTCCAATATATAAAGACAATGAATATTCGTACATTCTCCGTTCGGTGTTAGTTTTTTGGCACAAATCAAAGGATTATTGGTCCAGTTGACTGCACAGAACACATATATTGACTGTTGAACTATGACATTTATTTTTTTTGAGCAGTTTATTTTTTTTTGCAATGGATCGGACAAACAAAAATACTTTATAGAAAGATTGATAGATTTGACGGTAACTTTGTGGTAGTCCATGATTACAAAAATAAAAATGAAGCAAATACTTTGCTATATACCACCGTTATCCGTTATCCGTCCCTCATTCTTCTGTCCAACCAATCACAACAACGCACAATTTACCCCTACCCCACCCTACACCCCACCAATCAACACAACACACTTAGTAGACATAGAATCTCATTAACATTATTTAGTTATAATTCACCTGTCGATGGGAGGAGTGCACTCCCGAAACTAGTAGTGTTTAATTATAATCAATAAGTGGTATATAGTAAAGTATTTGCTTCATTTTTATTTTTGTATTTTATAGAAGTTTATCAGGAAGAACCCATAATATGGGATCCTATGCATCGGTTCCATAAAAATAAAAAAAAAAACATTAATCAAGCTTGCATCAAATTTACAATTACACTTTCACATATCCATTTTTTAAGGGAGCATGAACTATTTATTTCCTTTACAAAAACAAGAAACAACCTTTTTCTTCATATATGTATCTTTTCGATAGTCCGTATCTTATAGAAAATATACTTTTTAATTTTCCACCTAGAACATCTCATCACAATAATTTATTCAATAGGCCTCTCTCAAGAACTAGCTATGATTATCAAAATGACTATCAACCGTTACTGTAATAATTTCAATAAACTTAGCCCTCTACCCCATTACCTGTCCCAAACATCATTAATACTTATTCTGCAAACATTGTTTAGGGAAATTATGCTATTTTCTCTTCCTAGATCCCGTTTTCTTATTTCTTTATATACAAATGATTATTTCTGTAAACTAAATTGGTCCTCTAATGGAGTACTAAATAATTCTTGTATTACTTGTAATTAAGTACTTAACTGTATGTTTTCAAAATAAAATATCCTCTTCCTACTCCTTGAACCCTTTCACCTTATAAATTTGTTTATAATATATAAGTATATATGTATTATAAACACATACATATTTTTTTGTTAGTGGATGTGAGTCGATTCACATTAAATAGACATAAAGCTATAGCAGCAAGTCACACGTCATCCACGTTTGAAAGATCGATGTTCACTGAATTAAACAAGTATGTAAATGGGTCATTGACACAACCTGCCTTATCCAACATGGAGAGCGCTCAATAGGCTCAGAACGGGTGTCTCCTGCTGTTACAGTGACCTCAAGAAATGGGGATACAGAGAGGAAGACATCTGCGAGTGTGGCGCCAGACAGGACAACGTGCACCTACTGTCATGTCCCATGATAGGAGTGACATGCACGCACCAAGACACAGTGATAGCAAACACTAGTGGAATCCGAGTGGCCGAATATTGGGGGCTACGAATATGATGGTGTTCCGGACACGGAAAGTAAGTAAGTAATGGGTCATTGTCACATTCGGGCATGAATCTTTCAACGAATTGTTCGGTGAGTACCCAAAGGAGGCATAAAAGACATTAAAAAGTAATTGTTTCTGTTTTATTCTTATTGCTTCAATTATGAAGGTTAAATTAATTTTTTGTTTAAATTTTCAATATGGTCCATGAATGAGGAACTTAGATCATTAAATCCAATATTTATAATCAGTGAACATATAAATTTATAGTATATTAATACCTTCATGGTATTCAACACATATTGGACGTAACTGTGATATTAACTCAGTAAATATTTAGTAGATCTTATTTGAAAACAATATTATTATTGATATGGAGAGATTTATTTTCATATTATATTGGTGCTAAAAGGTTTAAATTTTCAATCTGGTCCATGAATGAGAAATTATGATTATTAAATCTAATATTTGTAATCAGTGTATAAATTTACACGTAACACATAATAAATTTATAGTATTTAACACATATTGTATAATTATTTAGTACATCATATTTGAAAACATTATATTTGATATTGTTAACGCGATTGGGCCAAATTGTTATAAAAAATTTAAATGGCACTTCTATTGCCAAAATTGCTTTTGATAGCCTCACGGTGGGTAGTAGCACAGTGTAAAAATGTTAATAAGACACCACGTTGAAACGCGCTAAATTATTAAAATGAACAAATTGAACCTATTAGCTCTTGCTGAAAAGTAAAATACAAAAATAAACATGAAACGCTGTCTGAAAAAAAAAATCTTATAAAATAATCGTCTGTCATGTGCCTGAAAAAATTATAAATTAAAAAACAGGCATGGCAAACATATAATATATATCTGGAAAGATCTTACCAAACTGCTCTCCAACCAGGACCACAATGAAGCACTTACACTATCACTTAATTACTTTTTTTATAAATTAAAACTATCTTAAAATCACCCCCGTTGCTAATGGTATCTGAAAGAAATTTTATTATTAAAACTTAATTTCACCCCGGACATAGGTAGAGGATCTGAAAAGAACTTAATCACTACTTTATACAATTAAAATGCTAAGGCCACCCGATAGCCCAGCCAATCAGCTTTTTAAGATACAACCCTGTTCGCGGAAAATATACTGAATTCGGTTAGACTACGTATATGCCATGGCTGAACTCTCTCGGACGCAACTCGACTCACAACTACTATCTGACAACTCACGCTAGGGTGGCCCTGCGCCAGCGGGACCTGACCTGATGTATTTTCGATACAAAGGATAACAAAGCCTGGGGACCCGTTATAAGCCGTTCCTAGAATTAATCTTCTTCTTCTTCATCTTGGTGTAGACCGAGGGTCTGTTGGTACAGGATGGTCCTCCTGAGATGCTGAGTTCCAGTTATCTCTCCATCGTTTCCGGGGTCTTCCTGGTTGACGCTGTCCATCTGGTACCTGGTGCAGAGCTATGTGTGGAATTCTTTTTTGGTTCATCCTCTGCACATGCTGGTACCAGTATCGTCGACGCTGTCTCCCCCATCTGACCGCTTCTCTCATGCTTGGGTACACTCTGGGGAAAGAAGTGGTAGGAATACTTTGCTATGCTGACGAAGCTACAATAATGGCCGAAAATAAAGACGACCTTCAGAGAATGCTGACAAAGTTTAACAAATCCTAGAATTAATATCAGAAATATATTAGTCCAAAGTAAAATAATGAAATTTGGGTTTCATTGATATCATATTGTATGGCAATATATCGATCCCAATACTTATGGAAATATCAATATGGAGAGATTTATTTTCATAATTGTAAACATTTTGAGTGTTACCATAATAATCCTTATTTCCGTGCTAAGAAATAGGTGGGTTGCCATATAAAAAAATTATCTGTATTGAGAAATAATTTTTACGATGATTTTATTCCATAATGTTGAATGTTGATTGATTTTGGAACAGCATTAACCAAAAACAATTAGCATAATTTTATGGTTTCATTATCCGTAGGTTATATTCTCTTTGGGTTTCACCATAGAACACACTAACTATAGAAAACAAGCTATCGTACATTGATTGGCCGCGTCGCATGAAATGATGAAAACGATACGAGTGTCGCCATCTATTGCAATAGGTAGAAAGATTGAGGAGGCGTGGCCAATCGTGCGGGCGGGATATTCAAATATTTTATTTATTTATTTGTTGTAGGTATTTCATTACTCCTTTGAGTATTGTTCCTCATATTGCTTGAATATATTGTTCCTCATATATTTTTTATGTTATTCAAGCATTATGAGGAACAATACACAAAGGAGTAATGAAAACGCATAAAATTTAGGTTAAAAAAAAACATTGTTAATTTTTAATTTTTTATTGGTAATAAAAACAATATACATATTACAAAATACACAAAAATAAGAATACTATAATAACTTGTGTAAGTGAAAATGCAAAAAAAGAAAATATGTATAATTGATTGGCTAGATTTCAATATCATTAATTATTGAATCGCTTCCGTTCCGTCAGTCGCTACCGTTCGGTCGATTGAAGGATAATCAAAAATGATTTGCTTTATTCAAATAACAGCATCTTTACTCATCCACAATATCCATTAAAAAATAAAGGAAGGTAGCTCAATATGGCCAAGCCTTCCATACATAATATAATACAATTCACTAAAAATCGGATAAAAAAAAAAAACATTGCAATTATGTAGATTATACGTCAGAGGATGTTTACTTGAATCTGAAACTATCTACTCTACGTGGAGTATGATTTCAACTATGTCTCAAAGTTACTGACTCATGACTAAGAGAGTAATTTCTTGACGTTGACCATTTTTCGAAAAATCTTTAATTTAAGACCCTATCAATAATTAATGATATTAAAATCAAGCCAATCAATTAAACATATTTTATTTTTTTTTAACATGTCTACGTAGGGGACACCAGCTATTAGTAATTGGGTTCATTTTACTCTTCCGAAGAAGCGCACTACGTAGCGTTGGGAGGGTTGATACAACAGCAAATGTACGATAAATTTATAAATATCATATTCTACGTTAGTTCTGTGGGGCAGTCAATAAAATTAACTAAATGATTCAAAGTATTAAATAATATGCTACCAATGATATATCTAGTTGCATATAATAATCAAAAATAATGAAACATTTATACATTGTACACTCTATTAATATAAGAGGTGTTGCAGTATATTCGTTAATACAATTTAAAGTACTTTAGCATTCCTTCTGTAAAGAATCGCTCCTTTCATTAAGATCGTCCTCGTCTATTATTAAGTTATTACAAATTTTAACATATTGATACAACAGCAAATGTACGATGCATTTATAAATATCATATTCTACGTAAGCTCTGTGGGGCAGTCAATAAAATTAACTAAATGATTCAAAGTATTAAATAATATGCTACCAATGATATATCTAGTTGCATATAATAATCAAAAATAATGAAACATTTATACATTGTACACTCTATTAATATAAGAGGTGTTGCAGTATATTCGTTAATACAATTTAAAGTACTTTAGCATTCCTTCTGTAAAGAATCGCTCCTTTCATTAAGATCGTCCTCGTCTATTATTAAGTTATTACAAATTTTAACATATTGATACAACAGCAAATGTACGATAAATTTATAAATATCATATTCTACGTTAGTTCTATGGGGCAGGCAATGAAATTAAAATAATGATTCAAATGTTGAAATAATATGCTAACAATGTTAAATCTAGTTGCATATAATAATCAAAAATAATGAATCATTTATACATTGTACACACTATTAATATAATAGGTGTTGCAGTATATTCGTTAATACAATTTAAAGTACTTTAGCATTCCTTCTGTAAAGAATCGCTCCTTTCATTAAGATCTTCCTCGTCTATTATTAAGTTATTAAAAATTTTAACATATTGATACAACAGCAAATGTACGATGCATTTATAAATATCATATTCTACGTTAGCTCTGTGGGGCAGTCAATAAAATTAACTAAATGATTCAAAGTATTAAATAATATGCTACCAATGATATATCTAGTTGCATATAATAATCAAAAATAATGAAACATTTATACATTGTACACTCTATTAATATAAGAGGTGTTGCAGTATATTCGTTAATACAATTTAAAGTACTTTAGCATTCCTTCTGTAAAGAATCGCTCCTTTCATTAAGATCGTCCTCGTCTATTATTAAGTTATTACAAATTTTAACATATTGATACAACAGCAAATGTACGATGCATTTATAAATATCATATTCTACGTTAGCTCTGTGGGGCAGTCAATAAAATTAAAATTAACTAAATGATTCAAAGTATTAAATAATATGCTACCAATGATATATCTAGTTGCATATAATAATCAAAAATAATGAAACATTTATACATTGTACACTCTATTAATATAAGAGGTGTTGCAGTATATTCGTTAATACAATTTAAAGTACTTTAGCATTCCTTCTGTAAAGAATCGCTCCTTTCATTAAGATCGTCCTCGTCTATTATTAAGTTATTACAAATTTTAACATATTGATACAACAGCAAATGTACGATAAATTTATAAATATCATATTCTACGTTAGCTCTGTGGGGCAGTCAATAAAATTAAAATTAACTAAATGATTCAAAGTATTAAATAATATGCTACCAATGATATATCTAGTTGCATATAATAATCAAAAATAATGAAACATTTATACATTGTACACTCTATTAATATAAGAGGTGTTGCAGTATATTCGTTAATACAATTTAAAGTACTTTAGCATTCCTTCTGTAAAGAATCGCTCCTTTCATTAAGATCGTCCTCGTCTATTATTAAGTTATTAAAAATTTTAACATATTGATACAACAGCAAATGTACGATGCATTTATAAATATCATATTCTACGTTAGCTCTGTGGGGCAGTCAATAAAATTAACTAAATGATTCAAAGTATTAAATAATATGCTACCAATGATATATCTAGTTGCATATAATAATCAAAAATAATGAAACATTTATACATTGTACACTCTATTAATATAAGAGGTGTTGCAGTATATTCGTTAATACAATTTAAAGTACTTTAGCATTCCTTCTGTAAAGAATCGCTCCTTTCATTAAGATCGTCCTCGTCTATTATTAAGTTATTAAAAATTTTAACATATTGATACAACAGCAAATGTACGATGCATTTATAAATATCATATTCTACGTTAGCTCTGTGGGGCAGTCAATAAAATTAACTAAATGATTCAAAGTATTAAATAATATGCTACCAATGATATATCTAGTTGCATATAATAATCAAAAATAATGAAACATTTATACATTGTACACTCTATTAATATAAGAGGTGTTGCAGTATATTCGTTAATACAATTTAAAGTACTTTAGCATTCCTTCTGTAAAGAATCGCTCCTTTCATTAGGATCGTCCTCGTCTATTATTAAGTTATTACAAATTTTAACATATTGATACAACAGCAAATGTACGATAAATTTATAAATATCATATTCTACGTTAGTTCTATGGGGCAGGCAATGAAATTAAAATAATGATTCAAATGTTGAAATAATATGCTAACAATGTTAAATCTAGTTGCATATAATAATCAAAAATAATGAATCATTTATACATTGTACACACTATTAATATAATAGGTGTTGCAGTATATTCGTTAATACAATTTAAAGTACTTTAGCATTCCTTCTGTAAAGAATCGCTCCTTTCATTAGGATCGTCCTCGTCTATTATTAAGTTATTACAAATTTTAACATATTGATACAACAGCAAATGTACGATAAATTTATAAATATCATATTCTACGTTAGTTCTATGGGGCAGGCAATGAAATTAAAATAATGATTCAAATGTTGAAATAATATGCTAACAATGTTAAATCTAGTTGCATATAATAATCAAAAATAATGAATCATTTATACATTTTACACACTATTAATATAATAGGTGTTGCAGTATATTCGTTAATACAATTTAAAGTACTTTAGCATTCCTTCTGTAAAGAATCGCTCCTTTCATTAAGATCTTCCTAGTCTATTATTAAGTTATTAAAAATTTTAACATATTGATACAACAGCAAATGTACGATGCATTTATAAATATCATATTCTACGTTAGCTCTGTGGGGCAGTCAATAAAATTAACTAAATGATTCAAAGTATTAAATAATATGCTACCAATGATATATCTAGTTGCATATAATAATCAAAAATAATGAAACATTTATACATTGTACACTCTATTAATATAAGAGGTGTTGCAGTATATTCGTTAATACAATTTAAAGTACTTTAGCATTCCTTCTGTAAAGAATCGCTCCTTTCATTAAGATCGTCCTCGTCTATTATTAAGTTATTACAAATTTTAACATATTGATACAACAGCAAATGTACGATGCATTTATAAATATCATATTCTACGTTAGCTCTGTGGGGCAGTCAATAAAATTAAAATTAACTAAATGATTCAAAGTATTAAATAATATGCTACCAATGATATATCTAGTTGCATATAATAATCAAAAATAATGAAACATTTGTACATTGTACACACTATTAATATAAGAGATGTTGCAGTATATTCGTTATAGCAGCATATTCGACATCGTAGGAATGTTCCGCTACATAGGTCCCCCTCCAGTCTGTCATGACGATACCACGAAGTAATCCTCCACATCCCGATACATCTGTAATTGATAAAAAAAAATTAAGTTTGTGTTACAAAAAAATATTTAGGAGGACAATATAAATATACAAAAGGGATCACAGATTAAAAATGACGTCATTATAATAAAAGTAGGTATCCTAAAATACATTGTAGGAGATACAATTAATACAAATTTACAATATAAAATTATAAAAGGGATCACAGATTAAAAATCACTCCTCATTATAAGAAAAGTATGTTTCCTAAAATACATTGTAGGAGATACAATAAATACAAGAAGACAACTGAGTAACTCTGAATTGAAGTATGAATTTGATCCAACTTAGATGTCCTCAATGTACCAAGATAGTTCAATGATGCTTGAAATGAAGTGTAGAAGTTGCAGATTTTGTTGTTGATTGATGCTCTCTTCGAAAAATAAATCTTGTGATAGTCATTAGTAGCTTGCCAAATCTGTATCCATGAGTGCGTGCGTAAATGTGCATGTGTGCATATTTTATTTTATTTATTTAATTTTTAACCCCTTTGTCACAAAGACTATTATGAAGATTACTGCTGCCCAACTAGGTATCCCAGTTCTAGGGCTAGCAGTTTACAATTATACCATGCCAAATATTTGACATTTCGGTTTTACATAGTTATTTTGTTTTTTTTTTTTCCAAAAATATTAGACACATTACGATACTACATAGTTATTAAATCTTTGTTCGCAGCTTTCATACTTCATAATAAGTATATTGATATCATTGTTGATTTGAGTATTAAATTTAATTAGTTTATAGTTCCATATTCAACGTTGTGGAAAGTTATATTATTTTTGTTTGTGCTATAGGTGAACGAAATCGGTTGTGAAAGGATTTGAACTCGCGACCACTCGATTACTAAACCAGAGTGCTAACCGCATTACCACCACCCATCTATATTACACCGTGACATTAAACAATATAAAATTCCTTACAAAAACAAATCAACAAACAGGCATTTCTCATGACCGAAATGTTATTATTTGTAACGTAGCTCAAGGGGCCCAGATTCATATAGTATTTTTCCAAGAGTTTAATAAGCCATGTTAAATCAATATTGTCCCGAATAAATAAATATTATGTAAATAATTGTAAACATACCTATTGGGTTCGTAAAACACAAAGGTTCTGGCTCTACAAATTTACATGTAGCGAAAGATGTTTCTGCAAATTTACCACCAGATGTAGAAGTGGCTGAACAATCTGAAAAATAAAAATATTTTCTCCTTAGTTACTTACTTATATAGGTACTACTCTGTCTATATAGATATTTGTATTGAATAAAACCTATTCTAGTTATTCAAATGTATATTAGGTACACATTCATTACGACTATGTCCTTTTTGATCCAAAAAGGACTTCAAGTGATCAGCTTGATGGACCCCTACGCTTGTAAGAGTTGAAATATCGTGGAAGATAAAATTTCTTGTGTAGGATAAAAGAAAAATATACAGTAAAGAAAACTAGTCATATTCTAAATACCAGGACCTCACGGGTAGCGTGTCGTGTCATGAGATTCCAAAACCTATAAGGGAATGATTATGTAAAAGGATATAAGTAGGTACTCACTTAAAATGTTTAAAAATGTTCCTGGGGTTTTTTGAGGGTAGAAAAAAGCATTTTCCCTGGTCGGTTCCTTATTGAATCCTGCAAATTAAAAAAAAAAAATATTTTGTATTTGTATTTATTTATTAATAAAAATTACAATATAATGCCCCCAAGTCAAATTGAAAACGCTGTTCGTTTTCGCCAAGCGCTAATTTTTTTTGTATGGGATTTGACGTTTGTTGTTTGTTATTGTAGAAAATATTTCTACAACAAACGTCAAATCACATACAAAAAAAAAATAGCGCTTGGCGATAACGAACAGCGTTTTCAATTTGACTCAGGGCCCATGTCCCTCAATCCCAATCAATGTCCCCTTGGCTACATTGATTAATCTCTACATTGATTTCTGCATAAGAGCCCTTAAGTATGAAAGTAAGGGTCTCAAACGGAGTACTGTAATAGTACGTGATCCCATGTATGCAGACGACAAAGTACTGTAAGTATGGAAGAGTTACAGTATCTTGTAAGTATGGTATATGAAGGATGCATAGAAAACGGACTAAGAATGAATGCCAGCAAATCAAAGGTAACGGTCTTTGAAAAGAGTGAAAGCAGAACAATGTGTCGAATAAAAGTAGAGTGAATGGCTTGAACAAGTCGACGAGTATGTCTATCTGGGTAGTATGTTCCAACGGAATGGACGGCCTGATAAGGATATAAAAAGAAGAGTTATGGCAGGAAACAGAGTGAATGGAGCACTTAGACCAGTTATGAATGATCACAACATATCAAGAGATGCTAAAGTTGCCATTCATAACGCAATCGTAGTGCCAACCCTGACATATGCAAGTGAGACCTGGACATGGCAGAAGTCGCACGAAAGCAGAATAAATGTAGTTGAAATGAGATCGCTTAGAAGAATTTGTAACAGAACGATGTATGACAGAGTTCGGAATGAAGATACAAGGAGAGAATGTAAGATCAAGAAAGATGCAATTAACAGAATGAAATTTAACACATTGATGGTTTGGCCACATGGGAAGAACTCCTGACAAAGAAAATATACAAAGTTGACAGGAACGGAATAAGAGGTCGGGGGCGCCCAAGGATGGCACGACTATGTAAACGATATTCTGAAAGATGGAAATGTAAAAAGCGTGAACAACAGACGAACATGTATAAGACGATGTATGAATGTTGAGGCGATGAATGTGTGTCAAGATAGAAAAATGTGGCGTTCGGTTCTCTCTGCCTACCCCGTGAGGGACATGCCGTGATGGTATGTATGTATTATATGTCCACCTCACTAGGCTTTGTCTGTACCGAGGTGGAATATTTCACACACATCAATACATCTATATACAATATTTTCATAGTATTTCGTAGTTTCCATGAAAATGCGTATTTTATATAGCACAAGATTTATATATGTATCCAAACCAAAATATATCAAACAATAAATAAAATCACTAAACAAAACTATTTATATCAGATATATTAATTATAATGCAACTTTCTTTAAATCGTATTCAGAAAGAGGTATTTGACATTGGTGATGCCACAATCTAAATAACACAATAAAAGGTAGCAATTTTACCTGGTAATCCTGCTGAGAGATTTGCGTCTTAAACTTCAAACTTATTGTAGATTTCTTTGTCATCTAATCCAAGGAATTTTGGGTTAAAGGATTCTATTTTCCATTCCTCAAACACGTGTTTATGCTTCAATGGAAACCGATGCGTTGTTTTTTTATGTGTTTTGCAATCATGCAACTCGTATGATCTGTAAAAGTACAAAATAAATATCAACGCAAAAACACAAATCACCAAAATAAAACATAACAACGCAACTTGTTTAGCTTAAAAAATGACCCAGTCAAGAGCGATATACTTGTATTGTTTAATAGAAAACAAAAATTACTTTGTATTGACCAAAATGATATACATCCAACGCAATTTTTTTTAATACATTAACCTTAAAAAATGACGCATTCAAGACCAATATACTTGCACTGTTTGATAGAAAACATAATGTACTTACGGAAATGCTGTTATTGATAAAATTCCTTGGAGAAAAACAACAAAAAAGTCATTGTTTCAACGTGACGCAGTATATCATTTCCGCACAACGAAATCCATCGATCGCGAAACAGAATTGTTTCTGTATTAAATCCGTCGATTTATACGAACCGACACTACATTAGCGATGGGACTTTTTCTTGTTTTCCATTTTATAAAACATTTAGAACTTCGACAACGGCAACGAATGACAAACACGACACAAAAATCGAACAAATATGGCGATTTTTTATGCCGTTGAAAATGACTAGCGTAGTACAATCGACATTTTGTTTCCGGTTTCCGGTTGGCTCTCTGATTGGTTGAGATCTCGTATTATGGAGTCAAATGAGCTGTGGAATTTTATATTAAATGCGAAAAATTAAATAAAAAATGTAAATTTAATTTATAATAATATATAATTCCATTAATAAAGCAACTCGCTCACTTATTATTATAAACAAACAAACCTATCCTAATAATGCAGAAAATAAGAGCTGGGACTAGACGCTACTTTGAAAATGTTGAAACATTGCCATATGATGAAATTTGTTCCCATAGTTCATTAGTAAAATTGTAATGTAACTTATTAATTTTATGTTTTTTTTGTATTAAAAAAATATATAAATATTGATTAATTTATTTAAAAATTAATACGAAACTTAAAAATATGTTTTTACATACCATACTTCAGAAAATAATAATAACATAAAAAAACAGGCGAAAATATTTTTTACTATTAGTTTCACGGTGGTAGCGCGCGCCACCACCAGATTCGGCGCCACCTCCTATAGGTTCGACGCCACCAACAATTTACGTGGGGAACTAAAATTGGAAAAGAGAGACATAGATATATATCTATCTCTATATACCCATATGTACATGGTGAGAATTATTTGTTTGGGGCTTGGAGGCCCTGGGTTTCACTTGACATTGACATTCTTCGCTAAGGCGTATGTCATTTATTTTCATTTGCGCTAGTAATTATTACTCGTCAATTGTTATTGATATATTTCGTGCTATAATAATATTATATTTATCATTGTGAGCTTTGTGTTTGTTTTTGGAAGTTGGAAGTTCATCTAGGATAATTTTAACGGATGCTTCTTTTAATCGGTAATTTATGTTTTTTCTTATTAGATAATTAAGTAATGTGTTTTACAATATGATATTTGTATTGTGTTGTGTTGTTTGTTCCATGGTTTCAGGTAATCAATGCCATACATTTTGATAAGAGGTAATTTGGCATCTTATGGTCATAAAACACCTTGGAGAGTATTAGTTTCTGGATTACAAGGTAATCATCAAAATTTATATTTGTTTATATTTTAATGCAAGCATTAACAAAAATAGTTTATTTCTTGACATTGGGCTGTCGTCCAAGGTTGTTACAATAAAATTATAATATGTAGATCTTAAGATGATAATCATTTCTGTATCAACTTCAATTTGAAAGAGCTTTTACGCCAGAATAAAATCAGAAATATGAATCATTTAATATTTTATAGCCGGTCAGTTCAATAATAGTCTTAAACTTCAGATTCAAATATCTGTTTATGAAGTAGTTAGAAGAACAAATTTATACAAATAAAATATATTTTCATAGTATAACTTAGTGTTTTAGTGAAAAACATGGTGATTATTTTGTATAATAATAATAATGTTTAACCTATTTTTAAAGTATGCGTTATTTACATACAACGCTGCCATTTTTATAGTAAATCCATATTTTTGTTTTTTCTTCCAAATGAAAACTTTCTTTAGAATAAAAAAACTGGGAAATAAATGAAAATATGAATTAATAAAATGATACACAAGACATTATAGCAAGTTTTAAGATATATATTGTTAAAGTCTCTTAATTAATGATATACGCATAATAAAATTACATAATTTGTTATATAATATTTGATTTTTTTGACAATTATCATTTTCGTTTTTATGGCTTCGAACTAACCAATGTAAGTAAAACCAACGGAGCAAAAAGACACAAATTTGCGCTTTTTGTTAACAAAATACTGATTTCCTATTGAAAAATCAATACCCATTTGATATACAAACTATTTCTTAGTCTAATTCTTCTTTTTCTTTTGTGTAGACCTTTGGGTGAGTTTTTTTATAAACTATTTCCTATAGTCTGATTCTTCTTCATCTTATTTTATCTAGACCTTTGGCTGAGTTTTTATACAAACTATTTCCTATAGTCTGATTCTTCTTCATCTTATTTTATCTAGACCTTTGGCTGAGTTTTTATACAAACTATTTCCTATAGTCTGATTCTTCTTCATCTTATTTTATCTAGACCTTTGGCTGAGTTTTTATACAGACTATTTCCTATAGTCTAATTCTTCTTCTGCTTACTTTTGTAGACCTTTGGGTTAGTTTTTATACAAACCAGGGCTGGATAAACGTTTTTTGTGCCTGTAGCAATATATTTGAACCCCCCCGCTCCCCACATTTTTTTGGAATTTTAAACGTAGAACAATTTATAATTATGTAAAATTACATTGGGTCTAAAATGACGAATCAGTTAGTCCTAAACCTCCCTGTATAAGTAGTTGTTTATTATTATTTATAAAAAAAAATTAGCCACAACAATAAATTGGAGATTAATCTTACATATTTACAATGTGGTATTACATTATTTGAGTCAATTTTGTTTTGTTTGACAACACCAGATATAATGCCCACATATATGTCTATACTAGACTCATAAATTATATTGACACGTGTTGTGTTGACACTTGACATCAGACAGAAGAGAGAGAAAGAAAGAAAATAAAATTTCTGACCCAGTTCAGGGGTGACATCTGTGCGAGACACCGTCACCTCATTTATAAGGACTGTTGCATTCATTGTTTACAAATAAACAAATTTCTCAATAGATGGCGTTACAAAAAAGGTTTCTTCGTTACTTCATAGATGGCAATAGTATAATTCCTTATTTTCAAGTGAATTTTTACACATTATTCAAATATATAGAACTTTTAAAAATTACAATGATAAGGGAACTCAATAAAAAGGCATAATTGGTGAACGTTGCGCAAGCGCATAAAGTGATCACGTAAACCATCCGATGACAGGTCGTAAGCCCTGTAGGTGCCTTGAGTTCTTGGTTCTTCTATAATATCCCAACTTCGCCTCTATTGAGATGTTAAAAAAGTTTGTAAATAAAATTAGAGAAAGAAACAATAATATATGAATGATTGAAAGAGATAGGCTTGGGTTTGTTCCAAAATCATCCTAAACCATAGATAGATTTTTTTCGAAATCTACTTATTTCTTAGTTTGTTCCAAAAGTGTCGGCGACTGACACCAAGAAAATATGTCAAGTATATTGCTTAAGTCGAAAGGGAAAGGATTTATTAAAATTATCTTAACATTTCAATGCAATGTTTTTTACCTTTTACAAAATGACCGTGTTATAGGTTGATATCAGGTTCCGCATATTATAAAAAGACTTATGTAAGTTCCATCAACAAGCAAAAATAGTTCTTAGTATAATATATCATTAAAGTCACTGTGGTGTGTAGTATCTGGAAATTCCTTCAAATCTTTTGTTACCAACTCGTGTGGAGTTACAGTGAGCTGCCCGGGCGATTTTAGCTGTAGATAATTTTGCACTAAAGCAAGTAAATTATTACAATGATTATTTTTGTGTGAGGGTGTGCAGGTATATTTTTTATGTTTACCAAAATGTTAACTAGTAACATGTTAATAGTAGGCGGGCAAGATATTAGCACAAAGCGGGATTTTTCACATACACACCATCACGCCGAGCCTCTTTCGGGGTACGCAAAGACCTGCGGATTTTTGATTTATATAATTAACATTTTAGGAATTTAAGCACCCTTTTTAAGACAACTGCCCTGACTTCTTGTTGCTGATTGTTCTATGATTTATCTGGCCCTGATACAAACTATTTTCTATAGTCTAATTCTTCTCCTTATTTTATGTAGACCTCAGGGTGAGTTTTTATA
The DNA here is from genome assembly GCA_963576475.1 of Molanna angustata. NCBI lineage: Eukaryota > Metazoa > Arthropoda > Insecta > Trichoptera > Molannidae > Molanna > Molanna angustata. The sequence continues at coordinate 2,806,013 of OY754968.1, read as the reverse complement.
GGAAAACTATTTCCTATAAATTCTTCTTTTTCTTTTCTGTAGACTTTTGGATTAGTTTTTATACAAAGTATTTCCTATAGTCTAATTCTTCTTCTTCTTTTATGTAGACCTTTGGGTGAGTTTTTATACAAACTATTTTCTGTAGTCTAATTCTTCTTCTTATTTTATGTAGACCTTTGGGTGAGTTTTTATAAAAACTATTTCCTATAGTGTAATTCATCTTTTCATTTTATGTAGACCTTTGGGTAAGTTTTTATACAAACTATTTTCTATAGTCTGATTCTTCTTCTTATTATTTTATGTAGACTTTTGGCTGAGTTTTTATACAAACTATTTCCTATTGTTTAATTCTTCTTCTGCTTTACTTATGTAGACCTTTGGGTGAATTTTTATAAAAACTACATATGTCTAATTCTTCTTCTTTTTATTTAGACCTTTGGGTCAGCTTTCTAAAAAGTCTAATAGTCTGATTGTGCAGAAATATTATTAAGTTTATGCACACTAGATAAAAAAATATAAAAACGAATGGGATGTGGTCAACACTATCAATACTTTTGTTCAATTAAATTTTTAACCATTTTCCAACATCCTATATTGCTTATTTGAAATACACATTCAATATACATTTAACTATTTCCGATGTGACCAACACTAGACTCACTTTTAATCCATTTCCCATCATCCAATATTATTAAATTTTCAATACACATTATTTGCTTTCAATGTCTTCTTCTTCTTCTTTTGAATAGACCTTCAGGTCTGTTTTTTAAGAGGCCTGCTCTTCCTGCGAAGTGGACCCCCAGCTATCCCTCCATCTTTTTGGCGGTCTACCGCGAGGGCGGGTTCCGTGAGGCTGATTGTGAAGCACGATATGAGGAAGTCTGGTGCTGTCCATCCTTTGGACATGACCATACCAGTCCCTCCTCCGCTGCCTGCTCCATCTGATGATATCGTCAACCTCACATAGTTCCCTTATTCTGGAGTTCCTCACTCGGTCTCTCAGGGTTTTGCCTGCAATAGCTCTCAATGTCCTCATTTCTGAAGTCCTCAACATTTGTTTGCTTCTGACTGTGCCTGCTCGTGCTTCTATACCATATGTCATCACTGGTCTTACGCATGCTTTGTAGATTCTCACTTTGCTTTTAATGGCCATATCCTCATTTTTCCAAATAATGGATTTTAGGGCGCCCGAGACTGCAGCTGCCTTATTGACTTGGCTCTGAATTTCTTCACAGAGGTCAGCATCTTCTGTTATGTCAATGTCAATATTTAAAATTGAGGGTTGTGGTCATATTTAAAATTATTTCCCATAGTGCATGCATGCAGAAATTGTATATACTTTATTCACACTTGATGACAATATATAAAAACGAATGGGTTTGGCCAACATTTGAACATTTTACAACGCTTACACTCAAAATTTTGCAAAATCAAACCACTTTTCATAGTTTGATTTTGCAAAATTTTTGTTTACACTATATACAAAGGAATGGGCTGGCTTAATTTGAATTATTTACAATGCTTAATATCAATCAAAATTTAAATCACTTCCCATTTTACTGAAATTTTGGGTGACAGTATTATAAAACTGATTGTTTATTCCTTCACAATTTTACATTCTTGGCCAATGGCAAGACATAAAAGCTATGTATCAATTAAATACTTTAATAATTTTTGTATTATGTATGTACATAAAAAACAATTTAAATAAAACAGGAAGAAGTACAATTCATTATTGATTTGCGGCCAACACTTCAACATTGTTATAGAAATCTTATAATGGGAATAAATTTGAGCACCAAGCACTAGCAAATATAAATCTATTAGAAGTACAATGCAGTGAGCTACAATGTGGCGGATAGTTAAAAATTTGGGCTCATAAAGCTAACTTGGGATGGGGTTGGTAAGGGTAGAGTGTAGTAGTTTCTTATTTAGCTCTTAATTAAATCAATGATTGAACATTACAATTAAAGAACAGAATAGAATCAAAATATTTTTTAAATTCAATCACTTTCTATGAATTTCAAGAAACTGTTTTTTTTTATTTAGCTTTTAATAAATCTTAACATATTTGTTTTAGGTGGCGATATAGAGCAGCTAAAGCGATTCGCTTGCGGAGGATTTTGTGATGCTTCTACGATAGTTTATTTACAACATCCTTGTGTTATTCTCACAGCACTTGAGGTATTGTGCATTCACTATAATAACTCCTTTCATGTTTTTGTGTTGGTAAGCTTAATAATAATAATAAGTAATTTATATAGCGCCGTTAAATGATTTAAAATCATTCCAAAGGCGCTGGAAGCTCGATTCTGTAATGCTCTGCGAAACAAAGTTGTTTTTTTTTTTTAGAGAAGGTGTCTTTGCTTTGAGCACTGCGGACATCAGGAGGTAGTTTATTCCACTTTAATGGACCGCTCACATACTTGACAATCTGGCAAATTCTTTCTTTTTGACGAATACTACAGAATGAATTTATCCAACTTAGCGTTATCTATATGTTGTCACATCTGGCAAAGTTTAGTTTCATACATCTGACAACACTAAAATATCTTACCAACACATAAAACATGAAAGTAGTTATTGAGTGCTATTCTGAAGTTTTTTAAGATTGCATTGAAATGAATCCAATTACAATAGCTGTAATTGTTTGTCATCCAAGAATGGGTATACACACTTTGGTATGGTCAAAAGCATCATCGTTTCCTGCCCCTCTATCCCAGTTCATCTGGGGTCGGGCCTCCTAGTCATTAGTCGCCATGATCTGCGACTCTGTGACCTTGTGCCCCCAGCTCCCTCTTGATACTCGTCCACCATGTTGCCGGCAGTCTACCTCTTTCTCGTGGTTTTGAGGGGATACCGAGCACATTTTAGGTGTCCTTCCTTTCCATGACATGGCCATACCATCGTTGTTTGCCCTCTTTTAATTTATCTTCTATTGGGCTACCTTAAAGGATCCTCTGACATACTTGTTGCGAACTCTATCAAGGCGTGTCACACCACCTGTCCAGCGCAACATCTTCATTTCAGTTGTGTGCAGTTGTTGTGTGAGCTTCTTTAATGTTTTCCAGCACTCGATTCGTATAACATTGCAGGTCTTACGACTGTTTTGTATATTTTGCCCTTAGTTTGGATAGGCATTCCTTTGTCGCATAGTACGACAGAGAGAGATCTCCACTTCAGCCACGCCACATTGACGCGGTGGTTGACATCCGTCCACCTGGGCATCTGTCATTAGCATGGATCCAAGGTATTTGAGTGCGACACTTTGGGTAGCTTTATGTCAATATCCAGAAGTATATCTTTTCCAATGGCTTCTGATCATCCAAAGTCACTCTCCATAAACTCGGTTTTTGGTCGGCTTATTCTTAGTCCATGTCTTTTGAGCTCTTTCACCCATATATCAAAGATCTTTTGGAGCTCTGGAGCCTTTCTAGAGATCAGCACAATATAGTCGGTATACAATAAACACCATGGAACTGGTTATTGTATGTTTTTGGTTACGTAGGTGAAATGGGTCACCTGTACCAGCTGGGTGTCACTCAAGTATTAATCCTGTCATACGTATCTTGCTCCATTGCGATGTATGATTCTATTGGGACTCTATCGAAGGCTTTCTCCAGATCAATAAAGATCATGTATATTTTCCTTGTTACTCCAATATTTTTCTGTCAGCTCTCTTATTATCTGGATGGCTTCCGTTGTAGATCTGCCAGCTGTAAACCCGAACTGGTTCTGGGTAGTGGTTGCCATGGCCGATAGTCTTGTTCCTATGACCCTTTCCCAAAATTTTCAGCGTATGAGACGTGTTTGATTCCTCTGTAATTGTTGCAGTTTGCCACATTTCCCTTATTCTTGTATATAGGGCACAGATAACTATTACGCCATGACAGTGGTATTTTACTAACCGCAAGTATTTTATTGAGCAGCACCGAGAGCCAGAGAAGCTCATTTTTCCTATCATTTTCTCCCCTCTACCCCTCTAGTGCCTATAAAGAACACGTCGAAGAGCATTCCTCTCCGCCACCTGAGGAAGCGCTCTCTAGGGTGCAGGCTCCCCCGATGGTCAAAAGTAATTGTAACTATTTTTAGATTATACTGTTATAACTCAACACCCATTAATATTCACTTAAACTGATTGTATTTTGCTTTAAATATCACTTCTTAAATCATATAAATCAATTACAACATTATATATGGATATGACAAGATTTTTTTGACCAACATAAGCATGCATATTTAAAATAAAAAATGTTACGGTTAGTTACTATACATAGGTACATGCCTACATAAATCTTCTGTTGTTATACAGATAAATCTTTTTTGTATTTGAAACATCAAATATTGAATATGAATATTCTATACTAATATGTATAAAAAAAAAACAAAATGTCGGTGACACAAAATGTGATGAATATACATGGATTCCAACAAGATTAAAATTTAGGTATTTTATCTTTAAATTACTAGAAATATTCCGTCAGTTTTCTCTAAAAATTCAACTAAAGCCAAAGCTGCATATTCTTGTGCCATTTTATTTGAAAATCAATATTTAATCGAACAAATCACCAAACTGTAATTTAAACACGCTTTGACTGCTTGTTATGATTTCAATAACCTTTTCAATCGACCACTCTAATGATGACTATAGAATAACCTCCATTCTAAAATGATGACACCGCCATTTTGAATTGTGATAATGTCAAAAGTCAATCAAAATTACCACCATTATAGTAAACACACAATATGTAATTTATTAACTATTATTAAGTTGGCAGTAGTTTGTGGAATTATTTAAATTTGTTGTGATTACATGGCAACTCTGTCTTTTTCATGAAATGTAAAATCATAGAAATTATTGTTGCATCAAAGTTTCGTCGGTAAAAGCAAATAGCAGATATAAATAGTTTATGCTTGCAAGTGTAACATTGTTTATTTCAATAATATTTAGATTCAGTTAGTTTTTTGGCTTATTAGTTGTGTTGGACAATGCAATTACTTCAAGTTTCTTATTGTATGTTTTCTTTTTATTACAAGTGACCTTGTCACATACAATGCAAAATTGTTTCTTAGGAACATAAGTCAATTTTATATTATTGTATTTAAAAGTGTCAAAAAGAGCAGTCATAATAATTATTTAAACCTGACTTGTATATTATATGAGCTGTCTATTTGAAATTTACTAAAGTTAGTAATAAGTTAACCAGGGGGGGCAAGTCTGGTTCAATCGGCGAAATCAAAACCCTAGTGATTACCCATATCATGGATATAATTATTATATGGAGTTCTATAATATCTTTGGATGTCATAGAACTCCATACGATAATTATATCCATGATATGGGTAATCACTAGGGTTTTGATTTCGCCGGTCGAACCAGACTTGCCCCCCAGGGTGACGCATAAATGGCACTCAGTCGTTTTCTTTATTTATTTATTTATTTGGGACAGAAACAGCGATCAAAAAAGAAAAATATACAAAACAGTAAAAAAAAACATGCGCCAAAACAAATTAAAAAATATAATCAACAACAGAATAAAATAGGTAGATGAGAAAAAAGAAAAACATAGAACAAAAAAGATGAAGAGCTTATCAAAATAAAAGTATAAAATGTAAATAAATAATAAAAAAGGATTTTGATTGGAGATGAAGGGGTAGGAAAGATGGAGGGAAATGAGATAGTCTTTATAAAGATAGTTAGAAACTTTTTCATTATAAGTTATTTACGTTTTTACCATAAGTACCTAGTTAAATACATGAAAATGCACAGTTTTTGTATTAACAATAAAAATGTAAATATTTTGAAATATAAAAGTTTTCAGCTGTCTGTTGCAATGAACAGTTTAAAATGTACTGTAATTCATTATGTTTAAATAAAACTGGCCATAAATTCATTCCTTTTTATTACCATTTATATTGATTGAGAATTTATTGACAATAATATAAAATTAAACACCGTTTTTTCTTCTACAATTATTTTATTCCTTCCGTGGGAAACGGTTGTCATGGATAGGAATAAAATAAGTGTAGAAGAAAAAAACAGTGTTTTATTTTTATAATGGAATTCTACATAATTAACGCTGTCAGTGTGAAAAAAATAAAAAGTGCTAATTTACAAAAAATTAATTTGTAGGTCCTCGGATATAAAGTGGTGGCTTCTAGTTCAACTGCGGTGAAACAAGATTACAATGAGTACATGTGGACAATGAGAAGAGAATTCGATGAACCAGAACCGACAGTTCTTGTGGATAAAGACAATATAACAAATTTCAACAAGGAAGCTATGAGCCTTGATGTTCACAATTTGAAAAGCGACGATACATAAATGTTTATAACAAAGTAGCGATTGCCTCATTTGAATGTAGACAAACCCTCTTTGTGCGCTTCTGTTAAATAAATTATGGCATCGGACATCAAAATCGAGACGTTGAGTAGCTTTGTCCCTCCGGATGGATCTTTTGTTTATGTCGCCGTTAAAGGATCCCTTCATTCGGCCGATTGTGCTGTGTTTGGATTGAACGAAGACGAACGTAAGGCTATGGTAAAACGTTACGGCAGCGGACAGGAACTTCTCAACGGAATCCTTTTGAAAGGTCAAGTTTTGAAAGTCATCAACTCTCTTTCCGAGCTCGGATATATCGTCGTATGCAGTACTGGAGAAGCGGAGATCACCTGGACAATGAAAAGGGAAATTTAGAAATTTTAAAAGCAGAACTTTTATTTGCGGGAGTGCCGTCTTATTATTATTTAATTCTATATTGCGTGTCCGATTGAGTGTTTCAAAACAAACTGTGGAATTGTTAATTTTTTTATGTGAATTAAATGAGCTTACCTATAGACTGCTATAATTACTGCATTCACGAGGTATTTTCTGTAATCTACAAGACAATCTTATGATTAAAAATGTCTGAATGTTCAGGAACTAAGCAGGGGACATCAAAAGGAAGTGTATTTTCCCTTCAAAAGAGTGTTGATACTCCCATACCAGGTTTGTATTATTCACTTTTTTACAATCATATCAGTCATATTTCTATTACCATACCTATATTTTATTATTCTGGTAGGCAGTGATTGCTGTATGCCATAATTTTGTCTCTTGTGGATTATCTATGTTGAATTTTTAAATTTCTATATTTTAGAATTATATACATTTGCGTATTATCACCATGGCTCTTTAATTTATACATTGACTACTGTGTGAGAGCACTAAAGAATGAGAACATTGGGTTAAAACTGGAAGGTGTGACTGTATGTGATCTAATGTATGCAGATGACAAAGTATTAATGGCAGAAAATGTGGAAGACTTGGAACGTTAGGTTTAAATAGTATTCGATGGATGCATGCAAAATGGACTGAGAATGAATGTAACTAAATCTAAAGTGATGGTATTTGAGAAGAGCGAAAGACAAACAAAATGTGAGATACGAGAGGAGAATGTACAATTAGAACAAGTGGATGAGTATTTATACTTAAAAAGATATTTAAAGGAGAGTAACGGCAGGGAATAGAGTGAATGGTGCATTAAGATCTGTAATAGCTGATCCAATCATCTCAAGGAAAGCAAAGCTCGCGGTACACAATGGTATCGTCGTACCAACTCTAATGTGTGCTAGTAAGACATGTACATGGCAGAAGACGCATGAAAATAGAATTAACGGGGTTGAAATGAGGTCACTAAGACAAAAGTGTGGTAAAACGGTGTATGATAAAATAAGAAATGAGGATATTAGACGAGAAAGAATGATTGATAGAGATATCGTAAGTAAGATGAAAGTAAATGCCCTAAGGTGGATTGGCCGCATAGAAAGAATGAGTGATGACCGTCTGACAAAAAAAGTATATAAAAATGATAAAAGAGGAACGAAAAGCAGAGGTCGGCAAAGGAAAATTTGGCACAATCACATAAATAGACTTTTGAAAGATGGAGACGTTAGAAGTTAGAATAACAGAAGAGCGTGTATGACGATGTATGGATGTGAACGAAGTGAGAAATGTATGTCAAGAGAGAGGAATCTGGCATTCGGTTCTCTCTGCCTACCCCAAATAGGGAAAGGGCGTGATGGTATGGATGGATATATATTTGGTCGATCTAACATTTCGGTAATATATCTTTCATTCGGAATTGCATCACCTTTAGTTTTAAAAGGTTTGCAAAAATAAGTGTATAATGTGGCTGGTGCCATGCTAAAGATATTTCTATTTTTTTACTAACTATGGAATATCATGTAAAGAATACTAAAAAAACTAATTTAGCTTCAGCTATCTGTTGTATCAACTGCTTATTGTATTGTATTGACAAATATTTTAATAAGTAAAGAGAATATTTATATTAATTATTACACAGCGTTTATTATTATTATTATTATTATTATTAAATGTTATCAGACAGGCAGCTATGCTGATATGTCTGATCTCACAACAGTTTTCACTTGTTCAGTCTGTCAAGTCTATTTTTGAACACATTAACACTTTGTGCAACAACAAGTTCCGGTGGCAAACTGTTCCACGCATCCACAACTCTATTGGTCAAGAAATGCTTCCAGGGGTTCTGCCTGAAACTGTGTTTATCTAGCTTCAAACTATGACCTCTTAAATTAGTATTTTGGTTGAGGCAGAACATCAGCTTCAATTCAGGGCAGTCATAGTGTTCGTTTAGTATTTTGTAGGTTTCTATGAGATCCCCTCTCTTTCTCCGTTCCTCAAGAGTAGTGAGGCCCAACACATTCAGACGTTCTTCATATGTTAAGCATCTGAGGCCATTTCCCAGTTTGCTAAACCTTCTCTGCACCCTTTCCAGCATGCTTATATCTTTCTCAAAGTAAGGATTCCAAACTTGGTAACCATATTCCAAAATTGGTCTCACATAAGTTTTATATATTGTAATTAACAAATCATGTGGCAAGTGGCTGAAGGTTTTTCTAATTAAGTATGTTAAGCTATTGGCCTTTTTTACAATTGATATCAAATGCTTCTCCCATTTCAGATCGCAAGAGATAGTGATGCCTAAGTCTTTTTGTTCATTTACCGACTTTAAATATGTTCCATCAAGACTGTATGTGATCCTCGGGTTTTTGGTGCCGATGTGTAAAACATTGCACTTATCTTTGTTCAGCTTGAGCATCCATTTCTGTGTCCAAGTAAATATGCTATTTAGATCCTCTTGCAGTTTTACATGATCTCTTAGTGGATTGCCAAACAACTTTGTGTCGTCTGCAAATAGTTTTACAGGAGAATTAAGAGTCAGCGGCAAGTCTAGAATATACAATATGAAGAGGATGGGTCCGAGAACCGATCCTTGCGGGACAGAACTCAATACTGGCTTAGTGTCCGATAGGTCATTCCCAACTCTCACCTGAAAACATCTGTCGGTGAGAAAACTTTCGATCCATTTGTATAGTTTGCCTCGAATTCCCAGATGTTCTAATTTGAGAAGCAATCGTCTTATTGGGACAGTATCAAATGCTTTTTGGAAATCTAAATATATAACATCTATGGGTATTTGGTTGTCGAATTTGGAAGACCAGTAGTTCAAACAGAGTAGCAGATTGGTCACAACTGACTTCCCAGGCACAAATCCATGCTGCTCTGGCCCGACAATACCATTACTAAGTAAGAAGTTACGCAGCTGCTTCACAATAATTTTTTCCATGCACTTACACAATATACAAGTTAAACTTATGGGTCGGTAGTTTCCTGCATTAACTCTGTTTCCTTTTTTATAAATAGGAGTAATTAGGGCTTTTTTCCAGTCTTTAGGCAGACATCCTTTATCGAAGGAATCCCTCATCATCTGTGTTACGAGTGGACACAGAGAAGTTGCACACCTTTTCAGGACAACAGCCGGTATATTATCAGGACCCATAGCTGAGTCCGCATTTAGATTTAGAATGGTGTTTTTTACCTCTTCCTCTGAGAATGGAATGTCACACAAGGAATTTCCCACTCTAGGTATCTCATCTATATGTGGTAATGGACCATCCGGTTCTCTAGTAAAGGCTTTCTTAAACTCGTCTGCAAATATATTGGAGATCATCTTCTGATCGGTGATATTGTTTCCCTTACTGTCCGTGATCATCGGTGGTAAAGACACATTTGAAGAGAGCTGTCTGCCAACATACCCGTAGAAAGCTTTGGTCCCCGTATTAACGATATTTTTCTATTATTACTTTAGATGAAGTCTGTCAGTCTATTGTTGTGATGTTTATATGTGTTGTAGTCAGCCAATAACCCAGTCCTCTTATAATTATCCCATAGTTTCCTCTTTTCTTTAATAAGTGTGAGTGTTTCGTTATTGTTATTGGTTGGCAAAAAATTTACACTGGATAAAATGATTTCGAAATTATATAATTGTTGATTTGGTAGTGATATCAAATGTGACTAATCGTGTGAAGACTGGATATGGAGTATGAATGTACTATGTTGGCGATTATATAGTTTCATTCTAGTTTGTTGCAATTTCCTTCGATAAAGCTTCTCGAGTCGTTGAGATGTTGTACATATTAATGGATTTTTGTATCCGCTTTGTATAGCATTAAATATCACCTTTGATAGGACAGTTAAAATATTATTGATCTTTCAAATGAAGATATTGTTTATTAACATAACTAATCAAGTATTTTGTGTAGAACTTATTTTACAATTGCTTTCACAATTGCTTTTATTTATTTGTGTTATTTTAGGTATAAATGAAAACACTAATTTGTTTAAATTTCACTATTTAATTTAAAATTGGCACTGACCGGTATCGATCTGTTGAAAATCATTGTCAGAGTGCACGAAAATGAATGTGAACAGAGTATAAATAATATTTGAATATTGGTACACAACCTTTTTTTTTGGTAAAGTTCTATCAATTTGATTAGTATTGCCAGAAAGAACTGAAAACTAATTAACAAGTAAATAAAGACAGAATTAACAAGTTAAGTGTTATTTATTACACGTTCTATTGTAATTGATCACAACATATGAAATTTTACGACACTTGCTTATTACATGAATGTCAATGAAAAACTTAGTTGTATAACACACAGTTCGTGTATAAGATCACTGCTATTCAGAACATAATTTTGATTCACACAAACCTTCCCTTACAATAGTTTACCGTTATAACTAGCATACATCAGTCAGGTAAAATTTTATAAAGAAATATACAAAATACTAATATTTTTACCATTTACATTGTTCTTTAAAGTTACATTATAGTTATTTTATCTTTCTTTTCTTAAAATTTAACATTCCCTTGATTTTTTTAACAGATTTTTAATTATCTCAATAGAGATGAAGTTGGAATATTTACTGTAGGAGAACCGGGAAATCAAGGCACCTACAGGGCTTACGACCTGTCATCGGCTGGTTTACGTGATCACTTTATGCGCTTGCGCAATGTTCACCAATTATGCCTTTTTAATGAGATCCCTATCAATTCAATTTTGAAAGTTCTATATATTGTAATACTGAAATTCTTTTCGCTTGAAAATAAGGATTTTTTACTACAGCCATCTATGTGTGAAATTATGAACATCATTCTTATTACTTTTTATATATTTTGTTGTAACGCCATCTATTGAGAGAATTGGTTTTTTGTAAATAATCACGTAAACCAGCCGATGACAGGTCGTAAGCCCTGTAGGTGCCTTGATTTCCCGGTTCTCCTACAGTAAATATTCCAACTTCGTCTCTATTGAGATAATTAAAAATCTGTTAAAAAATACCTTTGACTCCCGACAGGGAACAAAATCCAATGTTTGCGCATATGCAATAATAAAAATATTCGATTCCCTTGATTGTTTAATAATATGCTATATTTGATACAGGAATATAACCAACCCTTTATTGTTTTAACTACGTTTCATTTAAAGAAAGTATCTCCATTTTCAACTTTAAATACCAACATTTAAATAAATAATAATGAATTATTATGATGTTTCAACACTGATTAGAAATATTTTCGATTGGATATTTGTAAATCTAGACTGTGTGTTTTGGTTTTGCATTGATATTTATATGTTATGGACCATGTTATCAATTACAATTATAAACAATGTCCATGCAATTTGAGAAATAACCAATATGAGAGGACAATGCGATAATAACCATATTGTTTTAATATTATATTATGCTAAAATGAATTGGATTTAATTAACTTTGATTGGGATTTGAACTCCCGATATGCTGGTTCGATCCAGTTGGTATCGACTAGATAAGAACAGTTTTAACCTCACACATATGATATCAATATTAAAGATATTTGATTTTATTATATTAAATTATTTTACTAAACAAATATAATTTTTTTTTCATAGGCACGTCTTTACTATTTGTGTAAAATTGTCAACCTCAATACATGCCAGCCCTAGTGAGGTTGTGATAAATAATGAAGTTTAGATAATAATAAATCACTTGGTCCATGTAGTTTGTCATTATCTTAATGCCCTCATTAATCATTTGGCCCATAAATAACATATAAATCAAAATAGCTTTAATCAACGAAATGTTTTTTTTGTTTCGGTTTGAAGCCCCCTTTTGTAACAGGATTTTTCTCCTTAACACAGGATATCACATCACTTTAACCTCACACCTGAATTATTTTATAACAATACATATTATCAATATTAATTTGTTTGTTTTTCCTTTTAACTTTCTCCTTAATTTAATAATCACTGCACATTTTTATTCTAAGGTCTGAGGTGCACAATGCTTTTGGCTGTTTGTGGATTTATAGTCTGACTTGAAATATATTTCACTATAATTGTGGCAAAGATACCAACCAGTACCTAATAATAATAATACAGATTACACGCAGTTTCTATTGAAATATTTTTTCCTTCCGAACTAAAGTTTTATAATCATACACAAGGTATGTTGTTGTTATACAAGGTGAGATTTATGTTGATACCTAATAATTTATGTTTGGGCATTTTGCTAAGTTGTATTGTTTTGTGTTTGGGCTTTTAACCTACCTATTACAGTTTGTTTATTCAATGTGTTTCCTGTTACTTTCATTGATTATTTTTTATTGATTGTTTTATTGTCTTGAGCATGTATTCTCTGGTATTTTTTATTTATTGCATCCCCTATAACTTCAGCATTAAAATAATATGTAATAATATGATTAAAAAAACCCATCTAAATTGACTTAAAATAAATAAAAACTATAAGTCTGTAATTACATATCAGTATATTTGATGAAGATTTAAATAAATTATATTGTTATAATTTAATAGAATAATCTAAAAAAATACTATGTAGATTATATAAAAAGATAACAATTGAGATGTATTTTCGAAAATATGTTTTTCTTTAAGAAGATTTTTTTATGTTTTTGTGAACACGAAATAATATTAGGTGTGTTTTTTTAGTTTTTCACATTAACTATTTCAAATTTTTGTTTTTTTAGTTTTTCACATTAACTATTTCAAATTATTATTAATTTTAGGTTCAAAAATAAGAGATTACTATTAGTCAAAATTTATTTGCATTGATTGGCTTCTTGTGTGCAATCCATTGTGTATTTTAATAATGAAAAAATGTATTTTTTTTTCGAATGTATGTTAAAATGTTAACTAGTTTTTTAAATATTTTTTTTGGAATTCATTTATGTTATTTAAATATATTTTGTGAAACATATTAACATGAAATGAAACAATATTTATTTTTAGTATATATACTGTTAATTCTGGCACAATAGCTCTGTATTTTTTTTATATATTTTGACAGAAAAAAACTATAGTTTTTCATATTTTATATATTAAGTTTTTCATTTCTCTCAGTTTTTTCCCATATTTTATAGCTTAATGTTCAGTTGTGTAAATATATGTTCAATTGTGTAATAAGTCCTCATTTTTTATACATAAAAATGTGTAATATGTGATTAGTTATTGAAATATATATTAATTTAGCTTACATTTATAATATTTTGAATTGTTATTAACTTTTCGGTATTATTCACTAACACCTGGAGGGCAAGTCTGGTCCGACCGGCAAAATCAAAACCCTAGTGATTACCCATATCATGGGTATAATTATCATATGGAGTTCTATGACATCTAAAGATATTATAGAACTCCATATAATAATTATATCCATGATATCGCCGGTTGGACAAAATTTGCCCCCCAGATTTCAATTTTTTAAACTGTGTGATGTAGTACACAGACTTTGTAACCTTACATCATATCTGGTTAGAGGAAATTTACAAATGGAAATAATTTTGCCTACGAACAATTTATATTGTCAATAAGGTTTTAAATTTATGCAAATAAAATAACAGAATCCATTCAGATTTTTGGTTTTATATGACCAACCATTTTTATTTAGCATTATTTAGGTCAAGAAACCAAATTTGAAGATGTAATTTTAACACAAATTTAAATATTAACCATTTTGCCAAATGTGTGGGTGGAGTAGCATTGATTTTACAATGTTGTCAACATTATCAATGCTCTAATAAATTTATTCAATCGCTTTATAAGACCTCACCCACACATTTAGTAATTTTTTGGAGTGTTTCTTTTTAAATGTCATCTTCAATGTTGTTTGTTTGTGCATGCTGTACTTTTTTATGTTGATTTATATTTTAATAATGCATAATTGTATATGAATATATCCTGTACTATGAATGTATTGTCTGATCAATTCTCATTTATTAATCTAACAAATTCACCACAATGAATAAATAAATAACTTTATATTTTTCCACAATATTTTTTATACTAACGATCGAACGTTTTCGCCAAGGTGACTTGGCATTATCAAGATCCAAACGAAACTAAAACAAAAATAAGCTAATTTCTACTTCACTCAGCATTTACAACGTTGTCACATGTGTGGGTGGAGTTACATTAACTCCACAGCGTTGCCAAATTATTTATTCATTTAAAATGGATTTCCACTCTGTAAACACAAAAACCCTAGAATCATTAAATTCACCACAGTTAATATTTATTTCATCTCCTATAATGAATGTTAACCATTATACACATAACTTAATTTGGCAGTAATTTAAGGAAATCATTTGATATTTTCGTACATTTGGGAGTGATTCAGTATTAAAAACTTACCAGTAAAAACTACTGACACATCCAAATCATTGATTTATTGTCAATCAATATAAATTATTTTTAAAGCGCTCATTATGGAAATTAGGAAGAGAAAAGTGAAGAAACAATATAATAGTTCACTGTTCAACCTCACCACACTAACCCCATTATATATACAGCATAATAGAACAAAATGGTTGTAGTGCAGACTAAGTCCCATTATTAATGATAATAACCCCATTATATAAAAATCTATGATTAGGCAGTAAACAATACTCTTTAATTTTTCATAATTACACATTTTATGAATTAAGGTAAACAAAATATATGAATCATATGTTTAAAAGAAGTAGAATACTTCTTCTATAGGAATGCATTTGTAATATACATGATTATTTTATGCATTAATGCAGATAAAATTCTGTGGGATTGTGAATATTGAGGGGAATTATATTCGTTCATTTTTTTACTCCAGAAATCTTTATTCATTTTCAGGGTCATCAGCATCATCAGGTCATTCTAACGTCATAACTTCTCCCAGAAACGTCAAAAGAGGAGTCACCTTTGATGATCATATTCTGTCATGCATTTCACGATCAAAGTTTATTTACATCGCTGTCCAGGGCTCACCGTACACGGCCGAATCTTCCATATTCGGTTTGAACGTAGAGGAAACTGAAACAGTGACACAAAAATTTAACGAAATGGGAGAAATGACGAATGGGATTCTTGTAGAGGGATCGGTTCTCGACATCATCAACATGTTGGGTAATTTGGGATATAATGTGATCGATAGTACTGGCATTGGATCCATTACATGGACACTCGTTAAAGAAGTCCCTCATAGCTCTTGATATATTTGCTTGTTGTCCCTTTAGTTGAGCAAAGATATCTGTAGAATATATTTGTTTTTATCTACCCAAAAGTTATTTGAAAATAATATACAATGACAAATTCACCTTTGAATCACGAAGACCACGAGTCGTGCTCTTGCGCGCAGACATGCTCACAAACATTGGATGAGATGGAATTTGAACGAGGGATATGGTCTGCAGGTATATACGTTTCTTTTCACACAATGCATAGGTATATATGTTTTACTGATTGGGGGAATTAATATTATTTCACCAGTAAAACTACATTATATTAGTTAATATAATGTAGTTTTGCTGGTGAGGGTTTAAGGTATTTTGGTGTTCAGAAGAAGTTGGTCATAAGTTACCATGATGACACTACAAAGACAAGAATATAGTTATTTAATTTTACACCCAAAAAAAACACCCCTGATGTCGACATCCTCAAGAGAAAGACTCTTGGTCCTGGACAGAGTATAAATATCTCCTCCACATTCCTTTAACTGGTCCACTCACAAATGTTCGGAGCCACCTTCTTCCGACCTTTCTGAGGCCCTCGATCTCCTTGATGACTAGTTGAATTTCTTTTAATGTATTAATATTTCCCTTTATTTTAATTTCATTATCAACTCAAAAAAAAACAATTAATTTCTTTGTAACGTATCAAATTTTAATTGTGATATTGTTAATTATAAAATGGGAAATTGCAGCTCAAAATGGTGAAATGGAACGTTTGATAAGATTGGCTCGTCGAGGTGTCGATGCTGTGGACCAGGGAGGTTATACGGCACTACATTATGCCGCTAGGGCTGGTCACATGGAGATATGTCGTCAGCTGTTGCTGCTCGGTGCCGCCATCAATATCAGAACAAGAGCTGGACGTGCTACACCTCTTCATAGAGCCGCTTCGGCTGGTAAATATTGATTATTGAGACTACTGTTAATTTTTTTTGTTAAAAGAATTAATATGTCCTTGAAACAAGTACATATTAATCCTCATACATTCCCTCAATCAAGTATATGCTTGTGCTATGGGAGAACGAAGTCGGTCGTGGTAGGATTCGAACTCGCGAACACTGGATTACTAACCCAGAGCTCTGATCACTCTGCTACCACCCATCTTAATAATTCAATTCTTTCCTTGGTTTGTTCTGTTCAATTGCTTGATAAAAGCTAGCGTTGGTTACATTATTGATATAATCAAACGCGTCAATAAAATCAATGGCTGAAGACGCGAAAAACACAGGACATGGGTCCGGATGAACATTTAGTCACATATGTGTTGACCGACATGACAAGAAGAAGTAATTTTACTGAGAAGACATTATTGAATGTATGTTTTTCAATACTCTGTGTTTATTTCAGGGCATACTGATGTAGTGAAGCTACTGCTGCAAGCTGGAGCCGATGTTTCTCTGGTGGATTCTGACGGTCAGAACTCGGTGCATCGAGCTGCGGCGGCCGGCCACGTTCACGTTCTACGGCTGCTGTTGGAGTACAATCGGAACTGTCTCTCAGTGGCTGACAATCGTGGTCAACTTCCACTTCATTTGGGTGAAAAATCACCATCAGCCAAGGACCTTCAATTCCTTCAGCTCCTTCAGTGACTTATTTTTTTACCCATCTTTAAATGTGGACATTTTTCACCCACATTTAAAATGTTAATAATGTAATCAGTCTGTATTATAGTGGTATTTTTGTAATGAAATATTTTTAAAGCAATTTACCAAAATATTACTATTTAAATACCATTTTTGATAAAAATCTGTCATTGTATATAATATGATCTAATACTTATTCATGTATTATAATATTAAAATGAGATTTTTAGCTATACATATTTTTGGTTAATGAATTAGCATTTCAATGCAATTTTCTTTTGTATTTCTTTGGCCACATTTTTCATAATTATATGTGGTATTGCTGACTATATTATTTTAAGTCTATTAAAGTTAGTTGTATACAATGCAATAGTTATCTCAATTTTAATATGTGCCAGTAAAACGTAGACTTGGCAAAAAATGCATGAAAGTGTGAAGTGAAAAAAAATCTAATAAAGGTATTAGATGATTGTTCAGTGAAACACTTTAAAAGATCAGAAAAGAGGATATAAAGTTTGAATACTGAGAATAAAAGTAGAATGAAATATAAAGGTTCACTAGAAAAATGTTACCACCATAACAAATTTTAAATTATAAAAGAAGAAAATGTTACAATTAAATAATTGAAGAATGTGTATGAGACGTATGGATATAAGTGATGTAATAATTGTATGTTGAGAGAGTATTACATTTGATTTTCTCTGCTTACTCCAAATAGGGAAATGGCATAATGGTTTTTATTCATAAGTTTCTATTAATTTTATAATAAAATAAAAATTTGTGAACTCGAGACCAGATTATAAGTAGAGAGCATGGAACAAAATTAAGCTACGATACTCCACATGCTTTGAAACTTAGTACATTTTTATCTTAAGTTTTCAATACAGCCATCGGATAAATAAAAATAATTACTATCAATTTAGATTTTTTTATTAACATTTTAGGTATTAAAGCACCATATATTCAAATACACTGCCTTATTTCATTGTTCCAAGTAAACTCATATTTGACCGGCCTGTGTCATCCGGCCATCCACTTATATAACCTTATAAAAGTACTGTGTTTATTATCCACTAATATAATACTATATATCTCTAATATTTATCCATATAGTGTGGCATATTAATTCCTTGTCTGTAAACATATTAAGCTTCTATAAATATACCGTTAGCTTGATTATGAGAATATGTAACTCTATATTTACAATTTGTCCAGTAGTAATGAAAACAAGTTTGCCAATGGTTAAAGCGTTCAAAGTAATGTGACATATATGTGACTATTTTTACTAAATACTGTTATTTGAAAGTTTTATTGAAACAATGGCTGGTTTTGGAATATGTATGTTATAAAAATTTATGTGGTTTTATTATTGGGTTAGCGATATATATAATCCTGCACTGAGTCCTTAGCATTATGAAAATTCTACATTTAGTTGTTATATGTATATTAAATGTCCATATCTTGTGTGCATATGCATATATTACCTATATTGTGTATATTGAGACAGCTAATTAGAATGACGTGTCAAGTATATTTGACCGATAAACATATATGGTAGAGATTTATTTAAGCGATAATACAAGGAAGATGTTTTAAATCACTATAAGTGTCCTAAATATGGACTAAGGTAGTTAGGTTTTATGCAGTAAACATGTGCTTAATTTTTGGATAACTTAGAACAAATTTATTCTAAAATTTGCATTAAAATTCCAAAGATTTTTCCAATGTCTTTGTGAATGACATCAACTAGTAGGCTGACTAATATTAAATACATGTAATCTTTAAAATATACTTGATACAGCTCATATTCCAAGTAATTACACCTAACATTCCAAGTAATTACATCTATTAGATGTGCAATTGAAATAAATTTCATTCATTCATTCATACCATCATGACATAACCCACAATGTGGGGTAACCAGTGACGGGTCTGCATTGCCTTGTAACACCCCACACACGTTTCGTCTCACCTAAGTAGGAAACATCCAGAATGGGTGGTGAACCTCATTGCTGAACTATGTGAGATATTATTTTTCTTATACTCTCAAATACCCAGCTCCTATGGGACATACAAAAACGATGGTGATAGAAAAAAGTGAAAGCAATATTTTTAGTCGGTGCTTTACAGCAGTGTTTCGCAACCTTTTTGTGTTCAAGGTACACCTATCAAATCAAGTAATTTTAAAGGTACACCATAGAAATATTTATTTAATACCAAATATATTTATTTATTACCAAATTCAATATACCTTATATGAAAAGATGTATAGTGAGAAATGTGAGCCTGTTTAACTGAGCACAGGCGATCAATATTTGGAGCAAACGTTGATAAGGCTGCTCTCATCTCTTCATTGATCATCTTCAGGCGTTCTCTTTTTTACGATTTAATAGTAGTAAGAGCTGAAAATCCCAATTCGCATAAGTAGGTTGTGGCAAATGGTAATAGAATTGCAACAGCACTCTTTGAAAGCAGTAGATACTCATTTTTTATATGCAGCCAAAAATGTGCTAACTCTATTTCGGAAATTTTTAGTTTTAATGTCCAATCAATTTTTAACTCCATTAATTCTTCCTGCTCACGTATCGGTGTGTCCAAGGGAAATGTTTCCGAGAATGGATTTCGTACCCAGTCCATAGGTTACAGGTCACACTTAGGAAAATCTGATCCATAACAGCAACTTAGCGTAAAAGCTTTCAATTTTGTCCGAAGACGTTAAAATATTAGAATTCCCGCCTTGCAGAGCGAGGCGTGCCATGCGGGTGAGGCTGTCCCGCCCCTCGCTCTTATAGCTCTCAGCTATTTTTAGGTGTATTATCTTCACAAAACCTTGACTTTTTTCTGCGGCACACCAACTGATGACCACGGTACACCAGTGTGCCGCGGCACACGCTTTGCGGAACAATGCTTTACAGCATAGAAATACATTTTACTATTTATTTTTGCCATGAAAATGCATGTTATTGCTCAAATAAAAATCTACCTTTAGTTTAGTATTACTTCACTTTACTCATTAAATATTTTGCTTAAAAGTATCTTATGTAAGGTGTCATTCTATATTTCATCAACATAAAAGATGACTGAAATTAATTAGATATAGACAAAATTTATGTAAGTATTACATATTTTGGTACATGTTAAATATACTATGAACTTTTTATATTCATTTATTTGTCAAAAAGTAATTTGGTAATGAAAAATAATATCTGGATAAATGTAATTAATAATTTTTTTTTCAAATAATAAATTTCGATTATTTTTTGTAATATTTTGCAATTATTTATATGTATATTTTTAACACCTTCGCTGGATTGACGACTGCATATTATGTTTATCAAGTTTATTTATTTTTAATATTTGAACTGTTGCAATACATTTGTCACCTTTTATTATTGTTTATGAAACACATCAACTTAAAAGAAGCTTTTAATTTTAATCTGACCTATTTTTGATTTTAATAAAACCAGCTATCATAAATACGGAGTAAGATTTTTTTTGTATTTTTTCTCGGGCAACTAACAGGTACTATGTCAAATATTAATTTAACACGCACCCAATAACAACTTGCCACGTTCTGACGTGTGATTTTAATCGTCTCACAGATCCAGACTGAAAACACAATTGAAAATTGTGTCTCCACCGGGAATTGGACCCAGGACCTTTGGCTCAGCAGATATCTTAACAACTGAGCCACGAAGGCCAATAAAATATATACTTTTTATTACAATTATTTCTGTTCTTCTCAAATATTAAATTATTATCCATCATTGATTTGAAACACAAAATCTTGTTGTTTGAGTTTTCCTCTATTGAGCTTACTCTCTTTTAACATTAAGTACAATCCATGAAACCAATACCAATTCAAGATTACATGAAAATTCTTCGAAACACAATTGTTCGAATGCGCAATTGTACGAATAACAATTTTTCGAAAATCAGTTATCAGAATGACAATTGTCCGAAAGCAAATTATTCGAACTAACATTTGTTGGAAAACCAATTAACCGAATTTAATATATTTTTGTGTCATTATGTTGCCTCCTTTGACATATTTGTTGCCAGTAAAATATATTCGATGAAGACTATTATTACTTGTTGTATTATTGTTGGGTACGTATGCTTGCACATTTTTAATAACTGATGTTTGACAGCGCGGGATAGCCTAGTTTGTACACCAGTTTATGTTTATCTAGTATTCACACCAGTTTAGTTATTTTATTTTAATATTATAGTTACTTTTTTAAATATATAATGCAACTGGCTCACGCCAGTCGCAATTATAACTACAAACAAACCTAGCCAACCTATTTTTACCAAAGTTTTGTAGGTTTAGGTTTCAAAAAATAGGTGTACATCCTAGGATATCTGACAGCGCGGTGCGTCGCCATGTTGTTTATTCCATAGATTTTTATTAAACATAATATACTATGTAGATGTAGTACTCCGTGCAAAAAGTGAGTCATTTGTTTTCGATTCATACAAAATTTGCTAACTACGACATCTAGTATATTATAATAAAAATCTATGGTTTATTCCTCTCACAATACTACCAACATGACGTCATAAAAATTCGAACAATTGTAAATTCTGATAATTGTGTGTTCGGAAAATTGTTTTTCGAAAAAATGTGATTCGAATAATTGCCATTCGTAAAATTGATTTTCGTAAAATTGAGCATTCGAATAATTGTTTTTCGAATAATTTTCCTGTCACCCAATTCAAACAGTTAAAATACATACGCTCATATGTTACTTTGCTCAATAAATTTTCTGATAAAATACTTAGTTTGAACTCTATTTAGTAAGACATATTTATTACATAAAAAAGCTGCGATTCTCTTTTACTTAAAAAAGGTTTTTGTAAAAGCATCTTAATGTTATATTTTGTTGAATCTAAATATTTTTATCTAAAACAATTATAAAAATAAATTGTATAAACATTTTAAAATTTGTAATTCCTTAATATAATATCCTTTGACAAATTGTCTATTTAAAAATATACGATTAGCTGTATGGTCACATTTTTTTATGAAATTTATTCCAAAGGGTGATTTATTTCAAAAATTTTTTTTTTATTTCTTGTTTAATTATGTGACCATGTTTTTGAAAAGTTTTTAAACTACCTTATAATAAATGTAACTATTTTTTGTGCCACCTTTCTCTTTGTAGTAAATGTAACATTTTTTTTCTCCCTGCCTTTCATTATTGTTTGTAAAACATTTTAATTTAATTATTAATTAATCTTGTTTTTATTTTTTCACATTTAGTAACTAGTTGTAATCGTTAAGTTTATTCACATTACATATATCTTAATAATATTTGATGATTTATTCATGTTTATATATATTTTATAAATGTTTAACAATGAATATTTTGATGTCACTTTCTTACAACAGTAAATGTAAGTTGATATTTCAAATAATATGTACTATTTATTTGATTTATAAAGCAACTTGAGTACTTATTATCTTGTATAAAGGTATTGAATGTTATCTACATTATAACAAAACAGTAATATATTCTGATGTTTTTATGTCTCCTATTTTTTTATGCACTGAATAAATTTGGATATTTGAAATGACATTTCTTTTATTCCCTCATTTGTTGACCCTAAAATGTTGAATAGTGTACTGTAATTAAAATTGTACTACCTAGACTAATCTTTGGACTACATAGAGATATGTCACCACATATTTTCCACCACGTCTTTTGGCATTCTTATTCACTGTCCCCACCACCAACCGCTCTGCATGTGGGGACTGTAAACGGCTGCTTCACAGAAAACTAAGTGAGCAACAAGAAAAAAATGCATAGCACGAAAAGAAGCTCATAAAGCCCTTTAGATTGGCTATCTTGGCACCGCAGTGCAAAATGAACAGTCAACGAATGTGAATGGAAAATCTAGGAAGGGTTGGCTTATATGGAAGCTTCATCAGCTGATGAAATCGGTGTGCATGTGAACTGATTGATTCATTGGCGAATAGGATTAAACGAGCGTGGGAGCTTGTATGATTGGAAATATGGATTTTTATCGCATGTGTTTCAATCAACATTATTAAAGTTTCGTAATCCATATTAATTTATTTCGTCCATTGTAGAAGGAGGACCTTGATCTAAGTAAGTTTCAGAATCCATATTTATTTTCCAACTGTCGATTTGTTCAGGAGAACTTTGTTCTCTTAACATATCGACAATGTATCAAGCCAGAATACGCGAGAATTGTATGGAGAGGTCTACTTTTTTCACGGCTTTTCCAACTTTGAAGTCAAAAAACACCAACTTAGAGGCTTCGCAGCATATATGTTCCATACACGGATTTACTCAGAATTCGGAGTAGAACATTTCGTGTGTCTGTGTGTGTGTCTGTGTGTGTGTGTGTCTGTGTGTGTGTCCGTCCCCCCCTTATAACTTTTGATCCGCTCAATTTACAGAGCCCAAAATTTCAGAATATATAAACAGTTATAGGCCTACAAAACTTTTATACTCAGAATTTTGAATTTTTGTTTCAGTCAGGGGTTATCAACTTTTGAATTTTTACTTTATTTTTCCATATATCTCAGAAACCATAAAAGCTAGAACGCTGAAAATTGGTACAAATATAGACAAATATAAGATCTCAAATTTATTTTTTCAAAAAAATTCCAGGGTTTCTCAAACATTTTTTATTAAGAAAAATATTTTTTTTATGATAAATTTATGAGTTTAACTGCATATATTTCTAAATTTTTCAAAAATATCGAAAAAAGCCGAAACACCCCAACTAGATAATTCAATTTTCTATAAAAAATATAAACATTGTATTAGCACATCTCAAACTTTTTTTAACAATTTTTATAAAAATTGAATGTAGTGATGACATTGCTTCATACAATTTGTAGGGCAGTCGCCTATACACAATATGTAAGAAGACTTAATAGTTTGATAGGTACTTAATCTCCAAACATACATACAGAACCATCATGCTGTTTTCATATTCCGGGTAGGAAAACAGGACTGACCTCCATACTGTCCTATCTTGACAAACATACCAACATGTGTTAAAATTTTCAATAATTTGGATTTATGGGTTTATAGTTTGATTCTTATTCTTCAACTATACATACTATCGCTATCGACAGTTGGATCTAGTTGGACTAGTGTTAGTAATTGATGTTTCAGATCAGTCGACCACCGACTCCATATGCTTTAATACGCTCAGATGATTAAATAATAGGTTTGCATGCGCACTTTCTCATACCATAGCATTGGTTGCATGCCGTCGGGCAATCTCGATCGTCCAATATTTTTGTGATTTATTGGCCAATTTTTTAGCTTTACTGCATACTCTTGCATGTAATTCATATGTTGTAGCTAACCAATAGTTTGATTGGCCAATAAAATTAGCTTTCATATACACCTACCCTTATAATTTCATTCAACATTTATATTTAAAATATCATAATTTTGTATATGATAGACTAATGTGATATAGGCCCGGTATTACAGTCGGCCCTCAACTCATTGAGTTTGTTAAACTCAAGATTAATGTTAAGGGGAGATTGAATCCATTTCCATATTACAGTGCAATATGACATGTCAGTTACTAAATCTTCAATTATAGACATATTTTACTTTTTCTGCGGTTATTATCTGTCAAATTTTAAATAACATCAAATAATATGAACTACAAAACGGGACGCTACGACTTGAAATACTATTGTTTTATTATCCAACATGGTAAATTTAATTTTTTTCACCAAAATAATGCTTTTAAATGCCCATCTTCGTTTCAATATGGCTTAGGGATGTCCGATATATATCGTAAATATCGATGTTTTTGATTCGATATATCGAATCGATCCGATGTTTTGGAATGTCATTCGATATATCGAAACATCGATGTTTTTGATTCGATATATCGAATCCTTCCGGTGTCCTGGAATGTCATTCGATACATCGAAACATCAATGTTTTATTTTGAAATATTGAATCAATTCAATCGATCGGAACCTTTGACGGCAGAGCAAATAATTTTTTCGGCGGGTGGGACTAAAAAAAAAAAAAGGTCACCAAATAAATTTTGAGAGGAAATTAATTTTATCTTTGGCGGCCGGACATATCGAATTTGATTTGATTCGATACATCGGATAATATCGATATTTTCATTCGATATATCGAAAAACATCGATGTATGTTTTCGATATAAAAATCGATTTAAAATATCGATATATTTTCAAAGTGGACACCCCTAATATGGCTGTCAGTTTGTTTTGTTGTGTGGCGCCACTGTCGATACAACTAACGCCTCTAGTGATAGAACACTGAAACTACACTCGTTGCCTAACGCCTCTAGTGATAGAAACTGAAACTACACGCGTTGCCCAGCAAATGACAGTTGACTCACCGTTAAGTACTTAATCCGCCAGAAACGTTGAGTTAAATATTTGTTGTTTTAGTGACGTATTTGAGGGAAGATTAGGCCTAAACGGACACACTGTAATACGCTATATTTTTGTAAAACTTGAGTTTAGCTCTTAAACTGAGACTGTAATACCGGCCCTTAATCAGATGGTGAAATATTTTTTTTAATACAAATGTGGGTTTAGTATTATTTGACAAATCAGATCTCTATGAGGATGGTTACATACTATATGAGAAATTCTCATATATAGATGGAAATAATGTTGAAAAAATGAAAATATAGGTACAGATTTTCATGTAGGTAAAAAACAATTGCAGAAAAAATTCTCCAATACAGTACATCCTTAAAAAAATATTCTTTGTATACATATTCTGCTTGCAGAACACAGAGACCACATGAAGAGTCCAGAGGTGAGCTGAACATAGACAGAACATAGAAGTTCTTCATATTTGCATCAGAATCTTTTCAAGACTTAGTTACTCTTTTTAGCCACTTCTGTATGTCCAATGGGACCAAAGGCACTCCCTTGAATATATCAACTACTATGAAGAAGGATAACATAAATAAAATATGATGGAGGTTTTTAATACATTAAGCGTATATTTATATTATAATCACAATAAAATAAGTAGTGTACTATTATTATTCACATTTCCTCAATATGTTATATAAGCGTGCATCAAATCAAAAGTCATTCAAGTTTATGTATCTTTCTACATTATTTGATGTATTCATTTTGATATTACAAGTGTCCATTTTGTATTGAGATTTCAATGTAGAAATTCTATAATCTATATCATTGACCACATTGAATCATCACTAGAAAACTAACATACATACATTGGCTACTTATACATATTTTTATCAAGTATTTTTTTATTTGTATTGTTGCTGTTTGAAAGCTTAGCATTTAGAAGTGCATCAAAATTATAGACAGATTTGAGTGAATTATTCAATGTTGATTGAACGTTGAGTTACAAATGTAATTATTTAGTTGAACGATTTACATAATACAATCATTTGATGTCAGCACATTTTATATATCATTATATTAATGTGTTACTCTAATAATTATACATTAATTATTAAGAAATACATAAACAAATTAATAAAAGTATACCATTTTGTACTTGTGTATTTTCATGCACTTTTCAGTATGAGTGACATATTATTTTTATTAAAGTAGGTACATTATTATGCACAAAAATGACTAAAATTTTTGGAATACTTAGCATCCTTGCATGAAATCATTTTTTTTTCGTATATCTTTGAAAATAAATAAGTAATTATAAAATAAAAAATCTGTGTATTCAATAATAAGCAAACCTTAGTTAAAAATAACTCTGTATACACTGTCATATTGCACAGATGTTATCAAGGATTTTAATTTAAGTTTACATCACATATTTGACTTCTGTCATCACAAAATTTGTCAATATCTTTTGCTTTTATTATCATAAAGATAGAATTATCCTCTGCAAGTTACAATGGCGAAAAATCTGAATATTTAATAACTTTTAAATTACTTGCAGAATATCTTATCACCAAGTGTTTGTGGTATTTTGTAAGTAAATATGTACTTCCATATATTTCGAGAAAGTGGTAATTAATTACCAAATGGTAATTTATTCCAATACACTTCTAGGTCAGAAAAGCAAATTGCTATTATTTCCACCAATAAACAAACCTAAGGTAATTATTATTCAACCAATACCAACCAGAAATTCTTCAGTTTTTTATCAACTGATTTATTGTACAGAAATGTAATTGCATAATTGTACTGAGTTCACCTTCAAACTTTTACTTAAATGCCATGAACTAAATACACAATACATTCCAGTATACCATTATATTATAGGTACAGTTAATTAAACAAAAAAAAATAAAGCAAAATAATCTCATAATCAGTTGTCATTGATGATTGCCGATTTTAAGTTAGCAATTGACATTTCTCTCTGTTAAATAATAGTAAATAATTTTTTTTAGATTAAATTATCATGATATGATTTTTCACTCAAGTCAACTTTAAACATTCAATACTGTACAGTCATATCCATATATAAAATAATCATTGTATGTTTGTGCCGACACACCGCTACATGATCATTAACAAATATTTATTATTGTAATTAGAACATAACCAAACATAAATATTTATTACATTTATATGTGAGAGAGAAAGGTCTACAACTTCTGCCATAAAATAATGGACAGCTAATCAATTTTAGAATTAATAAATGATTCTGAATCTGAGGTCAAATTCAAACACATCATTAAATTTATGGCTGAAATCAATAAATCTATCCTTTGGATGGACACCATAGATCAGTTAATGAATTCAAAATGGTCATTCTGTCAGGAGCATTTTTATTTGACTATATAAAGAAGTTTTGCAAAATTGATACTCCTCAAGACAGAATAAAATATTATATTTCATTAAAATCGAGAAATATGACTGTGGTGAATAAAAGGAATGAGATTATATCAGTCTGCTGAATATTAATATTGATAGAAATCAACAAAAAATTAGACCACGGAAGATCATAGCCAGTTTGGTAAAAGCGCTTTTAAATCAGATGAAAAAATCTTTACTTCAATACTTCTAATTATTGATTTTATTTGTCTATGAAAATGTAAGCATACAAATAATTCCATTCATCTTTTTCGTGTGGTCAATTTTTAATCCCCGTGTCCAGAAACACCATTTTGTGTTTGAAATAATGTAAATTTAGAATTTTTATAATTTCAAAATATGCAATGAATAAGTCCTTGATTCCAGCCATTATTGTCAATAAAATATACAGATATATATATTTACATTCAGATTCGAGAAAAAAACTTACAATAAAGTACATTTTGATATTGTAGAAGACATTTGATAGTACATTATAATTATAATTCTATTCAATCACAGGTTAGAATGTACTACACATAATAAATTATGTGAAACTTGGTTATAACAAGTAAAGATTTCAGGAGATCACTGCTATTATTATAAGTTACAAAAGTGATATTGATAAACATATTCCGATGTAATCCTACACTGAACATTATAAAACTTATTTGGTGGCTTAAGAATCAAATCTCTGAAACATTAATAAATATTTTAAATTTCTTGCGTAACAAAAGACAGCATTGTGTGTTCACATAATATCATCAGTCATTCTCTCAATTTGGCTAAATCATCTAAGAAAATGGAAATCTTTATTGAACTTATCTTATTATTTACATGGCTTACTGTCATACAACTTTTTATTACAAATTTTAGTGATCATCTTCTTATTAGAGCGGCATTTATTCTGCTTGTATGTATCTTCTGTACACCTATGTTTGAATTGTACTTATTTTCGTTTCAGCGAGCAAATTAATACAATTCTTCAATGCTTGTTATAACCACGTTTCACTAAATACAATTTTTTTACAATTAAAAAATAAAATAAAAAGTAAGAGATTCACTCAATGAGACTATTTTACAACACTAGTTGTAACAAAATTTTATGGTACATAATATTATATAAAGCTCTAATACTTTTTTGGGTTTTTTGTATAGTTTTAAACATCAACTACTTACGTTTTTTTTATTGTGGAAAAATAAAATTCCTACAAACAAGTCAAGTCTTACAACCTAATATTTTTTTGTATATTTTTGTTTTATCACAAATATCATAAAGCTATTAATTTTTTTTTTAATTTATCCACTGTTGTGTGACGTATGAATTTGCACAAGGGCCAGAGATAATTCAATATTTCACATCTATTCAATAGAATATTTTTTAGGAACATGTAATGTTGCCATCTACATTTATATTTTTTTTTGCACCTACACTCAGGTTTTTTTTCATATGACTTATAATATTACGCAAATGTATTTTTTTTTTAATTAATATGTATTTAAGAAAGTCAATGAAAAAATGAAGTTAATAAAGATTGGAACACACTTGGATTAATATTATCATACAACTATCAGAGTAACACATTAGTTGTTTTATTTCAGACCATTTTCACACACACACACATACAGTGTAGAAAAACATAAATATATTATGTTATTAATCAAATTATTTACTACAGAAACAAGGAAATTGGTTTATTACATAGCTTCAAACTGAAAAGTGATTTAAATATATATTACAATAACTGATTTCACTAGTTAAATAACATTATTTTTACAATTTTTATTTCCTTCATAAATAATAATTATTTAACAAGGAACTTTTAAAATATATTAAAATTGTTATCATTTTAACTATCAAATGAATAGAACATAAATGATTGCAAATGTACAGAGAAAACATCAAGCAGCCTATGAAACCTCTACTGAAAAGTTCTCATTATTATCCAATACAATAGAAATATAATTTCTTATTTTTAAATTTAATTGTATTATTAAAATGTTTTGTGTAATGTGTTTTGCAAAATATGCGTAAATGACATTAAATTATGAATAAAACAAAAAAAGAAAGAATTTTTAAATAATAGACATGATATTTTATCAATAATAAATTGTCCAATGAAAAATTAAGTTTAATAAAATTTAAATTGACCTATAAATGATTATAGTTCCTTGTTTATAATTATGAAATTTACTCATTAAACACAAATAAAAATTAAAGTAATCATATTTTGATTGTTAAATTATAAAAATAAATATGTAATAAGTCAATTTCTTATGTATTATCTGTTGAATGTTAAATGTGTGTGAAAAAGATCCAAATGTATACATTTTTCTAATTAGTCTTCGTCGTCTTCTAACATAAGAAACCCTTTGAGGGTCCTCGGCAGTGGAAGCTTTTGCACAGAGCTGAAGAGCGGTGCCGGCTGTAGACAAGTTCGCAGGGCAATGCGGGCGATGTGGGTGAGGGGACGGGGAGTGCGGGGACCCCAGTGGGGAGGGGGAGGGGCTCCAGCTCGCACTAGTAATCTCGCCACACCCAGACTGCCGTGTTTCAGAGCCAAGGACAAGTTATCCACAACACAGTGTTGGAGAGAGCAAAGGTTCACATCTGCGCCATGCTTAATCAGTAACTCTGCCACTTTGTCTCTGCAACAAGATAATTTTATGTTTTCAAAAATACTTTTGTAGTAAATTAATAAAATAAACATCTCTGCGAGCTCTCTCAGTGCATTTAGGACAGCTGCCTCCTCCTCTTTACTAGAACTTTGACTTAATCAGCTGTCTTTTTTTGGTATTTTTTTATGTACTAGTAATTTAATTATACATTATTTGTAATTTTTTGTAATCAATATTAATTATCCTATTGAATAATGCATGGAGTTTTCACTGGTCCACTAATAAAGCAATGTACATTGTCTGTTTTATAAATTGTGAAGACTGCATAACACTCTATCAACCAATAAAAATACATACATACCCTCAAACATTTTTTATTAAGAAAAATATTTTTTTTTTATGATAAATTTATGAGTTTAACTGCCTATATTTCAAATTTTTTTAAAAATATCAAGAAAAGCAGAAACACCCCAACTAGATAATTTAATTTTCTATAAAAAATATTGACATTGTATTATCGCATCTCAATTTTTTTTAAGAATTTTTATAAAAATTGAATTTAGTGACATTGCTTCATACAATTTGTATGGCAGTCGCCTATACCAATAATATAATATGTAAGAAAACTTAATAGTTTTATACTTAAATCTCCAAACATACATACATACATACCATCATGCTGTTTTCATATTCCGGGTAGGAGAAAAGGACTGACCTCCATACTGTCCTATCTTGACATACATACCTGCATATGTTGTATAGAAAACAAAATACCTTAAAATATTCAATAATTTGGATTTTAGTGTTTATAGTTTGATACTTATTCTTCAACTATACATTATACATACTATCGCTATCGACAGTTGGATCTCATGTGCACATGCAACTAGTTTGTTAAGTTGAAAACATCAGATGTGTAAAGAATAAAACTAAAAATGAATTACTAATAACTAAAGAACGGTCAGTTGTAATATTTGTAAAACAGGGACAAGAAGTCAGACCTACAATAAAGAAATTAGTATCAATAATTGGGAAGTCAGATGACTGGAATACCCTTCCAAAGGAATCTGTATCTCATCTTTTAGACCTGACTTGACAATAGACTCTCTTTTATTGGAAAGAGTTATTAATGTG
This sequence comes from Molanna angustata, assembly GCA_963576475.1. Lineage (NCBI taxonomy): Eukaryota > Metazoa > Arthropoda > Insecta > Trichoptera > Molannidae > Molanna > Molanna angustata. The sequence continues at coordinate 2,773,974 of OY754968.1, read as the reverse complement.
GAGCTGACTGTTCCATGGAACACTAATATTCTAAAAGACTACTAATACAAATTAAACAAGTGCAAGTAACTGGTAGATGAAACAGTTCAAAATGGCTTTAGCGAAAATATATATGCTGTAGAGATTGGGGCGAGAGGCCTACCCACAAAGTCTTTATATTCTTACTTTATAAAGGATCTAGGTCTCCCTAGGGGTAAAATAGAAGGACTTCTAGAGAGGGTGGTAAAAGTAGCATTGCCTTTCTCTTTTGTATCCTTACACATGTTGTGTTATGTTGACACTAAAAACCAGATAACATAAGTGCAGATCAATTGAAATGTTAGGTTAGGTGACATAACATAAATAAACATGGCCGAACAGTACGCATGAGTGGTCTTTTTGAGTTGAGTTGATATTATTATTTACAGTGGACTAATTTTGTAGATTTTAGAAGATTTACGCACAACCTCGGTTATAAAATACAAAATTAAGTTCAAACAATCTTAGTTCAAAAATTTTAGAATTCCAATTTAGGATATTTTTTTTACTATTTATTTAAAACCGGAGGTAAGAGATATTGGAATAACAATGGATGAAAAGCTCACTTTTACTAAACATTACGATAACATAAGTTCTAGAGTCTTTAAAACTCTGGGCTTTGTTATTAGAAACACAAAAGTTTTCAAAATATCCAATTCATTGGTCACACTTTTTAATTCCCTGATTAGAAGTCTTCTGGAATTTGGTTCCACTGTTTGGAATCCAAACTAAACCATACACATAAATAGTATAGAAAAGTTACGAAGAAAATGTGTAAAGAATCTAAATTATCGCAATAGAGTACACTTTGATTCCTACATCCAAGCACTAATCAAATCTCTCGAAACTAGAAGACAAATAATCGATCTTTGTTTCCTACATAAAATTATAAACAATAAAGTAGATAGTATTCCTCTTGTAGAATCATTACCTTTCCATTGCCCTTCCAGAAGTGTTAGACATCAATCACTATTTTACGTCAGCCATTCCAGAACTAATTATATGCAAAACTTTTACATAAACAGAGTGTGCACATCTTTCAATAAAAATTGTATGAAGGATCCAGCTCTGGTTTGAACACTTTTAAAAATAAATTATTGAAAATAGTGGGTGTTTAGCCGGGGGGGGGGGGGGGGTCGTGCCGGCGCGTCGAGGGTGCCGTTGAGTCTGGGGGTTTCAGCGTAACCAAAATCTACACTCAATGTCACTTCCTTTCTCTATTTTCCTTTCTATTCCTGGATCCATTCCTATCCTATTTCCTGTTTCTTACTAATATATACATATTATTATTTTTTTTATTTATTTATTTTTTTTATTTTATTTATTTAACATAATAATTTTACAATAACAAATCAAGATATAATTCACAGGTAATAATAGTTTTACAATTTTTTCTCATCAAAAGTGCCTCATCAAAAATATTGCAATCTTGTGCTTGATGGGGGAAATCACTTATAAAAAAATATCAAAACAAAGCAATTAAACAAAGTCAACAATAGAGTAGTTAAATCAAATCAACATGAATAAAAAATCAAATTAACATTAAAAATTCGTTGAAATTATTTTTATTAACACTGGAAATCCATAATAATTAAGTAAATAAAATTTTTAAATAAAAATTTTGGTAACAAAAAACTTTGTTTCTTCCACTTCACATTTATATTTGATGGAACGTTTTCGAACTGTACTAGTTCTGAAATGTGACACCCGAGAGCACATAAAATGGCTGTATTTAATTCTATGATCCACAGACTTGTATCAATTCCATTAGACGAAACCAACTATACAACAGAAGTAAATACAATAATAAACATAGCAAAAAATAATGGATACCACGAGAAAACAATCAGAAGAATGATAAAGAAAAAAGAAACACAACACCTTCTACAAACATATATTTACAAAAAAGGACACAAGAAAGAAGATTCAAAAATACAGGATAAACCATGGAGATGAATATTATACGTAGGAAAAGTAACAGAAGAAATCATCAACAAATGTAAAAACAAACCATTTAAACCGGCACTTTACACCAACAATAGTATTAAAAAACACATCTTCAATAATAAATCCAAGATAGATAAATTTGACAACAGCGGAGTATATAAAGTTAACTGTGAGGATTGTGATATTTTTTACATAGGACAAAGCGGGAGAAGAATTAAAGACAGGGTAGATGAGCATAAAAAAGCAATTAAGAACATCACCTCAAACTCAGAAATGGCAGAGCATTGCAGAGATAACGGACACAAATTTAATATAAAAGATGTCGAAGTACTCCATATTGAAAAGAAAGGGAAAAAACTCGATATTTTAGAAGCCCTGGAAATAAATAAAAGAAAAAATAACCCCAATTTAATAAATATTCAGATTCCTCCAGTAAATTCACCAATATTGAATATTATTAAGAACCAAACGAAACACAAACCTACACCGCTCGCTACCGCTCACCCCCACCAGTTAATTACCCCCGCCATACTCAACCCGCCCACACTCGCCAATGGAAGATGACAACACGCACAATAGAATCAGTCACATTTCAGATGCTGAAGATGAACTAGTACAGTTCGAAAACGTTCCATCAAATATAAATGTGAAGTGGAAGAAACAAAGTTTTTTGTTACCAAAATTTTTATTTAAAAATTTTATTTACTTAACATTAAAAATGTTTGAAATAAATGAAAATGAGAAATATACAAATGAGTAAACATATCTAAATACATAAATACATATTCAAATAAAACAAAAGGAAATGCATGAAAATAAATTGAAAAATGAGCAATATAGACTATTCAAACATACCAAAACACATATTTAGAAATAAAAAAAGAAAATACTGGCAATTGAAACAAATCAAACAAACAAAATCGAATACTAATATTTTAGAAGTTAAAATTAAGTATTCTCTAAATAAATAAATAAATAAAAAAAAAAAAAAATAAGATAAGTATTGTAACTTAATCAGCCCACCTTTGATTTTATGTTACATATAACTCACTGCTGGAAACAAAACAATGAATTATTCCTGTCTAATGTGGCTCCTGAAAAGGGTCCTGGACATACAGAATATGTCTACGGACCTGATCCTTTCCAAATTACTACATGTGGTAAGTGGCAAATTGTGTTGAGTGGTGTTAGTTTTATTTTTATCTAAAAAGAATGTTTTGTTTGGTATGTTGAAGTAAAGTCAATATTGCAGTCTATTATGTGATAAAGATACATTAAGTCTGAGGTTAAAAAGTTACTGAATTGGACATACTATGAGAGGTATCTACAAAAATCTAAGCTTCAGAAGAAAGAATATATTTTATATCACAATTTATCGATATTTTAAGTAGCCCAAGTTGCCCATAATGTCCTTTTTCCTGGCATTTGATTCCCGAAATATGTCCGTGTACATAAACATTATTGCCATATATTTTTTGACTAAACCAATTGTTTGATTTTTTTCCTTCTATTTTCTAGAGTGTTTCCAAAAATGAGATTGGTATGACGTCATCATAAAAATATGCGACCCGTCGTCAGTCTTATATATATACCTACACGTGATATAATGTAGCACGTGGTAAAAAATATCAAAAACATGTGTCGTTATTTTATCATTTTAATGTTTATATAATGGTATTGAATATCAATAACCACATTTTAACATTGGTTAAATATTTTTTCATAGAAAAAACAAATTCAATTGATTTATTTCACTATTTATAATCAGATTATGAAAAAAATAAAATTATGATTTTTTTTGAGTGGTAACATTGAAATAAGTGTATGATTGCTAAATGATGTATTTTTTAGTGTTTTATAAGGGAGTTTATTATTTTCCCTATGACATACTTATATTTTATACACAGAATATGATTGAAGATATATTAAAGAAAGAAGTATTATTGTTCGTTAATACCAAAGTCAAGCCTGGCCAAACTTAAATGATATTTATTTGGCAACCAAAGGCCACTGCATACGAGACGGGGCGACAACGTGGACGGGATGGGGTGTTATGAAACCATGCATGCATACGCACCGTGACAGCGACGTGGATGTGATGTGCTAGTGTTGATAATTCAACACATACGTCACTACTCAGCTCTCCGGAGCGACTGTAATTGCCATGCATACGCAACGGGACATGGACGGAGAGTGGTGGGACGGGGCGGGGACGTGCAAGACATCGTCAGCGACGATGTTTTTTTCCGCTCCGTCTACGCCACGTCCTCGCCCCGTCGTGCACCCGTAGCGTATGCACATTTGTATACATTTTATATGAAACGATGTTTAAAAAAACACGTCCCGTCCACATCGTCGCCCCGTCCCGTATGCAGCGGCCTTAACAAGTACTGTGTTAAATATAAATTTAACACACATCCATAAATAAGTTGTCGCATTCTAGAGAATTATAATGTTAATCATCTCATAGATCCAGACTGAAAATACAATCAAAAACGGTGTGCCCACCTCGGAATCGAATCCGGGACATTTGACTCAGGAGTCAGATAACTAACTAATTAAACCACGAAGGCCGACTACATAAGAAGGTGACAAGGTTGAAATATTTACCTTTGGAGAAGAATGGCTCTAAAGAGTGGTGTGTCTTTGATCATAAGAGAGGTGGCATTCAGATTGACACAGTGATTCTGAAGGCAGATGAAGAGCTCCTCAAACACTGAATAGTCAGCAATACATTCCACGGCTTCGTGCAGAGGAGTAGAACCAGTCAAACTGTTTGGATAGTCCACCGAAGCACCTAAAACCATTTTGCATATTAATAAATTATTAAAGTCAATCAATTCAAAATTTTCAACAAAATCTAGCTTTTTGCTTTAGAATGATAAATTTACTAATAAATTTACTAATCATGTTACTTATTATTTATCAAATAGTGCCCACTATTAGCAACATAATATAAATGCATTTTATTTTAATCTATTTACCTATTGTACATTTTGTATAAAATTAATGAAATCTGTATACTCAACACCACTTGATTATGGCCTTGTAAGCCTAAACGATCATCATAAATTTGTCGTGGAGTATATATGTGTTCATATTTATTATAATTACCTATATAACGATAAATTGTTGATAATAACAACAAAATGTCGACTGGCAGATAGCTGGATATGTGAATAGTTTTAACTTAATCTGACCCATCCGTCGGGTTTGGCTTGATCTTTAAATAAAAGTTTGGCACAAGACGCTATTCGTAATCACCGAGGTTTATTTGGAGTTTAACTAAGATGAATAAATATATTTGGTGCAAGGGGGTCTGAGTAGAATAGTACAACGCACCATTTGAAAGTAATATTTGAGCAATTTGTGCTTGTCCCGATCTGGCTGCGAGCAGAAGTGGAGTATCTCCATTGTCATCTCTCATGTCCACCCACGCACCTGCCCCAACCAATATTTTTGCTACCTCCACCTGAAATCACAAAATACAAATACTAAGAGATGGATGGACAACCAGATGAGGATATCAAAAGGGTAGTTGTAAAGTTCCATTGGAGTTACATAAAATAAATAAAAAATATGAACTATAAACTCTTATAATTTTTACAATATTTTTTATTTCATTATTAAATTTTTATAGGTTATGACATGAGGTCTGTCCTCAATGTTTTGTGTTGTCCCAAGGCTTTGCTGAAAACCAGCAGCACTCCAGGGATACCTACCTGGTAGTGCGCAGCTGAGCAATAGCCTTTTTGTTGTCTATTGCAGTTCAAAATTGTATATTTTTTTTGTTTTTATGTGATGTAACAATAATGGCAACAAATAAACGGTTTATTATTTATTATTATTATTATTATTCCGACGATCAATTATAAATCAAATATATTATAGAACTTACAGTACATTTCCCATAAATTATGGAATGCTACAAATTAGAAGCCATCAAAACCAATAATTCAAATGATTGAAGACTAAAGATAAAATGAGTGATTAATAAATATAATTAATAAAATCTCGACCATGGTTCACTGTGGGAGTAATTTGTTTGTTTTAAATAAGTATATTATATATGATCTTGACATGTTTGCGGATTCGCTCTCTGTTTTTAAGAAAAAAGTTATTTCGCACGTGTTGGTTTAAGAAGGTCTCAGTGCTATTTATGTATTCCATTTGATTGTAATCAGTTTGAAATTGTCTTTTCTCTAACTTATGTAACTTTTTTTTACTACTTAACTTATGGACTTAACTAATTTATTTTTTACTTCGATTTATGTAACTTGTATAACTTATGTAACTTAATTTTCTCTTATTTATGTAACTCTTATGCACACAACATTTTGTAATGTTGAGTGCATCCATAATTGGTCGTCCAGCACTCATAATAATAACCAATATTGTTTTCTTTTTATGAAAATTGTAAGATGAATGTCTGTCGATGTACCCTTTTATAAGTAAATAAATGAATTAAAATGTGCCACAAAGAAATAGACCTGTCGATGAAGAACAGCATAATGAAGTAAATGATGATGTGGTGGAGGCCTCGCACCAAACTCCAATAGGACCTTCACAAGTTCCACTTGTCCTTGACGTACTGCCTCACACAATGGTGTTGATCCTGAAATATAATTATTCCATTTGGTTTTACCAACAGCCCAACATTGTTGGAGATTTTTTCTATCTTAGCGGTACTCAAAAGGCGTTAAATGTCACATTTATTCATACTAGTTGCATTTAACACATGAGATCCAACTGTCAATGGCGATAATATTACGTATAGTTAAATGCAATTTATTGAATATTTTAAGATATTTTGTTTTCTATGCAAAACATGTATGTCAGGACCGCGAATATGTTAACAGCTTGATGGTAAATATATGTGTATGAAGATTAAGTATCAAGCTATTGAGTGTTCCCGTAGATATTGTGTATTCTGCCATACAAATTGTATGAAACATTGTTATACAACTTGTATGGCAAAAAAAAATTGAGATGTATAATATATTTAAGTACCTACTCGGATATATAATTAATATTTTTTATTATGCTGTTTTATGATAACAAGATCATTCTAAGGACACAAACAATATTTCGTGAAAAATAACTGAATATTAATATATAAAAAAATAAATAAAATTAAAATGAAATAAGTAAATGATGAAATGCTTTTCTGGAATAAGAGAGAGTTTTGTAAATATTTAGATGGCATTATAGAAATGAAATATACTGATGATGCCTATTAAAAACTAATTATTTACCGTAAGCAAATAAAATTGATAAAGCTTATAGTTGGGGCTGCACATATAAAAACATTAAGGATATGTCATACAAACAAAACATCAAGACGTAACTCGGAATAATACAATCTCCGCATGATATTTATTTAAAAATAGTCAAATTGTAACTCTTCAATACTATACAGAGAGAGTTGCAGACCACTTTCAAGAGATGGAAAGCTGTATTCTTTGGCCACATATTCTGTGATGATAAATACGCCCTTCTACAACTCATACTGAAGGGAAAGATGGAGGGAAGACGGGGTATAAGACATAAAATAACATTGTGGATGAAATATCTCAGGCAGTGATTCGGGATTCCAGATGCAGTGTCAATCATTAGGTTGATGGTCACCAACCTCCGTTATGAGAGGCACCAAGATAAAAATCATACCGTTTATATCTTCAACGTTGATATTGGCGCCCATTTGAACTAGAAGTTTTACAGCGTCCACTTGAGCATACTCGGAAGCCACCTGAAGAGCAGTTCTTTCTGCACTATCTCTCACTTCAAGAGGGGCTCCAGCCGAGATCAGTAAGTCAATCTGTAACACACAAAACAAATTCTTTATAAATATGTTCTTTTTATTTTCATCTGTACAAATTTTGGGGCAACGTTGCGGCCATAGGGGCCTAGCCAGTAAAGTTGGGGGTGGCCGCAGCCGTATCCTTGGGCAAAATGTGGGTGCCCCCTTCAATTCTTACCTATGGAAGAGCAGGCCAGATGCCTCAATGTCTCACTCGACAGTGATTTGTCACACGAGAATTCAGCCCACATGGTGTGGAAATCAAAAAACTGAAAGTACTGTCAATGTGTGGTGAAAGCTCACTGTTGAGTCACCTGTTACTGAGCACTGTTGGACAGGAGACCCTTGCCATGACTGGCGGACCTCCACGCTTGTGATTGGACTCTTTGGGATAGTGGTATGAAATATACTTGATAGTAGTTCCTTGTTTCATCCAATGAGTAACCGTTTCGAGTATGAATAAGGCTACATGGTCTGAAACGATCCGAATGGAGTGGGGTAGGAGCTCCTGCTTTTCTTAGTCTAAATAATAAAATGATTACCAGTTGCACATGTCCTCCCGCCGCAGCAATGTGTAGAGGTGTTGAGGGATGCACGGGTAAGGCCCTCCTGCCTGGGTCTGCACCACCTTTAATTAGAGTTCTGGCAGCTCCCAAGTGACCTCGAGAAACGGCCAAATGGAGCGGTGTCAGACCCATGCTGTCAACACTGTCCACTTTGCAACCTAATACAAAATATTATTTTTCATTGAGGATTTTGGAAGTTCAAGATTAGCTTTAAGTACATATATGTTGTTAGTAAAAAAATTCAATGTATTTGTTCTTAAAATAAGTACCTACATGTACAACTTCACACATTTCCTTTGTAGTGCGAATAACTTACTTTAACCCTAAATTTGAATCAACTAAATGAGTGAAATCATGATATATTAAAACTACCAAATGCACTATGTTATGAAGGGTTAAGATCATGTGCCCATAAGATTTTATATCTAATTCAAATTATGGGACACTCAAAATTTGCTAATTTTTTACTTCATTAGAACAAATCAGACTTGAGATGAAAAAACTACCTCGAACATTCATTTGATTTTTTCTTTATGACGTATAGTTATGGAGTATTTAAAAAATGCAGTAAAAATGTGAATTTTCATACAGTACAAAAAATGTATTTATAAAAATAACATAAAACTCTTTTTTTTTCAAGTAGGTACACTTACAAACAGTTTGTTTATGCAAACCGAAAGACATATTAATTCAATGAAAGTTAGACAGGGGAAAGAAATAAACAGGTATATTATTATATTTACAAAAATACAAAATTATGCATACTAACAAGACAAACTAAAACACTACAAGAAAAAAGATCTATAGATTGAAATGGAGGAACTCATAATAGGTCATATTATATTTATTTCAATGAAAGCGTAATACGAGGTTGGGTGTGTTTATTTTATGTTTCTTATGGATAAGTGTGTATTTTTAGGGTTACTTTCTTGTTGTTCCGCACACGAAATGAAAACAATGAAAAGAAAGTCACGCAAATTTTAAATTTATCGCGCAATGTAACCCCGACATCGCACAGTACCATTCGGAATACACATCACTCAAATGTCACACTTGTTGCAACTTCAGGTCATACCAACAGAGCGATTCACACCGAATCTGAACGGGAACCAGTATAGAAATGATCAAAATAATTACAATGTTTTTTTGAAACACAGTGATTAACATATTTGAGTTATTTAATTTCAAAATATTTCCAAATGAAAAGTTTGAGGTTATATACCCTTTTAATATCATGTCACACATCTCATTGGAATACTCTAGGCAGATATATCTATCTTTGATGTAAACAAAATATAGTTTGAAGTAATAATAACAATAATAGTTAAATATGATCATACCGGCTTGCAACAGAAGCTGCAGTGCTCCAGCATGTCCCTGCTCTGCGGCATAGTGAGCAGCACTTCTCTGACAGGAATCAGGGACGTCGGGAGTTCTGTTTAGGGAACCCGTCCTCACCATACTGTCATCACCATTTCCCAGGAGCCCTTCTGTCTGCTCTAACATCTGGGCATACCATCTGTGAAGAAAATTAAACAACATAGATCAACTTCCCATCCTAATAACCATCTCACACTTTTATACTTCGTCATCATCACTTTGACTACAGCGTAACCATCCATTATATCTATTGTACAAATAGAAATAAAGGTTTTGTAAGCATACATAATGAAGATTAAAAAACTGATAAAAAGTTTTAATGTATTGCTGTCAGCGAATACATGACAGATTAACAGATTTAAGGTGAGAGTATTTGAAAGACAAATATTTATCATTCTTCAATGACTACAGCCCATTGTGGGCTTTGGTTTCCTCCAGCATTCGCCGCCATATCCATTTATTCTGGCATTCAGCTGCACTCCATCTAGCAATTGGAGTTTGGGTCTACCAACGTTACATGTCATCTACTTAGGGGCTTTGTGTGATGAATACTTTTTGGAAAAAATATAAATATTACCGCTAAAACAAAATAGAAAAAAATATTGCTTACTTATAGAGAGCAGCCCAAGTATCGTCTTCTGTGGTGGGCAGAGCTTCACCGCCCACTTCCTCGTCCCACTCGAGTCCTTCAATACCTCCCGCCCATTCGGGGGAGATTTCTACTGGAGAGTTCTCGTCGTGGATGAACACATAGTACCCTTGGTTCTGTGAGGAGTAGTCGATGGAGAATGGATACATGAAGGGTTGGCCTTGCCCCATCATATCCTGATACTCCTGATAAGTCTGACAGTTCTCCATAGGAGGCAGAAGGTATTCGCACGGTTGTCCTCCGGCGTTGTAGACCACGTGCTTGTGAGTCACGTTGGACGCGACTCCAGGAGTTTTGTGCCATTTCATTGCGTTGGCCTGAATGTGGTGGTGAGTGTTATCATGGTCCAAGAGCGACTGTAGGATTTCGATGTCTCCCAGTTGTGCGGCTGCTCCCAGGGCAGTTTTACCTGTTGAACTAGTCACATTGGCACTAGCTCCTGTTGCAAAATAAAATAATAGAAATAAGTGAATTGTAAAAAAAATACAGAGGAAGACCAAATAACATCTGGATAAACAATTTGCATGAAAGCGATTCCCAGAACCGCAGATTATACAGCCTGAGGACGAGAAGAGCCATCCCAAAAAGCCAATATAGGCAGTAAGTTGGGATACTGTAAAGAAGTAAATTAAAAAAAAAATCATTGTGCAAACTAGTTTGAAAATGCTCCCAACAACATCAATGGAGGAACAGAAACTGGTTTCAAATTCTCTGGAGTCTAATCATGCAATGATTGATTTGTGAATTTAAAAAAAATTTGTAAATTAATTATTTTTTTAGTGTTTGATAAAGTTTGGTTTGGGTTTTTTGAAACGCATCACACAGGTAATAGTTCCATAGAATAACAGAACTGAAATGTGTATTTTATGTTACATTTTGAATAAATATCAATAGCTGGGTCCACACCAGACGATCCTTCGCGCTCCGACCGTGAGCGGCATGGAGCATAATCCAAAGGCGCAGTCGGTGTGGACTTGCCACGCAAGATCCAAGAGCACAGGTCGGAGCGCTCATTCCTTGTGAATTGCGAATCCCTGGTTCAAGATGGATCGTTCGGTGTGGACCCAGCTAATGAAGATGGTGAGGCTGTGATTTGACAACAAAACAATGAAGGCTAAGGAAAGTAAAAGAGTTTGTGGTGACTATAGCAATAATGTCCCAAATTTATCAATAGATCGTGATAGTATTATTGAGTTTATCTTTAATTTTATCAATCAAAAGGTTAACAACTTTCAATGGATATGGAATTCAATGAAAATGCATAATTGAATGTGCGTAAGTGCGTAAAGTGTACACTTTGCCAGTAACAAGTTGTAAGCTTCATCTTGATTTCCCTGTTTCCTCCAAAACTTATCTTTTACGCTTTTGTTGCGATGTATCCAAATTTATACATGTCAGTGGATTAGAATGTTTCATTTAATTACACAATATAGTTATATTAGTATTCACTATATTGTTGCATTTTTATTAAATGTTAGGTACTAAATTATATACCTATCATTGAAAGAATTCTGTAAACAGTTTTATATACTTTTTATATGAAAGATTGTGCATTGGTAATGTCATTGTTTGTCATTTAACATAAAATGTTACATAAAATTTGTATTTCATCAAAAAAATAAAATAAAAATGTTACACATTTTCTTTCAGTGCAATAATAAAATTCAATTATTGTAAAACATAAATGTTTCAATGTGTAGGTATTTAAGTAAACATTACTGATTGTATTCAAAATGATATAAACCAACATACCTAAATCAGATGTTTCTACTTGGGTTGAACAACTGTAAACATTGGCGATAAAAAAATACGTCATGACGCAAAATTGTTTATTATAGGACAAAAACAAAATTAATTCATAATAATAATTCGGATCTCACCTTTAGCTAACAGTTTATTTACGGAAATTATATCACCGCGGCAAACTGCCTGATATAATTTCTCGTTTAAAGTCACTTCCATCCGAAAATAATGCTATATCACATAAGAATACGCACGGAGTCCATTGTGCAAATATTATTACAGCAAATCAAATATTATTTATATCACCTTAAATTCTCAAAATACACTTGACTAATTGTTAATTTCTTTCTATTTTTGCTGTGCATATTTTAGAAATACACAAATAAATAATATTACACTGTCTTATTATTTGTTCTTGAAATACGATTCTCTTTGTTTTTGAATAAAAATTTTGACAGTAGTATATAAGTACATAACTTTGACAGGAAAGTATGTATTTTGCCATTGATTTTAAGGCTGTTGAAGAAAAATGTAAGTGTGAGTAGCTACTCAATATTATTTTATATACTTGCAGCACTGATGAATAATAGAATAAAATGAAAAATCCCGCCAATTATTAAAATTCTAATAATTTTAACAATATCATATTACTTATAATGTTTTAATTTACTCCGAACAAAAATTGAAGGGAGAATAAGCTAATGAAATGTTTTCTTTTTAATAATAAAATGATTATTATTTTCAATTTCGTTTTTTTAACTTAGTGATAGTCAAATAGAATGTAAATAATGTTATGTCATATCCAATAAAATTAAACATTAAAAGTTGATTATGGCAACAACATGAAAAAAACTGATATAATAATCTACACAACATCTACTTAATAAAATAATCAGGGTCGTTTTATCCACACTGTCCAACGAGGCCATGGCCTAGGGCTTTGTACAGAACTCGCAAACGATTATGATGGTCAAACCAAATAATAATATATCACACGCATGTAATAAAGACATTTTTATTTTGTACTTCAATTATGAACATTGAATATTTATAGTTATAGTAATGATTTATTTATCCAAAGTGAAGTTAACCTGTTTTTTTGATGTTCGCCTGGATTCCACAATATGTAGACCATTTTTTTTTCTAGCTCCTATTTTTATGCAACTATAATTACACATAAATATCTATTGTTTCGGATGAGGATGAAGGTAGGTAGGTACCCTCCCAACAAGTACAATATGTGCACCTAAGATAAGCAAATTAATTTTAATAATAATCAATTGTTATATAATTTATATAATTATGTGAATGAATTTATACAATATTCAAAAATAGACAAGTTGGTGGCAGAGCTGCAAACACATTAGATTGGTTATCCAACGGGTTAGGGTATAATAATACAAGTATTGTTGCTTAGTTAAGGGAATGTGTGATGATGTATAAGTATGAACTTGTTTCATGAATGTGATGCTGTATAAGTATGAACTTGTTTCATGAATTAAAAAAGCGGGTCCATTGGGTTGTTAATAATTCAGAAAACTGACCGCTCTGACGTCGAATTATATACCTTTAAACATAATTTCGCTCGGTTCGATATGATAAATTTGTAAAACTTAAATTTTCTGCACTTAGATACTACATGTATTTAGTATATCTGGATGGCAAGTCATCATAAAGGTTTTGATTCCACGGTGTGACCAGACTTGCACCCAGATTTGTTTGTTGTATTTTGTAATCATTTTTTCTTATTATTCCTTTTTTATAAATTCTCGTACTAAACATTTTACTGAAGGTTTCAAGAACAACATAAAGTTGATTATGATTAAATTAAGATAAGACTATTAAATTAAGATAAGGCTTTAGAAATCTCTTTGAATAAAATTAACTAATTGATTGTATTAATTTATACAAAAAATAATGAAAATTTCATACTTAACTTTGATGCTAACGAAGTTTTACGGTGGAATGTAGATTAATATTTGATTATGATCTATATAAATACTGATTTATATAAATTTTAATATTAAGACAAGATAATAACGTATTTAGATCGTGTCATAATAGTACTACGTTTCTTTAAATGGGACGTTTTTCATTATATATTTAAAAGTACACACTATGTAACCCATTGTGCCATTGATGTTGCAAAAATAAAAATTAGGTACTTAATTATATTATATAGAAAACGAGTGGGTTGTGGCCAACGCTAAACTCCTCACTAACAAGTCACTCCATAAAGTATTCAAATTTTGTATGGAAAATTTTCAGCATTTTCATGAAATGAGTTTGTTCAATATTTTTTTTAATTAAATATTTTTATGAAAGTGATGTGTATTTTTACCAATTTGAAAATAAAAATTTCAAATTTTAAGTTTCCTGAGCTTGGAGTCACTTTAAAATATTTGACGTTTAAAAAAATGAGAAGCACTATTCAGTTATCCTTATAAATCTAATGGAGTCTAAGTGAGTATTAGATATACTTGTAGTCTATAATAAATTATTGATACAGTAAAATAAACACGCCGTACATAGCACACACACAGATACATTGTGATGAAACTTTCAGAATACAATCTCAGCATGATACTAGTTGATAATCTGCAATAAAAAAATACCTTAAAAAATTGCGAAATCATAACTCCCCACTATATCCCCTTGGGTTAGTGAGGAGTAAAAATATACTAACGAATTTGTTATTCGAGATACAGGTATAGCCTATATATTAACAATGTAATTATTTAAGGGGGGGACTGCTGCCAGCGTACCTATTTTTCAATTTGATATACCATCATTATTTCTTATCAAATTGTTTTGAAAAAATAATTTAGATAGTTTGGATATTAATAAAGAAAAATATACCTTAACTTTTTGATAATGTTCTGTATAAATTCTTGTAGAAAAATAATGGCATACCCCGATTTTCATCGTTTATCATATATTTTTAATAAACTATAAGGCGTAGAGTAATATATTCTTTTTTAATTAAAGAAGACAAAAATATCTAGAAAAATATGGTGTGACGTTGCATTAATGCTTCAGGTTTAGTAAATAAACCTAAAAAACATTTATTTTCCATTCAGCGCCATTGCGTAATAAAAGTTTTTTTTTTGTTTATTTACTTAACCTGATGCGTTAATGCAACGTCATATCATATTTTTCCAGGTATTTTGTTCTTCTTTAATTTATAAAAAAATATTGCTCTATACCTTATATTTTTTTAGAAATTTAAGATAAATGTCTTAAATCGGGGTATGCTTATTATTTTCCTACAAGAATATATGCAGAACATAATCAAAAAGTTAATGTATATTTCTCTTTATTAATATCCAAACTAACTAGGTTATTTTTTTCAAAATGATTCGTTAAGTAATAATGATGGTATATCAAATTGAAAAAATAGGTACGTTGGCAGCAGTCACCCTCTTAAAAAATAAAATCAGTATAATATGAATGTGAAAAAAAACAATACAAAATATCATAATTTTTTTGACTTTATGAATGATCTAAATTTAGAATGCTTAAACTGTATTTTTCAAGTGGGATGGAAAAGGTTTGTATAGATAGTCAAATTAAATGAGTTTTAATATTTACAAAATTCACATTAACGTTTATGTTTTATTAACATTTTTTCACCATGCCTATGTACATACATAAGTGGAGAGTTGGACCATTTATTCCAACTCTGGTTAGTCCAGAGAAACGTTTTACGTAAGAAATGAAATTAAACTAATTTTCTCGCTGCTGGGAACCGAATCCAGAAGGCTGGATGGGTGACTAAGCAAGTTTTTTAATTTTACTAAAATATAATTATTTACCTGTGTTTTTTTTGTATTTCTTTGGTTCACGACATGATAACGAATGTCGAGTCTAATTTGCTATCACTGAAATTGCCCATTCAAGTATGTAAATAGAGCATTATAATATATTGGTATAATTAGTGATTATAAATTGTAATCTCTGGTACGATTTCTAAAGCAAACTGCCTCAAAAATTCTATTGACACAACACCTATATACATGTTAGCACATACTTAATTAGGATTAATGCACATACAATATAGTAGCTGATCTATTCATCTATGCATAGATTTTATAATAGTTATTTTTCTTTGTTAATTTATTATTTAACAGCTTCGGCGTCGGAGTATTCCAGCCTATACGAACTAAACCATAGGTAAATTGATATCAGTTGATAGCAGGAATCGTTACCTTATTATCAGTTAGCGCTCCGCATGAAACTATTATTCAGTCTACATACGATTGGTAATAAAACGCGCGCGTTTGTGGTATAGAGAAAATAATAAATGAAAAGATAATCTTTTTACTTTGAGAATAGACTCTGTGTGATTGCTTATTCGAAATTTAAAATTTACCTCGTTTGCGTTGCACTTTATGCCCTTCTTAATTTGAAAAAAAAATAGTGGTTCGTTCCATAAACAATTATAATGAGAGAAAAAAGTTGAAGCAATAGTACTTCATTGTTTCGATACAAGGTGAAAATAAAAATTATGTTTTAGATAATAATCAATTAAAAATAGGTATTTTTACCAGTGCCTAAAGAACAATTTGTTTGGAGTGGTCATATGATTACTATGTGTATTTTAAATATAATTTCGAAAGAACTGCATGGCACAAGTTGCATAATAATAAAGTTTCAATTATGTGAATTATTTTATTATAAATGAGTGTAATAAAAAATATAATTCACTGTACATGAGTACAAAATATATCACATCATATATGTTTGAGTACATAATCATATAACAGATTGTATCTGTGGTTTGTTTACATTACATTTACTTGAAAAATATATATTTAAATATTTGAGAAAATTTGCAGTGATTGTTATAAAAGGTGTTTTTCGTATTATATACATATATTATAATAAAATTTATAACTGTGCGCAATTATGTAATATTTTCCATGGTTATTGAATTAATTATGTAGTTATAATAATAATAATAATGAAAATTACATTAATTAATCTAAATATACAGTATATATAATAATGTTGTAATCTATATTGAATTTAAAAGGATGATTATTCAAAAATAGAACATACTGATCAAGGTAATTTCTTTTCTACACCACAGATATTTTCGGTTTAATTTAGAGAAATAATAGATTGCTGTGACCCACCAACTTAGAATAGTGTTTAAATTATTTTCTTTCATCGTCGTTTCTATTCGGGTGTCTCATAAGAAATGGGTAATCATTCGATGTATTACGGTTCGAAATACAATAGGCAAAATTACATCTCATATTATATTTCAGCAATGAGGTTCACCATCAATTTCGAATGTTGCTTTTTTGGGTGAGAAGAGACTATTGTGTGGGTATACACGCATGTGTCGTGCTTTCTTTTATAAGGTAATGCACCCTCGCACACTGTCGCTGGTAGCCCCCCATTGTCGGAAATATCGTGATGGTACGAAGTTATACATATATTGCGTAGAAAATAAATTTGATAGATTTAAAAAAAACTATAATAACAATGATATTCGTTTAATTAGTAACTTTTTCACTAATGAAAAATAAAAAAAACATGCAGTCTTGGTCTTAGTCTCGCAAGACCAGGACTTTCAAGACTTTTGCTCATCACTAGCATTGATTTTATAGGCACCTAATATAAAATAACAAATTTCCGTAATGAAACTGAATTAGAAAAAGTGTTAATAATCGACGATTATAAGATTTTTGACATAATTTACGTAGGTAGATACTCCACAGAGACATTACGATGATATTAGATCAAAATATGTTAACCGAAATTTTGCCGATATCATGTTATACCAATATATTCATTTGATCAAAGCCTGCGAAAACCCTACATACAACTGCGTTGTATGTAGGGTTTCTCAGTTCCCGCGGTTATTACGATCCCGGGACTCGGGAATAAAAACAAAAATTTCCCGGGTTTCCCAGAGAATCTATGAAAAATGCATTATTACCTCTAATAGAATCGTCGCGGACGACCAAAAGCCGTACGAAAGGATAAAATTAAAAAAAAAACAAACGTTTTCATAAATATATATTTTTCAAAATAAAAAACTTATATTTAAACATTTAACGCATTATGTATCTGAAAGTCGACATCTAATTTAAGTAGCATAATCGACTGCCTCAGATAATAAAGCTTTGTAGAGCAATTCCAAATTTGGAGTTAGTTTTCCGAAAATCTCAAATAATTTAAAATTCTTGTTAAATTTTGACAAACGTTGTCGCATCAAACATCAAATTTTGATCTTTTAGTTTCTTTCCCGAGGGTAGAGAATTACGCGACTAATATTTCCCGGGATCGGCATTGATATTTTCCCGGGTTCCCGAACCCGGGAAAGAAACCCTAGTTGTATAAAAAATAAAAATTGTTTTATATTGTAATAAAACAATTTATTTATTATAGGTATATTTATGGAGTTTACTCAAATAAATCAAACACGGTTTCTATTATTTATACAATTATGGATGTAGAGTACAGCTTAGTACATTAATGGAGTCGATTTAGTGGGCAATAAATCTTCACGTCTATAGAAAATTGTAATAATTCTTCATCAAATACAATTCCCTTCGACACGGTACAATATGGCGACATAAGACTACATAATATCCGTCATTTCATTACTATTCATTATATTATGTATTATTTACCTACATAACTGATAGGTACCTAGGTACACGTTATTTTATATTATCAATTTGATTAAAACACAACATCGAAGATTGTATCGTGAACAAGTGGAGGTACATATTATAAATCAACATGTTTTGGTTCTATGGAATTCAAAACAATTATCTATGGTATAAAAATTCGAAATTGGAACTATGTAATTGATATCGACAATCATTTTGAAAAGTCGCGTAGGCTGCACGGAAAACAAATTTTGATATGGATTTTTTGTTTGGCTGGAATTAGTTGGGAGATAATTCCATTGGCGTGCGATTTGCGTGTCAAGATATTTTGTAGACTAAATAATAATAATGAACTCAGTGGACCTCTGGGTTCAAATCCTGCGATGAACGATTTTTTCACCTTCATAATAGATACAAGCTTTTTTTGCTAAATAAATATGCTTAAAATTGATGAAATCATTTTCCTGTAATACATATTCCATAGCGATGGAGAGTAAAAAACGAGAAACACATTATTACATACTGTACTTGTGTGAAAAATCTCACGCAGCGCGTGTTTTTTTAATTATTTTTATTTTATTTTACAAAGGACAGCACACAGTACATGCATACTAATATTAAAAGTAAATAAGTTAAATACAAATATAACATGTACCTCTTACGTACTATACCTAATATCAAAAGAAGACATATTGACAGATTCATATGTAAGTTGAGAAGAAAAAGAAAATATATTGCTGAGGGTGGTTGGGAAAAATAAAATTAATCAGTACCTAATTGTTATAATGTCACGATGTTAGATAATAGTTTGTTTTTGAATGTCATATGTGAATCAAAAAATATGTCCAAGTATTTTTTTCATAAGAGTTGAATAAGTTTATCATTCTGTTAATCGGAGCGTTTTTGGAAGCATTTGTTTTACAGATATTGGAGAAGAAAAGTGACGTACCTATGTCTTGTCCGGCGATTTATAGATGTATTATATTCGTGGCATTCTATGTTTCCATTTAGTATGCTGTGAAGGAACAGAAAAATACTACGTTTATTTAATACATTTAGTGTAATGCATTAAATAAACGTAGGAATAACTTATTAGACTGATGGTAAAAAAGATATGATCATATTAATGCAAATGAGTAGGTAAGTATCATACCTTCAATTTTAATTGTAGGTATAATTTTTATCTAATAGTCGAATGAGATTGTATGCAATGGCTATGTGTAGTGTATGTTTGACGTGTCATGTTTATTAATAAAACAAGCAACATGCAAAGTTTACATTGAAAATCCTAGAAATTATTATTATAATTATCATTATCTTAGGACAAATAACTAAACCTTTGTTATTACAATGTTCACCTATTTACAGCGAAGGTATGCAAATTAACGTTTGCATGTTTTTTATAAAACAGCAGACATCTTCAATAATTTATTAAATAAATACATCTATAGGTAGATAAATACCTATCAAAAATGATAATACTGTCATTCCATTTCACATCTATGTTGATGTATGAATTATTCAAATAATGTTAATTCAAATATGTTTCCGCGTATAATCCAACTGTCGATTTGTTCAGGAGAACTTTGTTCTCTTAACATATCGACAATGTATCAAGCCAGAATACGCGAGAATTGTATGGAGAGGTCTACTTTTTTCATGGATTTTCCAACTTTGAAGTCAAAAAACACCAACTTAGAGGCTTCGCAGCATATATGTTCCATACACGGATTTACTCAGAATTCGGAGTAGAACATTTCGTGTGTCTGTGTGTGTGTGTGTCTGTGTGTGTGTCTGTGTGTCTGTGTGTGTGTCTGTGTGTGTGTGTGTCTGTGTGTCCGTCCCCCCCTTATAACTTTTGATCCGCTCAATTTACAGAGCCTAAAATTTCAGAATATATAAACAGTTACAGGCCTACAAAACTTTTATACTCGGAATTTTGAATTTTTGTTTCAGTCAGGGGTTATCAACTTTTGAATTTTTATTTTATTTTTCCATATATCTCAGAAACCATAAACGGTAGAACGCTGAAAATTGGTACAAACATAGACAAATACAAAATCTCAAATTAGTTTTTTCAAAAAAATTCCAGGGTTTCTCAAACATTTTTTATTAAGAAAAATATTTTTTTTATGATAAATTTATGAGTTTAACTGCCTATATTTCCAAAACTTTTACAATTATCGAAAAAAGCCGAAACACCCCAACTAGATAATTTAATTTTCTATAAAAAATATTAACATTGTAGAAGAAGATCTCAATTTTTTTTTAACAATTTTTTTAAAAATTGAATTTAGTGACGACATCGCTTCATACATTTTGTATGGCAGTCGCCTATACACAATATGTAAGAAGTCTTAATAGTTTGTTACTTCATCTCCAAACATACATACATACCATCATGCAATTTGCATATTCTGGGTAGGAAAAAGGATCTTCTTCCATACTATCCTATCTTGACATACATACCTACATATGTTGTATAGAAAACAAAATATCTGAAAATATTCAATAATTTGTATCTATGGGTTTATAGTTTGGTACATATTCTTCAACTATACATACTATCGCTATCGACAGTTGGATCTCATGTGTTACATGCAACTAGTAAATAAAAAAAATTGTTTTGTGATTTTATGTTTGTGTAATCCAACTGTCGATTTGTTCAGGAGAACTTTGTTCTCTTAACATATCGACAATGTATCAAGCCAGAATACGCGAGAATTGTATGGAGAGGTCTACTTTTTTCATGGATTTTCCAACTTTGAAGTCAAAAAACACCAACTTAGAGGCTTCGCAGCATATATGTTCCATACACGGATTTACTCAGAATTCGGAGTAGAACATTTCGTGTGTCTGTGTGTGTGTGTGTCTGTGTGTGTGTCTGTGTGTCTGTGTGTGTGTCTGTGTGTGTGTGTGTCTGTGTGTCCGTCCCCCCCTTATAACTTTTGATCCGCTCAATTTACAGAGCCTACAATTTCAGAATATATAAACAGTTACAGGCCTACAAAACTTTTATACTCGGAATTTTGAATTTTTGTTTCAGTCAGGGGTTATCAACTTTTGAATTTTTATTTTATTTTTCCATATATCTCAGAAACCATAAACGGTAGAACGCTGAAAATTGGTACAAACATAGACAAATACAAAATCTCAAATTAGTTTTTTCAAAAAAATTCCAGGGTTTCTCAAACATTTTTTATTAAGAAAAATATTTTTTTTATGATAAATTTATGAGTTTAACTGCCTATATTTCCAAAACTTTTACAATTATCGAAAAAAGCCGAAACACCCCAACTAGATAATTTAATTTTCTATAAAAAATATTAACATTGTAGTAGAAGATCTCAATTTTTTTTTAACAATTTTTTTAAAAATTGAATTTAGTGACGACATCGCTTCATACATTTTGTATGGCAGTCGCCTATACACAATATGTAAGAAGACTTAATAGTTTGTTACTTCATCTCCAAACATACATACATACCATCATGCAATTTGCATATTCTGGGTAGGAAAAAGGATCTTCTTCCATACTATCCTATCTTGACATACATACCTACATATGTTGTATAGAAAACAAAATATCTGAAAATATTCAATAATCCAACTGTCGATTTGTTCAGGAGAACTTTGTTCTCTTAACATATCGACAATGTATCAAGCCAGAATACGCGAGAATTGTATGGAGAGGTCTACTTTTTTCACGGCTTTTCCATCTTTGAAGTCAAAAAACACCAACTTAGAGGCTTCGCAGCATATATGTTCCATACACGGATTTACTCAGAATTCGGAGTAGAACATTTCGTGTGTCTGTGTGTCTGTGTGTGTGTCTGTGTGTCTGTGTGTGTGTGTGTCTGTGTGTCCGTCCCCCCCTTATAACTTTTGATCCGCTCAATTTACAGAGCCTAAAATTTCAGAATATATAAACAGTTACAGGCCTACAAAACTTTTATACTCGGAATTTTGAATTTTTGTTTCAGTCAGGGGTTATCAACTTTTGAATTTTTATTTTATTTTTCCATATATCTCAGAAACCATAAAGGCTAGAACGCTGAAAATTGGTACAAACATAGACAAATACAAAATCTCAAATTAGTTTTTTCAAAAAAATTCCAGGGTTTCTCAAGCATTTTTTATTAAGAAAAATATTTTTTTTATGATAAATTTATGAGTTTAACTGCCTATATTTCCAAAACTTTTACAATCATCGAAAAAAGCCGAAACACCCCAACTAGATAATTTAATTTTCTATAAAAAATATTTACATTGTAGTAGAAGATCTCAATTTTTTTTTAACAATTTTTTTAAAAATTGAATTTAGTGACGACATCGCTTCATACATTTTGTATGGCAGTCGCCTATACACAATATGTAAGAAGACTTAATAGTTTGATACTTCATCTCCAAACATACATACATACCATCATGCTATTTGCATATTCTGGGTAGGAAAAAGGATCTTCCTCCATACTATCCTATCTTGACATACATACCTACATATGTTGTATAGAAAACAAAATATCTGAAAATATTCAATAATTTGTATCTATGGGTTTATAGTTTGGTACATATTCTTCAACTATACATACTATCGCTATCGACAGTTGGATCTCATGTGTTACATGCAACTAGTTTACCTATACGTATTATCCAACTGTCGATTTGTTCAGGAGAACTTTGTTCTCTTAACATATCGACAATGTATCAAGCCAGAATACGCGAGAATTGTATGGAGAGGTCTACTTTTTTCATGGATTTTCCAACTTTGAAGTCAAAAAACACCAACTTAGAGGCTTCGCAGCATATATGTTCCATACACGGATTTACTCAGAATTCGGAGTAGAACATTTCGTGTGTCTGTGTGTGTGTGTGTCTGTGTGTGTGTCTGTGTGTCTGTGTGTGTGTCTGTGTGTGTGTGTGTCTGTGTGTCCGTCCCCCCCTTATAACTTTTGATCCGCTAAATTTACAGAGCCTAAAATTTCAGAATATATAAACAGTTACAGGCCTACAAAACTTTTATACTCGGAATTTTGAATTTTTGTTTCAGTCAGGGGTTATCAACTTTTGAATTTTTATTTTATTTTTCCATATATCTCAGAAACCATAAACGGTAGAACGCTGAAAATTGGTACAAACATAGACAAATACAAAATCTCAAATTAGTTTTTTCAAAAAAATTCCAGGGTTTCTCAAACATTTTTTATTAAGAAAAATATTTTTTTTATGATAAATTTATGAGTTTAACTGCCTATATTTCCAAAACTTTTACAATTATCGAAAAAAGCCGAAACACCCCAACTAGATAATTTAATTTTCTATAAAAAATATTAACATTGTAGTAGAAGATCTCAATTTTTTTTTAACAATTTTTTTAAAAATTGAATTTAGTGACGACATCGCTTCATACATTTTGTATGGCAGTCGCCTATACACAATATGTAAGAAGACTTAATAGTTTGTTACTTCATCTCCAAACATACATACATACCATCATGCAATTTGCATATTCTGGGTAGGAAAAAGGATCTTCTTCCATACTATCCTATCTTGACATACATACCTACATATGTTGTATAGAAAACAAAATATCTGAAAATATTCAATAATTTGTATCTATGGGTTTATAGTTTGGTACATATTCTTCAACTATACATACTATCGCTATCGACAGTTGGATCTCATGTGTTACATGCAACTAGTTTAGTAAATAATCGTATAATTATCCAACTGTCGATTTGTTCAGGAGAACTTTGTTCTCTTAACATATCGACAATGTATCAAGCCAGAATACGCGAGAATTGTATGGAGAGGTCTACTTTTTTCACGGCTTTTCCAACTTTGAAGTCAAAAAACACCAACTTAGAGGCTTCGCAGCATATATGTTCCATACACGGATTTACTCAGAATTCGGAGTAGAACATTTCGTGTGTCTGTGTGTCTGTGTGTGTGTCTGTGTGTCTGTGTGTGTGTGTGTCCGTCCCCCCCTTATAACTTTTGATCCGCTCAACTTACAGAGCCTAAAATTTCAGAATATATAAACAGTTACAGGCCTACAAAACTTTTATACTCGGAATTTTGAATTTTTGTTTCAGTCAGGGGTTATCAACTTTTGAATTTTTATTTTATTTTTCCATATATCTCAGAAACCATAAACGCTAGAACGCTGAAAATTGGTACAAACATAGAAAAATACAAAATCTCAAATTAGTTTTTTCAAAAAAATTCCAGGGTTTCTCAAACATTTTTTATTAAGAAAAATATTTTTTTTATGATAAATTTATGAGTTTAACTGCCTATATTTCCAAAACTTTTACAATTATCGAAAAAAGCCGAAACACCCCAACTAGATAATTTAATTTTCTATAAAAAATATTAACATTGTAGTAGAAGATCTCAATTTTTTTTTAACAATTTTTTTAAAAATTGAATTTAGTGACGACATCGCTTCATACATTTTGTATGGCAGTCGCCTATACACAATATGTAAGAAGACTTAATAGTTTGATACGTCATCTCCAAACATACATACATACCATCATGCTATTTGCATATTCTGGGTAGGAAAAAGGATCTTCCTCCATACTATCCTATCTTGACATACATACCTACATATGTTGTATAGAAAACAAAATATCTGAAAATATTCAATAATAATATGTATCTATGGGTTTATAGTTTGGTACATATTCTTCAACTATACATACTATCGCTATCGACAGTTGGATCTCATGTGTTACATGCAACTAGTAATGTAGTCATCCCAGCAGAGAACAAATTTATTTTAAGAATGATGACATATAACGCGAAATCTAGTGATAGAAAACACATGATAATCCAACTGTCGATTTGTTCAGGAGAACTTTGTTCTCTTAACATATCGACAATGTATCAAGCCAGAATACGCGAGAATTGTATGGAGAGGTCTACTTTTTTCACGGCTTTTCCAACTTTGAAGTCAAAAAACACCAACTTAGAGGCATCGCAGCATATATGTTCCATACACGGATTTACTCAGAATTCGGAGTAGAACATTTCGTGTGTCTGTGTGTCTGTGTGTGTGTCTGTGTGTCTGTGTGTGTGTGTGTCCGTCCCCCCCTTATAACTTTTGATCCGCTCAATTTACAGAGCCTAAAATTTCAGAATATATAAACAGTTACAGGCCTACAAAACTTTTATACTCGGAATTTTGAATTTTTGTTTCAGTCAGGGGTTATCAACTTTTGAATTTTTATTTTATTTTTCCATATATCTCAGAAACCATAAACGCTAGAACGCTGAAAATTGGTACAAACATAGAAAAATACAAAATCTCAAATTAGTTTTTTCAAAAAAATTCCAGGGTTTCTCAAACATTTTTTATTAAGAAAAATATTTTTTTTATGATAAATTTATGAGTTTAACTGCCTATATTTCCAAAACTTTTACAATTATCGAAAAAAGCCGAAACACCCCAACTAGATAATTTAATTTTCTATAAAAAATATTAACATTGTAGTAGAAGATCTCAATTTTTTTTTAACAATTTTTTTAAAAATTGAATTTAGTGACGACATCGCTTCATACATTTTGTATGGCAGTCGCCTATACACAATATGTAAGAAGACTTAATAGTTTGATACTTCATCTCCAAACAAACATACATACCATCATGCTATTTTCATATTCTGGGTAGGAAAAAAGGATCTTCCTCCATACTATCCTATCTTGACATACATACCTACATATGTTGTATAGAAAACAAAATATCTGAAAATATTCAATAATTTGTATTTATGGGTTTATAGTTTGGTACATATTCTTCAACTATACATACTATCGCTATCGACAGTTGGATCTCATGTGTTACATGCAACTAGTATATTAAAACTGCCTAATGCACTATGAAGTTACGTATTAGTAAAGGTAACTATTGCGTGCGTTAAAAAGGGTTTATAGGTGATTTAAATTATCGGAAACCCAAAATTTGTTGATTTTTTGCATTTTAAGAACTTGAAAAGAAAAAAACATCACGACTTTTCACTCTCCACGACACTTATAAAAAACTTATACCTAGTTGTGGAATAATTTATAAAAAATGTGTAAAAAATGAAATTTTAATATCTAGATGTTAAAAATTTGTCATAAAATATCATTAATACCCGACAGGGAAAAAATCCAATGTTTGCGTATATGCAACTATACGTAAGGTATTATATACTCTATGTATGCAACTATAAAAATATTCGATTTTTTAAATATTTTTTTAGGAGATTTTATGCTGAATTTTACAATTCTGTGACGAACATTCTCTAGAGAAATGGTATTTTTTTATAAACACAATGTTAAACATATTTAAGTTCTTAATTTGATTTAAAATTGGGGTGTTTAGGTTTATATGCCCCCCTTAAGGCGATTTTACTCCGATCGCAACAAGTAAACAGCGGTATTCGACAGTAAGTATTCGAAATGACAAAAAAAAAATTCAAAATTCCACAAGGAGATACTTTGGGATAAAATTGTATTTTTACTAATTCAATATTTGTTCGCTTCATTATATCTTATCAATTTAATATACGCTGAAAATTTCCTGGGACAATAAAATATTAGATGTGCAGAGAGCAAACTTTGAGCGCGAGCCAATTGACATACCTAATATTTAAGCGACAATAGTTATAATATTTGAATCACGTTCTACGAGGCAAAAAATATAGGCTGCTCCAACTGGTTATGAAGGGCTGCGATAGAGGGACGCATTAGAATAGGAAGACGTCAGATGTCATGGCTCCGCAATATCAGTGAGTGGACCGGCATCAGAGACGTCGGCGAATTGTTCCGTACGGCGGTGGATAGAGATGCCTTCTCAGCAGTGATCGGGGGGACCTGATATAGCACGAAGAAGAAGAAGAGTTTCTAATAATTTTATTTTCAATGTGTTAATTTATCATTAAACAAATACGGATGATTGAGAGCATATAAATACATTTGTATATTTTGGATATTTTTTCACAATTATGTGCATAGATATTTCGACTAAAATTTTAACCGTTGCATAATATGCACGCTCAATATATTATCGAGCGTTTTTGATGGATAATTGCATTACATTTCGACCATATTAACTAGAATATGATCCGGTTTTACTAACTTATAAATGAAGAGAATATAAACAAATATTTTATAATCATGTAATTAAATAACTTGGTCGCTCTCAATCTAAACAAATAATTACAGATTGAATGAATGTTATATACAGGCAGTGTCCTTACAAGCCCCCCAGGTCTGATGTAATTAATCAATTGTGAGCCCTAAGTCCATTGCCCTGTGGGCCTCCGACCTCCTTTTGCTAAATTAATGGATCCTATTAAATATAATTATTACTCACCTATGTACTTTTTTATCTAACCATTGTATGTGTGAATCACATTTTTTCTTAATAGTCAATTTGCATTCATAATTGTGTTCTTTACTTTTTTGTATAGGATTTCCACTTGTTTTGAAATTATCTTTGCAATAAATCATGTCCTAAATTCCTCGAGTGTCTTGCCATGTTTGCAGCTCTGCTACATGGCAAGCTTTTCAGACTGGACGGATGTGACTTAAGAGAGACAAAATAGGAATTCAATTCCCGTGGATGCTGATTTGCTGCGCTTGCTCACGGCAGCCTCGTTCACGTCCGATCATCGTTCAAGAATAGATTCTCAGTCCTCTACGTCTTCTTCTTCTTTTTTTTTACGAAAAAATGAATATGTCCATCTTAAACAAGTACATATACATCTTCCTACGTTCCCTAAAATAAGGTGAACTTTAACAATATAATCCGTTTTTTTAGCTGCATGTTCTTCAACGATGGCTTTCACACGGGAGTATAAATAAGCACATCTGTCCTCGGAACAGCTCATGGAGTGGATTAACATAAGATTAAGATCAGGTTCAGACTACAAATCTTTGAGGTTAAAATTAATTCGCATTATTTTTTTTTAAATTTATACCTTCTTCTTCATTTAGTAGACCTAGTTGGCCTGTTCTTCAGAAACTATGCCTCCTGGGATGACGAAGTCCAGCTATCCTTCCATCCTTGGGTGGTCTACCGGGTAGGCGGCGCGCAGAATGAATTTCGTTCGCTGCTATATATTATGCAATGTCTTCTACTGGATCTTCTCAATCGAACGATGTCCTGTATACCTGTATTCCACATGTTTTCCTTGTTTGAAGGAGAGTTTTACCAGTGATTGACCTTAGGACCTTCATCTCCGTTGTCCTTAGGAGCCCCTTGGTTCGTACGGTATCTGCTCGTGCACAGCTCACGTCATGATCGGTCGCACACATGTCTTATATATTCTGACCTTACTGTCATTACGCTTGTGTTTATTTTTCCAGATCATATTTTTCAAACATCCAGATAGGACAGATGCTTTATTGACTTGTTCGCGGACTTCAGTGTATAGGTCGTTATGGCTGCAGATCTGTAGGTACTATTAAATATTTTAATATAATTACTTGTTCCACGGGCTTATCATCAACAAATTTATATCTACAAAAATTAAAGACAGTTGCATACTAAACTTTGATCTTAACATTTTTTTATGATTCAACATAGATAATGTTTAAAATTACATTATTATCGAGTGTTGATTTATACATTTTTAAGGTTAAGACATGGTAAAACGAGCCATGGGTAGCCCCCCAGGCCTCTTGATTTCTTCTTCTCGTATGTTGTAAAACACCCTTTCTATTTTGCCCTGGATGATCAGTAGGTAATGTTTGTTAGCAACTCTATCAACTCTGAAATAATAATAAGTAACCAACATCCGTCCACGGTATGCGTGACTTATCATAATACGTGTAACTTTGTTTTGTTTCCTAATGCAATGACTTCAATTATCGACATGGGGGGAGGGGATTATTCCAGATTAATGGGTGATACTGATACCCTCCTCCCAAGAGGCTTTGAGGTCGAGCTCACCTTTTTCCAATGTCTGTTATGGAATCAGATATTCCACACATTACCTCGCTGGACGAGATGCATAAAAAGTAAACGATAATTGAAGCCGTGGTCTGACGATACACGAATGTCAAGTGTCAGCGCACAAACGTCAGACTGCACGGTCATGTCACAAGATAAAATTTGAAATAAAATAAATAATTAAAATTGGTAATAAATTAGGACGTCACAAATCAAAATTAAATAGAGTCAATATTGGACGTCACACGTTAAAATGGATTCAATAAAATAAATAACTTAAAATCACACAGCCGAAATATTGTCACATAAAATAAAAGAATGTCACAAGTATTGTTTTGGGGCACACATAATTTTCTCTTCTCGGCCATGGGCGTGCTGATGCACCACCAATGCCGGAATGGATCGTCGTCGATGGGCGAAGGGGCAAGGCTATCGGCGACAGCAACCTCGGGTCCCAGACACCGGCAGATGCCGGTTGGGTGACTGGCGGGAGCGACAGCGGCGGCGCGAGTCTCAAGGAGACGCAGGCCGTCGCTCCAGGGTCCAGCGCGACCCAACAGCGTTTGGAACACTTTCCAAACTCAGCACCCGCTTCGGTCCAGGAAAGCGGCTCTCTCGCCGAATGGTGGTGCGCCGATCCATCTCGACATCCATGGCTGCCGGTGTGGAGCGAGCCTAACCGACACCCTCTGGTGCGGTTTGCAGCTGCTCCGGCCACAGTGAGCGCGGTCCGTGCAGACACGACGCGTGTCTAATTTCGACTGTCAAAAATCTTTCACTCGTAAATGTCACATTTTGGAGGTTATCGTTATTATTGTCAAATTTCTTTTCTTACATTTTAATTTTCACACACTATTTTACCATAAATGTTTGTTTGTGGTAAGCTGATTTGGCGCCGAATTTAAAATAGAAAATAACGCGAACAGGAGAGGTCGCGTCAATCCTCCCTGCTTTCTCGACGCGAAATCAGCCAGACAAACAACAACGACATGGGCCTCCAACTAGGCTGCATTAAGCCTGGGGTGAAACCTGGTGAATTGTTGAGCGCCACCGAATTTTCTCCCGAATTCGGAAACGGAGGAATTTCTTTTCTTAAATATCAGGGTCGCGGATAAGTTGTGCCTCTCTTGACACAAAAAATCAGACACTAAGAGCTTCTGATTCTGCCTCACGTTACTGGGTGCCAATTGATACCCTCCTCCCAAGAGGCTTTGAGGTCGAGCTCACCTTTTTCCAATGTCTGTTATGGAATCAGATATTCCACACATTACCTCGCTGGACGAGATGCATAAAAAGTAAACGATAATTGAAGCCGTGGTCTGACGATACACGAATGTCAAGTGTCAGCGCACAAACGTCAGACTGCACGGTCATGTCACAAGATAAAATTTGAAATAAAATAAATAATTAAAATTGGTAATAAATTAGGACGTCACAAATCAAAATTAAATAGAGTCAATATTGGACGTCACACGTTAAAATGGATTCAATAAAATAAATAACTTAAAATCACACAGCCGAAATATTGTCACATAAAATAAAAGAATGTCACAAGTATTGTTTTGGGGCACACATAATTTTCTCTTCTCGGCCATGGGCGTGCTGATGCACCACCAATGCCGGAATGGATCGTCGTCGATGGGCGAAGGGGCAAGGCTATCGGCGACAGCAACCTCGGGTCCCAGACACCGGCAGATGCCGGTTGGGTGACTGGCGGGAGCGACAGCGGCGGCGCGAGTCTCAAGGAGACGCAGGCCGTCGCTCCAGGGTCCAGCGCGACCCAACAGCGTTTGGAACACTTTCCAAACTCAGCACCCGCTTCGGTCCAGGAAAGCGGCTCTCTCGCCGAATGGTGGTGCGCCGATCCATCTCGACATCCATGGCTGCCGGTGTGGAGCGAGCCTAACCGACACCCTCTGGTGCGGTTTGCAGCTGCTCCGGCCACAGTGAGCGCGGTCCGTGCAGACACGACGCGTGTCTAATTTCGACTGTCAAAAATCTTTCACTCGTAAATGTCACATTTTGGAGGTTATCGTTATTATTGTCAAATTTCTTTTCTTACATTTTAATTTTCACACACTATTTTACCATAAATGTTTGTTTGTGGTAAGCTGATTTGGCGCCGAATTTAAAATAGAAAATAACGCGAACAGGAGAGGTCGCGTCAATACAACATACCTAATAGCAAATTTAGCAGATATCTACAATTATTTAAACAGTTTTGAGCTCTAGAGCTTTGTTTCCAGTCTTGCCTCAAATTACTTAATTTATTCCAAGAACATAATATTAATTAGGAAAAATAGATAATATTATTTTAACTTGTTAATTTTGTCGACGGATAATTCGTGGTGAAACTCCATTATACTAGGTATAAATGAAGACACTAATTAGTTTTAGTTTCACTATTTAATTTTAACACTGGCACTGACCGGTATCGATCTGTTAAAGATCATCGTCAGAGTGCACTCTGACGATGACGATGATCTTTAACAGATCGATACCGGTCAGTGCCAGTGTTAAAATTAAATAGTGAAACTAAAACTAATTAGTGTTTTCATTTATACCTAATATTATTTTATTTCATACGTCGCATATGTAAGCTTTATATTACGTCGACTTTTGTAATTTTGATGATTATATTTTTAAAAATTAGCTGTAGTCAATTTTAATAAAATATTGAAAATATATATTAAATAAATTGTGAATTTTTATTTTTTTCGTTAGGATTATTAAGGTTTGGAGATTTTTTTTATATTTTTTTAAAAGTTTCTATTTATGTATGTTCCTTAATACTGTGATGCGTAGATAAAGATTTATAGATGTTTTTAGTTAGTTTGTGAAATGTTACCAACCTCTAAACACGAGAAATTCTCTTTTTAAAGTAGAGTCTTACATAAATATGTATTCATCATTATCTAACTAGTAAATATTATAATAGTATATATTATGTATTGTTTTGTTTAATAAATAAATAATATACAAATACACAAATTCAAAGGTCATATTACTTAATTTGAAAAAAAAATATGTCCACGAACACGATGATAACTTTCTAAAATGACAATCATACAACGGGTTTTAATATTATACTATATTGAGTCATTTTTTGACCGACAAATGCGAAATCATTTTTTTATTTAAAACGTAAAATAAAACAAAATTTTTGAAATTTTACTCAAAGGTAAGTATTTGCTTACTCTTGAAGTATTTCACGGATCGCCATTGCAATGTTAACTATGACCCAGCCCAAGAGGTTGATTGAAAAGGGCGTCGACCTCCGGCTTTGATCAATGATGAATGTGGTGTTAACATGGTTGACACCATCACTACACATCTATATTAATTCAGTAGGTACAGAGACAAAACACGTCGATGAAATGATATCTTATATGAAATAATGATTGTAATTCATAGCACAGCACTATAGTATAGCATAGACATGTCACTTCAATAGTTGAGGTACAAGGGTAACCATGCTTCATAATTTTACATTTTATATTGGACTTTGTACGTGAGACATTTTAATTCGCGGTGAATTGTTTCTATCACAAGTACGCACAAATTGAATATAATATATTTTGATGTTTATAAAATGCGTTCATTTGCTGTCATTTGTTTGTAAATGAAACATGTGTTATTTATAAAAATAAATTTGGTTCAATTGAACCCGGTTCAAAGTTTTATTCTGAAATTCAAATATTCTCATATAAAAATAAATAATTCTTCTATGAGAATATTTGAATTTCAGAATAAGACTTTGAACCGGGTTCAATTGAACCAATTTTATTTTTATAAATAAGACTGATGTTAAAACCTACGCAGTTCTGTTGATTTTCAGCAATATATGTACATACGCAATACACAAAAAGTTATTTTTTTTTATTTATTCAAGATTTCAATTCTTATAAAAAGAGTACAGTAAATGATACAGTAATTAACATAATTTCTTAATTTTACGTTTCTTATTAAAGTAACACTTGTGTTAGGTATGAAGAATAAATACACGATTCTTTAAGTTTTCAAAAGTGTTTTTTTCCTCGTTACCATTGCTGTGTCAATTTATGTTAATATTTTATTACTATGGAGATTCAATAGAAGATACCTATTCAACTACTTTTATAAAGACTATGATATTTAATCTTCTTTGTCTGAAATTTTCTTTTTCCGAATGTGAAAATTTTAGATGGATTGCTTAGGCTGTATTTTAAAATTGTATGACGAACATAGTAAGAATAAGTATAATATGCCCCTTAAATATGGTTTTGGTCTTAAGACAAAAATTCAGAATTATTATCCGAAATACTTACAAGAGGTTTTCATCATTAAAAAAACAACTTGATAGTGTTTATGTTGAAATATTATAATGCAATTCGTTTAAATTGAAGTCTGGAGATATTTATTATTTAAAACAAATAATAATGAATCAAGATTTCAATACACTCTTTTCAGAATATCTAAGGTCACAGCTGATGGTTATACCATGGTGAATTGTAAATACTGTAGTAGGTATATGAACAAAAGTGTTGATGGATTAATAGGCCAGTCTGTCAATTATGTCGATCATCATCACACCAGTGTCCTTTCTTCTTTAAAAAAATCATAACTGTCGAGCAGACTATAGTTGTGCTTAGTATCATCAACATGACAACAACAGGAGCGCGGTTTCTACTTTGATAGTCATCGTCGAATCCTTCCGCCTCGTCGGGCAGGATCACCTTGAAAGATATTAGCGATGTAGTGTCGAGTGTTTGATTTCCCGGTCTGTCAGAGTGTTCTGCCGTTCTACGCGTGCGCACAGCGGTCAGTGTTGGATGGGGACATTTGGGCGCTTTGCAGTCTGAAGGATCCAAGCAGGCCACCAATCGGACGCTAAGGCGCACTTCTTCGCCGCTTCTCATACCTTCGAAAAGAGCCGCTCTGAAATACGAAACAAAGTCAGGTATTAAATATCAACAATATTTCGTCATCTGTTGAGAAATAGTGCAAACAATTTTGATTATTTTCCTTTTATTTATGAATACTAGGTACTACTATTTCATACATGTCACTGCAAAAAAACTGCTATACGGATACAAAAATCATGATTTGATTACAATGTAGGTATTTTCACTTAAAGTATTTTAAATGTATGTAAACAAAATCATTCTGAAATTAATATCATAAAATTTTTGGTAACACACGCTTCTTTGGGGTAATTTCCGTATTAATTTATCTTGATAAAAGAAGTCAATAAAAATGCATAATTGGTGAACGTTGCGCCAGAGCTTATAGTGATCACGTAAACCAGCAGATAGGTCGTAGTCCCTATATGTGCTTGATTTCCCGGTTCTCCTATAAATATATTATGTTCCCGTTTCGCATAGAGACATTTAATTTTTTGTCAAAAATAATTTATTATAATTAAAAATCTCGTAACGTGCACCTAATAAATAAGGAATGTCCCAGTGGCGGAGCAGGGCGAGCTTCTCGAGGACAAAGGGCTTGGGCTCTCGGATCGCGACAGCCATCGGGCCCTAGTAATGTCATTGAGCCACCGTTTCCTCCGGACAGAGAAACGGAACTCAGGCGAGATGCTAGCCAACCTGTAACAAGATATAGTGCAATGAAAAAACGCACGACACAAATTTGTTAGTAATTGTCAATCCTGAAAACAAAAGAGAAAATATTTTATTTTAGAAGAAAATTCGAAACCGATCATATAATAAATAAATAAAAAAAAACTGTTTAAGTAAAATATATTATTTTATAACAATATTAATTAAATTAACCGTCATCCGGTTCTATTTGCGCTTTCAGCATCATTATTTCTCCAAGCGGAACTCGGGCCCCCCGTGGTAGTGGTTCAGTGTGTTCTCCTCGGGGGCCCCGCCTGAAGAGGCTGACGCGGGACCTTAGACCACCTCGGGCTCCGCCCTTGGCTACCTCGTTTGATCTACCGGATCTGTAAGAAAATAAACATTTAAGTAAGTGATTAATAATATCTCAATAGAGACGAAGCCGTTTTATTTTTTTCATAATACGCGAAAGCCGGAAAGTCAGGAAACTAAAGAACCTGCGACTTATGTTGGAGCGCAACATTCTATGATAATTATGTAGGTATTTCTTTGAATTCTCTAACCAATTTAATTTGTGTATTCTCTGTTTCCAGTTGGATTCAATTGATATTTTGATAAATTTGAACAATTTTTTATTTCGTGGAAAGTAGAAAAAGGTATGCGTTTCCAGCTGAATGTCAATAAAATTTGAATTGTATTCAATTAGATGCAACATTTATATTTTACTGTGTTTACATGTTTTCAATGTAAAAACAGTTAAACCATAATCATTTCTAAACATGATTTAACTTTAAACTACATTAAAATTAAGGAAAATTTAAAAAATAAATAAAAGGATTACTTTGAATATAAAAGTTCTAACATAATTTATAAATTTGAATCAGTATCTATTTTTTAATGTTTATAAAAGTTTTAAATTAAGATTTTTAATTTGAAAAGTGTGTTCTCTATTTTTTTATTTACATGTTTAGTCTTGTCTGCTATGTAACAGTTAATAGCAATGATTTATTATTTTTTAACTTTTTTTTATATTTTTTTGTGTACTATTATATCTTTTCAAAAATCATTATGAAACTTACATTCATTCATACCATTACGGGTCACCCCACAATGTGGGGTACCCAGTAACAGGTGTGCGGGTGTGCATATCCTTATTAAAGGAAGCACGACATTTTCGTGTTATATCCACACATCAGTGTCATCTCGTCTAAATAGGTAAAATTTAGAATGGGTGGTGAACTTGATTGCTGAACTATGAGATTACCCGGCTCTTATGTGACACCCGAAAACGATGATAATAAAAAATAGTGGAAGCACTATTCTAAGACGGTGCATCACAGCAACTTAGTTTTAGTTATATGAAATTCTTAAACAGAAGAAATTTAACGTTATGTATGGAAAACTAATCAGCTCAAAGTAGAAGAAGAAGATGTAAGAATAAAGATATTTTTACTGTAGTGGAGAGAATCATACATAATCTAAGCTTGAACAATATGTTAAAATGTCTATAAACGAATCTGTTTTGAACGGTCAACAAAATCTAGTCTTGAATAAAAGTGAAGGTTGAAAACGTGCATCAACTAATCGTTTCATAATAAGAAACGTGTGAACAAATCTCACTCATAATAAACATGACAGCCAAACGATGAATACATTTTTAAGAAAACGGATTGTATTTTAATGACGAATGATCGTACGAAGAAAAAACTTATGACCAATCGCAAGAGTAGATTTTGAGAGAAGGATCCTTCGAACGATCTATGGGCCAATAATAGAGAATAATTTTTGGCGTCGTCGATACAACAGGGAGCCATATGAGACCTATCGAGAGCCCGATGTGATGACAGCCAAACGATGAATACATTTTTAAGAAAACGGATTGTATTTTAATGACGAATGATCGTACGAAGAAAAAACTTATGACCAATCGCAAGAGTAAATTTTGAGAGAAGGATCCTTCGAACGATCTATGGGCCAATAATAGAGAATAATTGTTGGCGTCGTCGATAAAACAGGGAGCTATATGAGACCTATCGAGAGACCGATGTGATCAGTTCCATCAAGATAGGGCGCTTGAGATGGACTGGTCACATACTCCGAATGGACGACGACAACCCCACAAAACGCCTCACAATCTCTGTCCCACAAGGTCGAAGGAGACCAGGAAGACCAAGGACTCGATGGATGGACAATGTCGATGCCGATGCATCCGCAGTAGATATTAGAAATTGGAGAATGAAAGCAACGGATAGACGGGAATGGAGGAGACTCCTGGATTCAGCCAAGGCCCACCCAGGGCTGTCGCTGTCGAGCTTATGATAGTAAGAGTAAATTAGCATAAATAATTGTCCACCTATGAATAAAAAAATCGAACGTTGGAAGGTATTTACAGTAGTTGCATGTAACACACGAGATCCAACTGTTGATGGTGATAATATTATGTATAGTTGAAGAATACATACCAAACTACAAATCCTTAAATGCAATTTATTGAATATTTTAAGATATTTCGTTTTTTATACAGAACATGAATGTCAACATTGGACAGTATGGAGGTCAGTCTTTTTTTCTTACCCCGAATAAGTATCAAACTATTGAGAGTAGGTACCTACCCGTAGATATAGTATCGGTAATTCAATTTTACAAAAAATGTTTGAGATGCAATGTTACATATTATAATGTATGTACTTTTATAGAAAACTAAACTATCTAGTTGGGGTGTTTCGGCGTATTGGATATTAAAAAAATGAAAATATAGGCAGTTAAATACATAAAATTGTGATAATAGGGGTTTTTCTCAATAAAAGAAGTTGAGAAACCCTGGAACCTTTTCATAAAATAAAATACTGGAGATATTATATTTGTCTATATTTGTTATACTTTTAAATACTTTTTGAAATTATTTTGTACTTATTTTGGTCTTACGAGATCTTATTCTGGTCTTGGTCTTGAAATGATGACGCATGCTGTATTGATCGGTTTGTGTTTGGAATTTAAGCAATACGTATTTCGCAAGAAGTCATTAAATGATAAATGATTTACTTACACACTATTTTCTACGTTAATTGCCAGATGTTTGGTGTGTGCTGCTATCCTGTCTTGTGTTCTACATTGTAATGTTAAAACTGGATCTTCTGCCAGTTTCATCTTCGGAATTGTCGGAAACCTCAGCCTGATGCACAAATGCACAACATCTGAGGAGGTCGAACAATCTTTCACGGAACAGTCGTTGAACTGAGACTTCGGTATATCCACACGAAGCTTGGTATTCATGCGTGGAGGTAGTGAATCACTTTTTACAACGCAACGCGACACTTCTGGCTGCAAAATATCTTCGAAAACTGGCACATTTTCATTTGGAGATCTTATCGTCAATACAGCATGGAATCTTCCATCTGCTGAAGTACTAAAACAGTGCATCTCGTTGACTTCTATGCGGAGTGGGCCTTTTTGTTTCTGTTGTGATCCTTCTGAGTCGTATTGGAATATTGAATGTTTAGTATTTACTTCACTATCCAATTGTGTTTTTGCAACTCCAACTCCAAACGGAATCGGTGTCTCCAGAATATTGCTCGGCGGGATCGGAAGATATCCATGAGATGGTATTTCGGGTATTGGTTCGTCGTGAGACACAGGAGGCTGTAACGGTACATCAGGTATATCATAATTATATCCTTGAAAAGGTACATCTGGAATATCTTGAGGTATTTCATCGTGTGAGGGTTTGTTAATAAATTCTTCGTCAGTAGAACTTGGAGTTGGGTAATCTGACGGAATGGTGTCCGAAGGTGGCGGTAGATACTGCGGTGGAGCTGGTGGCACATAGAAATACGGTTCACCTGCGTATCTTGAAAATTTTGATGTCCTCTTATTAATAGACTCTTCGTGCGTTGCGTTATTTGATGCAGAGTTCGATTCGTTAGTTTTTGAAGTAATGGCTTCTATAACAATCGTATCACTGTTATCTTGATGTGATTCAGTTGTGTAAGGTTTCCATGAGTCTTGATCTTTGGGATATTTCACTATTTTGGAATCTCGAGGGATATACCCGTATAAAGTATCTTTTGGTAAAAATGTATCGCTTTTAACTGATGGCAATTTAAGAACTAAAACAATAGCACATACTGCACGGATCATTTCAAACCGTTTACTGGACGAATTCACATTCAATGGTTGACATTAAGAATGAGAGATTATGAAAACTGGTATTGCTTTTATAAACCTTTATCGTAGATACATATGTATCAGGAGATTGACATAAATCTGAATCGTGAGTGATGGCACTACCATAACATAAGTATATTCCACCGACACCTCAGTGGACAATGGCCGTTGGGAGGTGTTATTGTTCTTTCATCGATATTCGATTGTAATTATCAAAAACCGTGATCAACTTGTGCTCCTTACTGGATTAATCAATATTAATGAGGTCTTAAACAATTCATGCTCTCACTTATCGACTCGGAAAAGGAAATAATTCATAAAGTCTGTTCCGAAAAAAGTAAATCATTCCATCTGTGGCATAGATGACCTCACTGATGTTACTATTCTCGATACGGTGAATTGCTCATATCGTCATATCTTACATTTTCGTATCATAAAACTAATAATTTAGTATAACACAATATGCATAAAATATCATTATATACCCAAACAACCATAAAACACCAAAATATGCCTAGAATAACGAAATTTCAATAAATTCAGTTCTGTTCGTAATATAACCTGGAAGCTATTGCTCAATATTTCAGGTTCTGTTTTATTTCCGAATATTTTTTTTAATTACTGGCATTAATTTTATTCAATGAGAAAAAAAAATAATGCTATCATTAGCGTATAAGTGATACTTTTCAAAAAATAACCTTGTGTAGGTACATGCAGCAGTCGAAATCTAAGAAATATCTTTATTACTTAACTATACAATAATCCTTACGAAATTAAATTATAATTTATTTATTTATCTGACTGCCCCAAAATTTCAGTACAGACAAGTGAAGTTAAAGAAAATTGAAATAGATATAAATAACGCCTGAATAGTATGCAACATGTATAGCAGCCACAATTCATCTTTTGAAATACAAAATTGTTCAAATTTTATCAAATATCAAATGAATCAGCTGAATTTCAACATACATTGTCATCGGTAATACTCTATTTTTAACTAACAATTCCACTACAGGCGGGTGAATTTAAAAAAGGGTGCATAAACATGCACCTCTTACTTAATATATGATTCGCGCAAAAGAGACGTAAAATTTATTTAAAAGTCAGTTTTGTGAGACATTTTCAATGGTTTAATTTTCTCAAATTTGAATTTGACAATATTACCTATTTCTTATATTCTTATCTGTGTTAAATCTTATATTTCTACTTTAAATGACCTTTAATAAACATCCATCATGATAATAAAATGCGTCATAAAATTATATGATGTTGAATTTTATCTATTCACTATCTTATAATTATAAAAGGTATAATTTATATACATGTATTTATCTCAATTGAGTTTTTATTTCGATATAATTAGATGTATTAGCTAAAAGATCTGAAATGTTCTATTATGTTGTATTAAATTGTAAACTATATTAGCGTCAGCCAAAGAGTGTATTATGTGTAAAGGTAGGTAATTAATATTGGCATTATTATTATTTATTAGGTACTCATTTAATACTTCTCGGGCAACTAACAGGTACTATGTCAAATATTAATTTAACACACACCCAATAACAAGGAGCCACATTCTGGAGACTTACGATATTAATCGTCTCACAGATCCAGACTGAAAACATAATTAAAAACTGTGTCTCCACCGGGAATCAAACCTGGGACCTTTGGATCAGCAGTCAGATACCTAATCAACTGAGCCACGAAGGCCGACATTTTTGTATACAAAAATTTAAGTGGTAATACAAAATACTTAACCAATATAAAAATGTAAATTATATTTACAGATAAGTAAATTAAAAAAAAAAAAAAATATGTATTAATCTTAATGTATTAGTATTCATCATAATCCATTCATTTTCAGATTCATAACCGATATTTTTCGTCGTTGCATTTTATTTTGCTGATTTTAAGTATTCTTAGAACATAATTTTATTTTGCTTTATTTTCAAGGTACAATAATCCATAAAATCCATATACTAAAATATTTGTTCTCTTATTCTATTTACTTAATACGTTTTTGGCATGTTTTTGGTTGGTATTTTAATACCAACATACCTTTTTTCTACAGAACCTAAATACGGGAAGAATGAATAAATGAACGCCTGACGAAGTAAATATACATAAGTAACTAACTGGAATGGAACTTTTTTGTAATAAAATTTTAAAATGTATCGAATTTCCTCTTTAGATTCACTCATATTGACTATCCGTAAGGTATTATACAATATACTATATACTCTTTGATATTGACAGAAAGAAAAACAAATGAAAAATAACTGGAAAAAACATTTTACTAATTAGGTTCTTTTTTGAAATGTAACCTTTTTAATGTCATCAAAACCAGCCAGATACAAATGGTATAGCCAAAGATATTTCATTACATGTTTATACATACTATTCGTAGGTATTATATACTCTTTGATACATACTACATGCGAAAAGACTTTCTATCCGACTTTTTTTTTCATTTATTTAAAGACATTTCATCCAATATTGAATGTTACATGTCTCAAGAGTGAAAATAACAATAAAAGATAACAAAACAAGAGGAGAAAATACAATTGATACATAAAGTACTTAAGAAAAACAATGTGCAAATTAATACAAACAGATCAAAATACAATTAAATAGAACACAAATGCAAATTATTGAAACATAGAATTCCTCCCCCACACGAAAAACTCTATATTTCAATTACTTGTTACAAATTAATCATAAAGTAAAAAATGTTGTAACATATAAATCATAAAGTAAAAAAATAATGTAACAAATAAATCATAAAATAA
Organism: Molanna angustata; assembly: GCA_963576475.1. NCBI lineage: Eukaryota > Metazoa > Arthropoda > Insecta > Trichoptera > Molannidae > Molanna > Molanna angustata. Next base: position 2,731,789 of record OY754968.1, on the reverse strand, counting down.
AAGTTATATGTAACAGTTTTATCATATAGTAAAAAAAATAATGTAACAGATAAATCCAAAAGTTAAACAAATGTAGGTAACTAATACTAATCAATCATAAAATTAAGGTTAATGTAAAAAAATTAATCATAAAGTAAAAAAAAGTAATCATAGATTAAATAAAAACACCTTATTAACAGAACAAGTATAACATAAAATAAAATTGATTAAAAGATTAACATTCTCATTACGATCAAATATAATCACAAAGAAAGAAAATCATTTATATTGACACTATATTCTAGGTATACATATATACGGATTTATTAACATATTTAAATTATTGATACTCATTAATAATACATTCTTATAAAATGAAGAAAAACAGTTTACAACTTTAATTTTTTTTTTTTAGAAAATCAGTAATAATGTTAATTACATTAATTTTTGGATGAAACAAAAGTGTTTCTATATTAGTAGGTAATGGTACATGACATTTTTTGGAAAGGTTTTCAAGAAAATCCTGATGACCATTAATTAATGGACAGTTGAAGAAAATATGATTAAAATCACCAATATCAAGACCACATTCACACATAGGAGAACTGTTACAAAGTATTTTAAATAAATGCGATTCAGTACAACAATGGTTTCTTCTTAAACGGCAAATAGTTACAATTGATGATCTACTTAGTCGAAGCTTCCAGTACCATGGTTTGATTGGTATGTCAGGCTGAACATTGGCAAAGAAGCGACCTTTTATTTTCTTAGAAATGTTCCACTGGGAAATCCAAGCCTGACGGCTGTTATCTTTAACTAAACCTACAACATCGTAGATTTCTATCCTGTCATACTTGAATTTACCGATGTCACATGCCTCTCTAGCCAAAAAATCAGCAATCTCATGTCACACCCTAATTTTTAAGCTAAGATAAATCTTGCTTTGTTTTAAATTTGCCCGGGGCGGATGTCACAAGTTAAAGGTTTTAAAAATAAAGTAAAAAAATTAATTAAATAATAAAGTATATTAAATTTGATGACTGATGAGAACTCTCCCCTGCGTAGATGTCCAACTTACCATACGCCGTCTCTCATTTACAGTCCAGGATTCGGATGAATGAGCCTTACATACGTAAGGTGACTGTGTAGTTATTTGTCAAATAATTATTATAAGTATATATTTCAAAAAAAAACTTATTACCCTTTGAATAGGTCCATATTTGAAAATGGAGTAAAAATCTTTTGTGAATTAATTATTAAAAAAAATATAAAAGAAACTCAAATGCTTTGTATAGATCTCTGCATTTATTCAGACAATAAAACAAGAAAAGAAAAACAGAAAAACGACAAGGGAACAACAACAAGATAAAATAAATCAAGGAAAATTATTCAAAATAGAATTCTAATTATAATTTAAAAGCTAGACACATATATGTATTTTTTACTTCAAAGAAAGGTACACCAGATCAAGATGACCGAGATCCTGATGATATATAGATAAAAGAATTTTTGAATTAAAAACAAAAAAAAACAACAATCAAATTTACTTTGAGATTTAAATATGAAAATTTATATTTAATTAAAAGAAGAAGAGGTTGCAAGAAGAAAAAAAAAGAAATTTGAACAAATTAAAATTAAAAGAAAACCAAGATAGAAGTGTCTTATTCAAATAAAAACCCCTCCTTTGAAATAAAAAAGAAAACAACAATCAAAATTTACTTTGTGAGTTAGGTATAAAATTATCCTTAATTATAGTAAGAAAAAGGTTGCAAGAAGGTAAAATCGATTAATTTTAAAATTTAAGGCCAAGATAGAGTTATCTTATTCAAAATAAACCCCTTCCCTTCGGTAAATGGTTCAACAACAATTAGCAAATCATCAGTATGGTAAAAAAAAATTAAGTTATAAAATAAAAAAAAACTATATGTATTTATTTGAAGAAAAGGTACCAATATGTATGAGAAGGAAAAGAACAGAACGGAATTGATTTAACAAAAATAAACCAATCATTAACTATAAAAATAATTATATATTGATTCCCCAAAGTTTAACAACTATAGGTCTCAATTGAATAAAAGAATTTAATTTATCCAGTAAAGGTATAAACCTTCCCACAATTTAGATAATTTGTTGTATGAAACAATTCAAATCATATCAACTTGAATGACCCTGTTACTTAAGGTATGGAGGTAACAATTCACTTCTGGTTTATAATATTTGAAAAAATTTACTTATGTACAAGGCGGTTTAAGGAACCTATACACATATATGTATAGACATATTCATATAAGAAAATTGAATTGCCTTTCTATTTTTTTTAATGCCTGTGGAGCAATTACATACTCTCTCGACAGGTAAACAAAAATATATTATAATTGTAATCATCTATACATATATACAAACTCTATATACATGCATATACATCATGAAATCAACATATTGAACAAGGTACACAAATACTATCAGAAGGAACAATAAATAGATTCTCAAATTTGGTATTTTAAGGTGTTTTGGCTTGGCTTCATTTCAACCTTAAGGAACAACAAAAAGGTTGATTTATATCTGTGGTTCGTTCAGAATCAAAATATATATAAGTGGGACAAATGTAGTCTTCCAAAAATAAATAAAAACAATCAATTCAAATCTCAAAAAAAAAATTAAGTCGACAAAAGTTTCACTTATGGCTGCAAAATAATTTAGCTTCTTCAAGAACTGGACCCTCCTCACGAAAAAAGTAAACGTCGTTATATGTAAAACAATATAGATTCTGTCTTTTACCTTAGCAAATTTCAGACTGGACCTGTCATGTGAATTAATCAGAGAAACGGTGCTTACGACCTATCTCTGACTATCACACAATTTGAAGATAATCCTTTAATGCGATTCCACCAGTACACAACTTTTATTTTAGACCACTTATCACAATTAACTTTTTACACTCGACCTACATGGGATCTTTCTAAAACGTCCAGATTCACAAGGCGCGAAATTACTATTAAAATTGTATGTATTTATTTAAATCTTTTCTTAAAGGCCATAAAAATCTCACAACACCAGTATTTTCGAATAATGTCTTCCTATCAGTAATAGCATCAATTCCTTACTCCGATTTATTTTTTTATTATACAACGAAATCATTGATAATCACAGTCTTTAGTCTTTAAACGTTCCTGATCAATCAAAGGATGCGGTCTTAGTTAGCTTTAAATTCACTGGGCGGCAAAATATATATATATATATATATATATATATATATACCTTAATCTACAAGGTGATAGTTCAACATTTTACGCGGGAAAATATTATGAAATGTTTCCATGTGTACTTTATTTGGTTTGGAAATCAAGCTCGCACATATACATCGCCGAACAGCCGGTCTTTCTTTATCAAGCAGCTTCAGCTCACCTGCCTCTCGGCGCGAAGGTTATATTTATATATTTCTTTTGACGATGTTAGCTTGTCTAGAACTCAAACCAGAGTATATAACTTGAATAATCAGCTCTTTCAAGCGGCTTCCGCTTACTTGTTCTTTTTGGCGCGAAGTTTAATAAATATTTCTTGACGATGCTTAAAACTGTCTGGAACTCAAGCCAGTGTATATAATTGAATAATTTGCTCTTTCAAGCGGCTTCCGCTTACTTGTTCTTTTTGGCGCGAAATTTAATATATATATCTTGACGATGCTTAAACTGTCTGGAACTCAAATCAGTGTATATAATTGAATAATTTGCTTTTTTAAGCGGCTCCCGCTTACTTGTTCTTTTTGGCGCGAAGTTTAATAAATATTTCTTGACGATGCTTAAAACTGTCTGGAACTCAAATCAGTGTATATAATTGAATAATTTGCTTTTTTAAGCGGCTCCCGCTTACTTGTTCTTTTTGGCGCGAAGTTTAATAAATATTTCTTGACGATGCTTAAAACTGTCTGGAACTCAAGCCAGTGTATATAATTGAATAATTTGCTCTTTCAAGCGGCTTCCGCTTACTTGTTCTTTTTGGCGCGAAGTTTAATAAATATTTCTTGACGATGCTTAAAACTGTCTGGAACTCAAATCAGTGTATATAATTGAATAAAATGCTTTTTTAAGCGGCTTCCGCTTACTTGTTCTTTTTGGCGCGAAATTTAATATATATATCTTGACGATGCTTAAACTGTCTGGAACTCAAATCAGTGTATATAATTGAATAATTTGCTTTTTTTTAAGCGGCTTCCGCTTACTTGTTCTTTTTGGCGCGAAATTTAATATATATATCTTGACGATGCTTAAACTGTCTGGAACTCAAATCAGTGTATATAATTGAATAATTTGCTTTTTTTTTTTAAGCGGCTTCCGCTTACTTGTTCTTTTTGGCGCGAAGTTTAATAAATATTTCTTGACGATGCTTAAAACTGTCTGGAACTCAAGCCAGTGTATATAATTGAATAATTTGCTCTTTCAAGCGGCTTCCGCTTACTTGTTCTTTTTGGCGCGAAATTTAATATATATATCTTGACGATGCTTAAACTGTCTGGAACTCAAATCAGTGTATATAATTGAATAATTTGCTTTTTTAAGCGGCTCCCGCTTACTTGTTCTTTTTGGCGCGAAGTTTAATAAATATTTCTTGACGATGCTTAAAACTGTCTGGAACTCAAATCAGTGTATATAATTGAATAATTTGCTTTTTTAAGCGGCTCCCGCTTACTTGTTCTTTTTGGCGCGAAGTTTAATAAATATTTCTTGACGATGCTTAAAACTGTCTGGAACTCAAGCCAGTGTATATAATTGAATAATTTGCTCTTTCAAGCGGCTTCCGCTTACTTGTTCTTTTTGGCGCGAAGTTTAATAAATATTTCTTGACGATGCTTAAAACTGTCTGGAACTCAAATCAGTGTATATAATTGAATAAAATGCTTTTTTAAGCGGCTTCCGCTTACTTGTTCTTTTTGGCGCGAAATTTAATATATATATCTTGACGATGCTTAAACTGTCTGGAACTCAAATCAGTGTATATAATTGAATAATTTGCTTTTTTTTAAGCGGCTTCCGCTTACTTGTTCTTTTTGGCGCGAAATTTAATATATATATCTTGACGATGCTTAAACTGTCTGGAACTCAAATCAGTGTATATAATTGAATAATTTGCTTTTTTTTTTTAAGCAGCTTCCGCTTACTTGTTCTTTTTGGCGCGAAATTTAATATATATATATCTTGACGATGCTTAAACTGTCTGGAACTCAAGCCAGAGTATATAATTGAATAATTAGCTCTTTCAAGCGGCTTCCGCTTACTTGTTCTTTTCTGTTTTATACTTCGCAACGTTAAAGACTTAATTCCTTCCATTTCTTTTCTTTTAGCCAAAATCAACGCTTCTAAATACCGAAATGATAGTTCGACAATTTTAATGAAAACGAATTTTCAATGTTTCTTCCGAGATTTAAATTTATGAAGACGAATTTTAATCCAACTGTCGATTTGTTCAGGAGAACTTTGTTCTCTTAACATATCGACAATGTATCAAGCCAGAATACGCGAGAATTGTATGGAGAGGTCTACTTTTTTCACGGCTTTTCCAACTTTGAAGTCAAAAAACACCAACTTAGAGGCTTCGCAGCATATATGTTCCATACACGGATTTACTCAGAATTCGGAGTAGAACATTTCGTGTGTCTGTGTGTGTGTGTGTCTGTGTGTGTGTCTGTGTGTCTGTGTGTGTGTCTGTGTGTGTGTGTGTCTGTGTGTCCGTCCCCCCCTTATAACTTTTGATCCGCTCAATTTACAGAGCCTAAAATTTCAGAATATATAAACAGTTACAGGCCTACAAAACTTTTATACTCGGAATTTTGAATTTTTGTTTCAGTCAGGGGTTATCAACTTTTGAATTTTTATTTTATTTTTCCATATATCTCAGAAACCATAAACGGTAGAACGCTGAAAATTGGTACAAACATAGACAAATACAAAATCTCAAATTAGTTTTTTCAAAAAAATTCCAGGGTTTCTCAAACATTTTTTATTAAGAAAAATATTTTTTTTATGATAAATTTATGAGTTTAACTGCCTATATTTCCAAAACTTTTACAATTATCGAAAAAAGCCGAAACACCCCAACTAGATAATTTAATTTTCTATAAAAAATATTAACATTGTAGTAGAAGATCTCAATTTTTTTTTAACAATTTTTTTAAAAATTGAATTTAGTGACGACATCGCTTCATACATTTTGTATGGCAGTCGCCTATACACAATATGTAAGAAGACTTAATAGTTTGTTACTTCATCTCCAAACATACATACATACCATCATGCAATTTGCATATTCTGGGTAGGAAAAAGGATCTTCTTCCATACTATCCTATCTTGACATACATACCTACATATGTTGTATAGAAAACAAAATATCTGAAAATATTCAATAATTTGTATCTATGGGTTTATAGTTTGGTACATATTCTTCAACTATACATACTATCGCTATCGACAGTTGGATCTCATGTGTTACATGCAACTAGTATATTAAGTACCTACAATATTGTTTTCTTCAAAGTATCTACTCCAACTGTCGATTTGTTCAGGAGAACTTTGTTCTCTTAACATATCGACAATGTATCAAGCCAGAATACGCGAGAATTGTATGGAGAGGTCTACTTTTTTCATGGATTTTCCAACTTTGAAGTCAAAAAACACCAACTTAGAGGCTTCGCAGCATATATGTTCCATACACGGATTTACTCAGAATTCGGAGTAGAACATTTCGTGTGTCTGTGTGTCTGTGTGTGTGTCTGTGTGTCTGTGTGTGTGTGTGTCCGTCCCCCCCTTATAACTTTTGATCCGCTCAATTTACAGAGCCTAAAATTTCAGAATATATAAACAGTTACAGGCCTACAAAACTTTTATACTCGGAATTTTGAATTTTTGTTTCAGTCAGGGGTTATCAACTTTTGAATTTTTATTTTATTTTTCCATATATCTCAGAAACCATAAACGGTAGAACGCTGAAAATTGGTACAAACATAGACAAATACAAAATCTCAAATTAGTTTTTTCAAAAAAATTCCAGGGTTTCTCAAACATTTTTTATTAAGAAAAATATTTTTTTTATGATAAATTTATGAGTTTAACTGCCTATATTTCCAAAACTTTTACAATTATCGAAAAAAGCCGAAACACCCCAACTAGATAATTTAATTTTCTATAAAAAATATTAACATTGTAGTAGAAGATCTCGATTTTTTTTTGACAATTTTTTTAAAAATTGAATTTAGTGACGACATCGCTTCATACATTTTGTATGGCAGTCGCCTATACACAATATGTAAGAAGACTTAATAGTTTGTTACTTCATCTCCAAACATACATACATACCATCATGCAATTTGCATATTCTGGGTAGGAAAAAGGATCTTCTTCCATACTATCCTATCTTGACATACATACCTACATATGTTGTATAGAAAACAAAATATCTGAAAATATTCAATAATTTGTATCTATGGGTTTATAGTTTGGTACATATTCTTCAACTATACATACTATCGCTATCGACAGTTGGATCTCATGTGTTACATGCAACTAGTTTTAAAAAAAAATAATAAAAGAATATTATTAAATACAATGCAGAGATCTGATACATCCTTATTTAAATTTGCACATTTTTCTTCTTAAAAAAAAAAAATCTAATCGCCTTGTTAAAAAAAAACTCTATTATTTTTCTTATAAAAAAAATAAATAAAATCCGGCGTCCGAAGCCGGTGAAAATGTTCTATATGCGAGACTCACACGATAATTCGTTCGCAAAGACAAGTTTTTTTTAAAAGAATTTACTTTGAGAATCGAAATAAAACTAAACTTACTGCTTCGTGAGTAGTCATATTTATAAGTTCGGTATTAGCAATCTGTGAGTGTGTGCGTAAGTCAGAGAGGCTTTCAGTCCCTATGAATACGCTCCTAGAGAAGGTTATTTCGCGGATTTTCGGAGCGCTAAATCAATGGAATCGTATGAAAAAAAAAATATTATTTTTTCCTTTAATCACAAAACATCCACAATCCCTACACGATTCTGAGATTGAAAACGAAACTGTTCTAACGCCTAAATTAGAGACGCTACGAATTTTCAAAGATAGATGTTATAAGTTTAGGCGGCACAATTACTGCCATCCCGCCTGAATTTTCAACTTGGAGTTCGCTCGCTAATTGTAGGTACATAAGCCGCGTCGACCACGCTATGTATTTGAAGTACATAAGGGTGTAGCCAGATCATCTTTTTAGGATTTTTAATAATTATTTTTACGAAAGTAAATTTTGGTAACATTATTTAACAAAAATGAAAAACCCAAGATTGTTCAATGATGAATTCGTTGCCTATACGCATGAAAATAGAAAGGAATAAAAACATTTCCTAACTCTCCTAACTTACTAAGATTTCGGAAAACTTCATACTCAACTCACAAGTCTTTCAATGCTATTATTACTAGTTGCATGTAACACATGAGATCCAACTGTCGATAGCGATAGTATGTATAGTTGAAGAATATGTACCAAACTATAAACCCATAGATACAAATTATTGAATATTTTCAGATATTTTGTTTTCTATACAACATATGTAGGTATGTATGTCAAGATAGGATAGTATGGAAGAAGATCCTTTTTCCTACCCAGAATATGCAAATTGCATGATGGTATGTATGTATGTTTGGAGATGAAGTAACAAACTATTAAGTCTTCTTACATATTGTGTATAGGCGACTGCCATACAAAATGTATGAAGCGATGTCGTCACTAAATTCAATTTTTAAAAAAATTGTTAAAAAAAAATTGAGATCTTCTACTACAATGTTAATATTTTTTATAGAAAATTAAATTATCTAGTTGGGGTGTTTCGGCTTTTTTCGATAATTGTAAAAGTTTTGGAAATATAGGCAGTTAAACTCATAAATTTATCATAAAAAAAATATTTTTCTTAATAAAAAATGTTTGAGAAACCCTGGAATTTTTTTGAAAAAACTAATTTGAGATTTTGTGTTTGTCTATGTTTGTACCAATTTTCAGCGTTCTACCGTTTATGGTTTCTGAGATATATGGAAAAATAAAATAAAAATTCAAAAGTTGATAACCCCTGACTGAAACAAAAATTCAAAATTCCGAGTATAAAAGTTTTGTAGGCCTGTAACTGTTTATATATTCTGAAATTTTAGGCTCTGTAAATTGAGCGGATCAAAAGTTATAAGGGGGGGACGGACACACAGACACACACACAGACACACACACACACAGACACACACACAGACACACACACAGACACACACACACACACAGACACACGAAATGTTCTACTCCGAATTCTGAGTAAATCCGTGTATGGAACATATATGCTGCGATGCCTCTAAGTTGGTGTTTTTTGACTTCAAAGTTGGAAAAGCCGTGAAAAAAGTAGACCTCTCCATACAATTCTCGCGTATTCTGGCTTGATACATTGTCGATATGTTAAGAGAACAAAGTTCTCCTGAACAAATCGACAGTTGGATAACTTTTCATTAGGATAGGGAAGTTTATTAAAAAAGTTATATAAAAACGTGAGTCAATAAAATGAACTTATCCTCAATTCTACCTTTTCTTTATACTTAACCAACTAATTCTTTACCCAAAATCAATGATGCTAGGAAAACCAGTAATTAATAATAGTGTATTTCAATATCAACCATAATTCTTTCCTCATACAAGATCTTCTTCCAAATACTATATTTAAATTTTATTTTTTACTTCTGCTATGTATCTCCTCACACTCCAACAAAAACTTAACAATGTGAATCCAACCATTTGGAAATATATAACACTGAAATAATAATCTATACTTACAAAACTTTTTCTTTAAAAAAAAGGAATTTTTCAACTATACGTTCCACTAGGCGAAGATTGAGTAATAGTGTGGACACCCTAAAAAGACGTCATACATAATAGATAATTGTCTTATGTAGTTGACACGTATTCGGCTATATGTAAACAGAGAAGGATGACAACATACGCGATTATACTGAGGGAAAGAGATAGCAACACTGGTTATTTACTAGAGGGAGTATCAAGTATAAACTTTTAGAGAAGTGAAAAAAAGTATAGCATATCCCCACTCGACTTCGATCGTGACGTCACAAACTAATCATCATCATCATGTCAATTTGTATGAAAACTTACCTAGTTCTTAGTAGAAATACGCGGATTTGTTCAAAACAAATTGTGGTGTTCTTTTTGACATGAGACATGTACTAAACTTATTCAATCCTTAGCAAAAATACCTGGCTTTGCTCAGAACCTTTGTCGTGTGATTTTCAACACGCGACACTCATTACCCCTAATCCCAGAATGTCCAGGAATCCATTGTAAAATTATTTCGATTTTTTTTGAAAGAAGTTTAAATAATAGGAACTTTATTTTTGAAATGAACGAAGTTAAATTTGAATAAATGGAAGGAGACTGAAGTTTTTTTAAGAGACTCTGTGAATCAGAAAAAATCACAACTTTACATAATGATTTATTTTCCACATATGACAAAGCTTCTAAGATTGCTATGGATTCGGTACTATAACTGGAATATTCTTTTGGTAATTTAATAAAATCACCAAAATTTTTGTTCTCATGATAAAATGCAGCACCAGTAAATAGTTTATTTGTTGATTTAGATCCATCTGTATATATGTAGTTGAAATTAGGCCATTTTTGATTACTATGTGCATTAAATTGAATTTTGACTAGCTGAGAATTAGACGGAGTAAAACCATTAAAAAATTCAAAATCGCAATAAATTTGGTGTTCTACAATAAGACTTTCATATGGAAGCATGAATAGTGGTAAAGATGGATTTCTAAATATTTTGGTATAGCAAAATATGATAAATCATTATAACTTTTAACTAAAAGCGGGTGGTTTTTGTTGCGCCAAAAGGATTTAGTGTTGCAAAAGTAGTGAAGAAGTTTAAGTTTTGGAATCAACTTATGATTTGTTAACGATAAACGATTTATAAAAAAATTGTCTGATAAAAGTTTTCTCCTCAAAATTAAAGGAGAATCAACATTTTCGACCTGTAACACATTAGTAGGAGTAGATTTCATGCATCCAGAAACTATTCTGAGAGATTTATATTGAATTTTATCAAGTTTTTCACTAAGAGTTTTTGAAATTGGATGAATTAGAAAAGAAGCATAGTCTAAATGAGACCGAATGATTGCATTGTATAGTATTTTTAACACCATTGGATGAGATCCCCACCACAAACCTGCTGTAGCTTTGACAGCATTTAAATTTCTATTACATTTTGAAACAACTTTATCAACATGAATAGACCATGATAGTTTGGAATCTAAATTAAGTCCAAGAAATTTTACACTATCACATTTCTGAAGACTAGATCCATTGAATTTGATATCAAAATCAGATGGAAATTTTCTTTTAGAAAAAACAACGTATTTGGTTTTATCCGAAGAAAGTGAAAGGCCATTTTCAAATAGCCATTGTTGTAAATCAAATAATGAATTATGTATTCGTTGAGATGCTTGAAAAATATTTGAATCGGAAATATAAATGTTGAAGTCATCGGCAAACATGATTATGCGACAATTTTTAGTTATTGTAGATTCTAAATCATGCGTGAAAATGTTAAATAATATCGGACTTAATACTGAACCCTGTGGCAAACCTTTCCAAACAGATCTGGTATCAACCACATTGCCTTCAACAAAGGCTTGAATGATTCTAGAAGAAAATAAATTTTGAATAAAATTAACTATTTTAAGAGGAACATTCAATTTTTCCATTTTCTTTGTTAACAATGGGATTTGAACATTATCAAATGCAGACTGAATGTCCAAAAAAACTGAAATCAGGTATTCATTTCTGGAAAATGCCAAATTAATATCAGTAGTAAACAATGATAAATTATCCATTGTGCTTTTTCCTTTCCTAAAACCAAATTGAGACTGAGAAAATAAATGATGATGTTCCATAAACCACTCAAGTCTATTTTTAATTAAATGTTCCATTATTTTACAAATACAAGAAGTATGGGCAATCGGACGGTATGAATTTCCTTCAATTGGGTTTTTATTGTTTTTCAATATTGGGATAACATATTGTGTTTTCCAAGAGTCGGGAATTTTACCACTTGTAAATATTTGATTATATATATTCAAAAGAAAAAGTAGAAATGGATCATCAGCAATTTTCATTAGGGAATAAGGGATGTTATCAGGACCAGGGGAAGAATTTTTTAAATGAAAAAAAACATTTTTTAATTCAATTAAAGTGAAAGGGGAATCGAGACTATGTGGAGAGTTACTTATAAGCAAACGAGAAGTTTCTTGAAAAGTTGGAGTGTACGGTGGAGCTAATTTATTCATAAATTCTGTAATCCAAAGGGAATGAGGTGTCAGTTGGATGGGCGGATTGTATGAAGCCCGGAATTTCCTAATCATACACCAAATGTTTGAGAGAGGTGTATCACGGGACAGAGATTCACAGAATCTGACCCAACCAGACCGTTTCTTATTTCTTAGGATTCTTTTTGTTTCAGAAGCTGTTTTTTTAAATTGTAAATAATTGAATAGTGTCATATTTTTACAATAATCTGAAATGGCTTTTTTTCTTTTCATTACTGCTATGTTACATTCTGAATCCCACCATGGAGCAGGAGGGGGATATTTATTAGTTTTGGTTGATGTTAGAGGAATAAAATTTTGAGCTGTTGATTGTAAAATATCAAACATTTGGTTGTAAGAATAATTTATGGACTGATCAATTGCAGATGTGTTTTGAATTTTATTGACTGCAACGTCAAGTTCATTTGAAAATTCGGAGAGTTTCGCTTTACGAGAAGATAATCTATATTTTAGTCTTGGAGTTCTATAATTAGGAAGAGGATTTTGAAAGGATAAAATAATCGGAAAATGATCACTGCCACATGTATCTGGAACGATGTCCCATGTTAGTAATGATGCCAAATTTGGTGAACATATTGTTAAATCAATAGCGGATGAATTTTGGGAATAATTTCCGATCCTTGTTGGGCTACCATTATTTAAAATACAATAACTGATTGAACCTAGAAAAGAAATAATATTAAGTCCAGATCTGTCATCATTAGAACAGCCCCATAGGGTAGAATGTGAATAAAAATCTCCCATTATAATTGTCGGATTAGGAAGAGAAAGAATTAAATTTTCCCACCAAGTAGCGTCGAAAATGGTATTGGGACTTGAATAATTTGATATTATTGTAATATTATGTAATCTTACAGCACAAATTTGAATACTTGTGTTGGTACAAGAAATTGGAAGAACTGTATATGGAATAGTATTTTTAATGAGTATGGCGCTACCTCCAGCGTCATCACGGTCACTTCTTACACATGTATACCCACTAACACGAAAGTGTTGTGTAGGTTTAAGCCATGTTTCAGAAATGACCGCAACTGAAACATTATACGTATTGAGAAGGTATAGAAGATTCGACTTATTAGATGTTATGCTTCTGGCATTCCACTGAAGGAATATTGTCATTTTTTAATGATAAAGAAAGTTTTGTGAGTAAGTCGGCAGCGTTGGACGGTACATTATTATTAGACAAAAGTTGTATCAAAGTGTGAATTAGGGATTCAACAAGAGAGTTATTAGAAGAGCAATTATTATCATAATCTGATAATAATGCTACTCCGTTCGCTTTTCCCTGGGAACTGGTATTTCCATTTGGAGCAATTAAAATTGAGTTTAAATGCGATTGGTCTCGACGTAGTATAGGAGTGATTGCTTGCTTTGGAGTTTTGAAAGTAAAAACAGTTTTTTTTTTTGATTGGGATGTGGAAGGAACGGCCATAAATGAAGGGTTGTGAGAAACAAAATTTGAAGATGGGGATGCCAGCTTTTCAGCAAACGATACTTTCGAAGGAGGAAATTGCTTTGATGCTTCAAAGTAAGAGATGTTTTGTGTACACATCGTTTGCTTTATGTTCTTCTGTCGAATAAACTCGGGACAGCTTGTATTTGTAGCATTATGATTGCCAGAACAATTTGCGCATTTTAAAAGAGTAGCTTTACAATTTTCCCCAGGGTGAGATTCGGTGCATTTAAAACAGCGAGATGGAGACCTACACATTGACTTTGTATGACCAAATTTACAGCAATTGAAACATTGAATTGTAGGATAAATGTACAATTCAACGGGAAGAGAATTATAACTGATATAAATATTTTTAGGCAGTACTTGGCCTTCAAAAGTAATGACAACCGTCTGTGATGGAAGCCACTGTGAAGTTGGAGATTTTTTATCTTTAAAATTTAGACGGCGTGCTTTGATAGCTCGACTACAGCTACCTGGTTTCTATCCGACTTCGTAGATTTCTTTCTCAAATTTAACACATTGTTATATTCGAGAAATGCGAAATATATTTTTACTTTTTATATTCAAATACAGAATATAATTTCGAACACATAATAATAATTAATAGTACCTAATTGCAAAGAATTCCATATAATTTACTAGGGGGAGTACTCCGTGCAATGAGTGAGTCATGGTAGGTATAATGCAGTTTTCCATACATTTCAACACATCCTAGATAACTGTTCTCTAAATCTTAATGAAAAAAGTATTTTTTTCGACAAATAAATCCGAAAGTAATTCACATTAGTCGTTATTCTTTATAGAACTAGTTGCATGTAACACATGTGATCCAACTGTCGATAGCGATAGTATGTATAGTTGAAGAATATGTACCAAACTATAAACCCATAGATACAAATTATTGAATATTTTCAGATATTTTGTTTTCTATACAACATATGTAGGTATGTATGTCAAGATAGGATAGTATGGAAGAAGATCCTTTTTCCTACCCAGAATATGCAAATTGCATGATGGTATGTATGTATGTTTGGAGATGAAGTAACAAACTATTAAGTCTTCTTACATATTGTGTATAGGCGACTGCCATACAAAATGTATGAAGCGATGTCGTCACTAAATTCAATTTTTAAAAAAATTGTTAAAAAAAAATTGAGATCTTCTACTACAATGTTAATATTTTTTATAGAAAATTAAATTATCTAGTTGGGGTGTTTCGGCTTTTTACGATAATTGTAAAAGTTTTGGAAATATAGGCAGTTAAACTCATAAATTTATCATAAAAAAAATATTTTTCTTAATAAAAAATGTTTGAGAAACCCTGGAATTTTTTTGAAAAAACTAATTTGAGATTTTGTATTTGTCTATGTTTGTACCAATTTTCAGCGTTCTACCGTTTATGGTTTCTGAGATATATGGAAAAATAAAATAAAAATTCAAAAGTTGATAACCCCTGACTGAAACAAAAATTCAAAATTCCGAGTATAAAAGTTTTGTAGGCCTGTAACTGTTTATATATTCTGAAATTTTAGGCTCTGTAAATTGAGCGGATCAAAAGTTATAAGGGGGGGACGGACACACAGACACACACACACACAGACACACACACACACAGACACACGAAATGTTCTACTCCGAATTCTGAGTAAATCCGTGTATGGAACATATATGCTGCGAAGCCTCTAAGTTGGTGGTTTTTGACTTCAAAGTTGGAAAATCCATGAAAAAAGTAGACCTCTCCATACAATTCTCGCGTATTCTGGCTTGATACATTGTCGATATGTTAAGAGAACAAAGTTCTCCTGAACAAATCGACAGTTGGAAAACGATGTTTTCTTCCCACCTTGTTGTCAAAAGTCCCGCGGAAAAAATCCTCATTTCTATTCATACAAAATTTGCTAACTACGACATCTAGTATACTAGTTGCATGTAACACATGAGATCCAACTGTCGATAGCGATAGTATGTATAGTTGAAGAATATGTACCAAACTATAAACCCATAAATACAAATTATTGAATATTTTCAGATATTTTGTTTTCTATACAACATATGTAGGTATGTATGTCAAGATAGGATAGTATGGAAGAAGATCCTTTTTCCTACCCAGAATATGCAAATTGCATGATGGTATGTATGTATGTTTGAAGATGAAGTAACAAACTATTAAGTCTTCTTACATATTGTGTATAGGCGACTGCCATACAAAATGTATGAAGCGATGTCGTCACTAAATTCAATTTTTAAAAAAATTGTTAAAAAAAAATTGAGATCTTCTACTACAATGTTAATATTTTTTATAGAAAATTAAATTATCTAGTTGGGGTGTTTCGGCTTTTTTCGATAATTGTAAAAGTTTTGGAAATATAGGCAGTTAAACTCATAAATTTATCATAAAAAAAATTTTTTTCTTAAGAAAAAATGTTTGAGAAACCCTGGAATTTTTTTGAAAAAACTAATTTGAGATTTTGTATTTTTCTATGTTTGTACCAATTTTCAGCATTCTAGCGTTTATGGTTTCTGAGATATATGGAAAAATAAAATAAAAATTCAAAAGTTGATAACCCCTGACTGAAACAAAAATTCAAAATTCCGAGTATAAAAGTTTTGTAGGCCTGTAACTGTTTATATATTCTGAAATTTTAGGCTCTGTAAATTGAGCGGATCAAAAGTTATAAGGGGGGGACGGACACACAGACACACACACACACAGACACACACACAGACACACACACAGACACACACACACACAGACACACGAAATGTTCTACTCCGAATTCTGAGTAAATCCGTGTATGGAACATATATGCTGCGAAGCCTCTAAGTTGGTGTTTTTTGACTTCAAAGTTGGAAAAGCCGTGAAAAAAGTAGACCTCTCCATACAATTCTCGCGTATTCTGGCTTGATACATTGTCGATATGTTAAGAGAACAAAGTTCTCCTGAACAAATCGACAGTTGGATTATATGAAAATCTATGAGTACCTAATAGGTAAAGGTGTAGCCAAACTTCTTGAACTCTTAGCCAAGAAGGGGGGCGATTTGCACTTAAACCAACAAAGCAAAAATACACAAATTTGCTTTGAAAAATTATACATTACCATAAATATAAAATGATAAATTTATGAACTGAGACGGTACCTACTTTACTGGGATATTTATTGGGCAGGCATTGACACGATCCCGATCGTGCAGTTTATATCAATATTTTCACACACGAATAATTTATTAATTCCGATAATCTCTCTCACAGCGGTCTTTTGTGTTGAAGAGTAGAAATGATCAATTATAGTGCCTTGTTTAACATTGTTTACTTTACAAACTTACAAAGAATTATGTCGGGTCAATTGGGGTCTGAAATTCGCCACAGCACGGGTATTTTACAATGCAGTTTTTCTTGGCATTGCATGTTATGCTTCGGGTTGTTGGTCACAATCTTGTAGTCTTCAATTGTTTATTTATTTCAAATTTATGAGCCTATGGTGCAAAATGGCGGGTTCATTGCCTAATTCCAATATAATAATAATAATAATAACTGTTTATTTGTTGCCATTATTGTTACATCACATAAAAACAAAAAAAATATATACAATTTTGAACTACAATAGACAACAAAAAGGCTATTGCTCAGCTGCGCACTACCAGGTAGGTATCCCTGGAGTGCTGCTGGTTTTCAGCAAAGCCTTGGGACAACACAAAACATTGAGGATAGACCACATGTCATAACCTATAAAAATTTAATATATCGTCCAACCATTTTTTAAACAACAGCGTTATAGAACTAGTTTTATACCCTCATAAAATCAGTGAATCAATGTGCGAGAAGCGTATTTATACTAAGAAATATTTAAATTATTTACCCGCTTTATTTTAAAAAAATAATGTGTTGCTATTATATAAATATTTTTTCCAACAGGTTAGGTACCTATCATAACAATGAGCGGCGATAGACCAGGGACGTATTTAGGATACAGAAGTGGGCGCCGTTTGAGTGTGCCCGCTGGAGCACGACGTTATAGTTCTTTAGTTCCCCCTGGCTCTCCCGGAAACTCCGCTCGACGGCTCAGTGCTCTGGTTCCCGAAGCAGTAGTCCGTCGTCTATCCAATGTGTCCAGTTCTTTGGGTTTAGCAAAACCGTTGCCTCCGGAATCTCTCGTGGATCAAGGTAGGTAATACAAAAAATATTAGAATCATTTTTTGTCTTCTAGTTTATTTTCTGTTTTAACTTTTTCATATGTAAGGAAAGCATAAACATTAAAAACCTAAACAACAATAAATATAATTTTGATCTTAAGGGGGGGACTGCTGCCAACGTACCTATTTATAAATTTGATATACCATCATTATTTCTTATCAAATCGTTTTGAAAAAAATAATTTAGATAGTTTGGGTATTAATAAACAAAAATATACCTTAACTTTTTGATAATGTTCTGTATAAATTCTTGTAGAAAAATAATGGCATACCCCGATTTTCAACGTTTATCATATATTTTTAATAAACTATAAGGCGTAGAGTAATATATTTTTTTTAATTAAATAAGACCAAAATATCTAGAAAAATATGATGTGACGTTGCATTAATGCTTCAGGTTTAGTAAATAAACCTAAAAAACATTTATTTTCCATTTAGCGCCATTGCGTAATAAAAGTTTTTTTGGTTTATTTGCTTAACCTGATGCGTTAATGCAACGTCATATAATATTTTTCCAGGTATTTTGTTCTTCTTTAATTTATAAAAAAAAATATTGCTCAGTACCTTATATTTTTTTAGAAATTTAAGATAAATGTCTAAAATCGGGGTATGCTTATTATTTTCCTACAAGAATATATACAGAACATAATCAAAAAGTTAAGGTATATTTCTCTTCATTAATATCCAAACTAACTAGGTTATTTTTTTTCAAAATGATTCGTTTAGTAATAATGATGGTATATCAAATTGAAAAAATAGGTACGTTGGCAGCAGTCAGCCTCTTAAATGTAATGTAGTGTCATCGTAAATTAATTTTAAAAAATATGGTTAATTCTTGAACCTCCATTCTTCTTAGTAATACATATTTTGGTTTGATGATGTTAAATAAATACATTTTAAATGCCAATTAAAATCTCATTCCATCTAAGGTCGACATATTTTTAATCGAATATTTTTTGTTTACATATGTCTATATTTGTTTTTCAGGTAAAGCGCTGTGTGCGATGTATATGCGTAGTCGAATCAGGTCATCAGGCTCAGCTGGAGGATTATACGATATCTCTCGGAATATATCCTACGGGAAGCTGTGTTCACCGTGGGCTGGGACACGCGTCGTCTTCCCGCGTCTATCTCAATTAGGTAGACACCTGGAACATGCACGTCCACGCCTGTATGCCGCCGTTAGTCGACACGCCATTCCTATACCCAATTCATCAGCACCAGCGCCTGATCCAGCTGACATTGTTTATGCCATAGGCATGGAACTTTTGAAAGAAGATATCACCTGGGGAAAGGTTTCTATATTTTATTATATTCTGAAACGAAATTAAATGATATGATTTATTTTAGTTATGTAATCTTAATAATATACCCTCAATATTTAACCTTTGTCTAAATGCTTAAGAATACTACCTCAGAACAGGCGTTCAGCCTAGTGAGATAGTAAAATTTCAATATTTTTACTATGTACACATTTATGAAATGTACTGTATTGAAATATGTAAATAAAATTGAAAAAAAAATAAAATTTTTCCATAATTTTTATATATTTACAATATTAAAAAAAGACTTATAATAATGTATAATTGTTCCTATTTGTATATTTACTGCCTCACTAGACGAGATGTTCTGAGGTAGTTATTTAAGTTATTTTACAATTTGGTCTAAAGTTACATGTTATTTAAAAGATGGAAGAGAGTTAACATAAATAATTCAACACAAACAGAAAAGAAAAATATACAGTATGTCCTATTCTGATTCGTTTCAGAGTACTAAAACGTCTAAACCAACGGGTGACCGTGGATTTTATCCGAACGGTGTGTCATAATGAGTCCTGTAAATGCAGTCAACTTTTTGACATTTATTTATCTTCTTCTTATTCTTCTTCTTCAGCTAGGACTATGTCCTGTAGTTCTCGGCACCTGCTCCTGGGAGGAGGACGTCCAGCTGTCCCTCCATCGTTTGGGTGGTCTTCTTGGAGGTCTGCTACCTGTAGGATGTTCATCAGCTGATATACTCACTACTCTGTCTGAGCTTGCTCTCCCCACGTGGTCTCTCCAGAAACGTCTTCTTGTTCTACCCCATCGTACCACGTCCTCAACATCACAAATTTTCCTTATTTCGGAGCTCCTCATTTGATCACGGAGGGTTACTCCTGCGATGGGCCGTAGAGTCTTCATCTCAGTGGTTCTAAGGAGACTTTTTGTACGGGTGGTGTCAGCTCTTGTCTCTATGGCGTATGTCATGATTGGTCTTATGAAAGTCTTGTAGATCCATTTATTTATCATATACTAAAATTCAGACGGATAAATTTAGACGAATCAGAATAGGATAAAGTGACCTCTTAGTTATTTTAACCTATAAAACTGCAATGGAAATGATTAATAGCACCAATCTATGGTAGAGATTCTCAGGTTATGAAGGCTGAGCATAGTGAAGTATGTTAGGATATACGAGCAGACTGTATTTTGCTATTACTTTTCAGTTAGTCTGTTACCAGTTTTTTGAAGTTTGTTCCGTCGCGTGAGATACTGTGTTCTATTTCAGATAATATTCTATAGTAAAGTCTAAGAGCAAAGAAGGGGTAATGTCGCAGAGCGAAAGTCGTTCTTATTTAGTTCTATATTTAAGTATTTAAAAATAGTTCTTTAATATGCATGTTGCATCTATATTCTAATATTCTTAAGTAAATTAGGGTATTTTTTATTGAAATTTGGCGTTATTTGACATCGAAACAATGGGGCAACCACGTATTTGATTATTTGAGTGTTATTTAACGACTCGTATTACTATTTTAAATAGGTACTTAGAAACATTTGTTTACACATACAATATAAAATTGGGTTGTAAATATAATTGAAAATTCCAATTAATTCCAAAAATAAATATTTATATTTTTAATTCAATATCTTTTGTGTAGATCGTATCCCTGATGGCAGTATGTGGTGCTTTGGCTAGTGAGTCACGAGCAAGTCCCGACTTGGTCACTATTTTGGATGCAGCCGCTGCGGTTATGGGAGTATGTTTAGTTCCATGGCTTACTGATCATGGAGGATGGGTATGAATTTTGTTTCTGGTATTACTATTTAATATAAACCAATAATATATTATATTCGTTGTAAACTACCTAGTAATTGTTGAAAAATCTACCTCGAAATAATGATATGTAAAAGCTACAATGATTTGGGCAGCAGGTGTCTATTTGTAAATGATGTGATAAATACAATGGACATAATATTATCATGATTTATTTAATTCTAATATTAAGTTTATTTATTTTTTTATTGTTATATAATTATATTTAAACGTAGGTATAATGAGTAAAAAATAATGATCGCGATTAAAGATATTTTAAAGGAATTCTGGGGGGCAAGTCTGGTCAACGGGCGGAATCAAAACCATCCATGTTTACCCATATCATGGACATAATTACATCCATGATACGGTTAAACATGGATGGTTTTGATTCCGCCAGTTGACCAGACTTGCTCCCCCCCCGTGCTTTTAAAATCAATAAATTTATCCTCAGTTTAATTGCAAATATTTAATTTATTTGTTCTAAACAATCTAGACGTTGAAATGAGAAATCTCTTTTGTAATGATGATATCAATCTGAAAATAAATCAAAGGATAGGTAATCAAATGTTACGTATGGTTGGTGGTCCTTCTCTACTTTGTTGAGGCATGGACACTCATGAGCCGCCTGAAGTTTTGCTTAGAGCTAATACTTACAGACAGTTGTTCACAATAGTAAGAAGTAATTTGGTTATCACAATGATAGGACAGATCGATCCTACAGTTGATCATAAAGGGGATCACAAAGCCTTTTCCATGTACATATTTTGCCATGTACCTTCAAATTTGTATTTTCTTTTTTTTACAGTATGGTCTTCTGGAGCATTGTCAACCTCTTGAACCTTTGTCAACACCCACAACTACTAAAATACAGTCATCACATATAACAGTTTCTTTCATTTTTATTCTAATTGTTCTAGGATTTATATGGATACTATTAAAAGATTTCGTTTGACATATTTATCGTGAAATGTGTTTCGTTATTTGTTGTGAGAGTCCACTACTGACTTATTGGAACTCCAAGTGATTTTGTGGCGATATGTTGTGATATTGGTATGATCTCTATGCCATAATATGTCATATAAACAGATAATAAACATATGGGTTTTCGAGGATTAGGTAAATTAATATTAAAATAATATCACAAGAAATATCAGTGAATTGGTGGTAAATAATTTATAAATACCATGATAAATACATTATATGGAATTGAACAATTGACCGAGTTTGTTTTTGAATTAGAGTAAATTTAGAGTTAAATAAAATAAACAGTATTATCAACTTATATTTATTAAACTTTGCATCACTAAAATTAAAATCTATAGGTACAATTTATTTAATAAAGAGACAAATACACTCTTATAAAATATACATAAAAATACACTTTGAAATAAACAAAAAACAGACTAATTACGTTTGTCCACTGATGATGATCATTAACTTAATTACAATAACATTAAAATATATAAAAAATATTATATGATTGCCTGTGACGGGAAAGAAAGAGAATGAAAAAGGATGGAAATAAGGGTTTTACAAAAGGTACTATCAAATGTGTATACCTAAGTTGAAATATTATAAAATGAAATTATTTTACAATTATATACATATGAAGATATCATATATTTAACTCGAAATGTATTAATGTATCAAAATGTATCCATGGTTACTTATTATTAGGTACATAAAGATAGCTCCAAATATATTTTACTCGATGTAATTATGAAAACCTGACTCAAATAAATAAATTTCAAATTATCTATTTTTCGATTTAATATCCACATTTTTAGGTCGTTAAGAACTGAATGGTAAGTAAATAAATTATTTTATAAAAAAAAGTGCTGCTGAATAAAAGGGTAAGTAAGAAATAATGACTGTGTAAAAGTAATTTATTGTGTATTCATATGACTGAATCATCACATTTATTGAAATAATTTCATGTCAAACAAAATAAGAAACAATTTAAATTATGACTGTTCAGAGTTTTTTATTATATCTATGCATAAATCTTCATCCAAACTAGTTGCATGTAACACATGAGATCCAACTGTCGATAGCGATAGTATGTATAGTTGAAGAATAAGTACCAAATAAATACAAATACAAATAATTTAATATTTTAAGATATTTGGTTTTCTATACAACACCTGTATGTATGTCAAGATAGGATAGTATGGAGGTCAGTCCTTTTATCCTACCCAGAATATGAAAACAGCATGATGGTATGTATGTATGTTTGGAGATTAATATCAAACTATTAAGTCTTCTTAGATATTGTGTGTAGGCGACTGCCATACAAATTGTATGAAGCAATGTCGTCACTAAATTCAATTTTTATAAAAATTGTCAAAAAAAAAAATGAGATTTGCTAATACAATGTTAATATTTTTTATAGAAAATTAAATTATCTATAGTTGGGGTGTTTAGGCTTTTTCGATATATTTTTAAAAAATAGAAATATAGTCAGTTAAACTCATAAATTTATCATAAAAAAATATTTTTCTTAATAAAAAATGTTTGAGAAATCCTGAATTTTTTTTGAAAAAACATATTTGAGATTTTGTATTTATCTATGTTTATACTAATTTTCAGCGTTCTAGCTTTTATGGTTTCTGAGATATATGGATAAATAAACCAAAATTTAAAAAGTTGATAACCCCTGACTGAAACAAAAATTCAAAATTCTGAGTATAAAAGTTTTGTAGGTATATTACTGTTTATGTATTCTGAAATTTTTGACTTTGTAAATTGAGCGGATCAAAAGTTTATAGGGGGGACGGACACACACACAGACAGACACACACACTAAATGTTCTACATCGAATTCTGAGTAAATCCGTATGTGGAACATATATGCTGCGAAGCCTCTAAATTGGTGTTTTTTGACTTCAAATTGGAAAAGCCGTGAAAAAAGTAGACCCTGCATAGAATTCCTTCATACACGCGTTTTGGATTTAAACTGCCTCTTCCTTCAAAAGAATTTCATTCTCTTGAACGAATCGGTAGTTGGAAAATGAAAAAAAATATTGCCAAAGAAAACATACTGCTTTGAAGGCCTCACGGTGGATACGCCAAATTGTTAACATGCTATACAGACGTTTCTAATACAACTGTCGATTTATTCAAGAGAACTTTGTTCTCTTAATATGTCGACAAAGTTTCAAGCCAGGAGACGCGAGATTTGTATGCACGGTCTACATTTTTCACGGGTTTTCCAACTTTGAAATAAAAAAACACCAACTAAGAGGCTTCGCAGCATAAATGTAAATATACGGATTTACTCAGAATTCGGAGTAGAACATTTCGTGTGTCTGTCTGTGTGTGTGTGTGTGTCTTATAACTTTTGATCCGCTCAATTTACAGAGCCTAAATAGTTATAGGCTTAAAAAACTTTTATACTCAGAATTTTGAATTTTTGTTTCAGTCAGGGTTTATCATTTTTTGAATTTTTACTTTATTTTTCCATATATCACAGAAACCATTACAGCTAGAATGCTAAAAATTGGTATGAACATAGACACATACAAAATGTCAAATGCGTTTTTCCAAAAAAATTCCAGAGTTTCTCAAACATTTTTTATTAAGGAAATATTTTTTTATGATAAATTTGTGTTTAACTGCCTATATTTCCAATTTTTTTTTAAAATATCGAAAAAAGCCGAAACACCCCAACTAGATAATTTAATTTTCTATAAAAAAATATCAGTATAGTAGAAGTACATCTCAATTTTTTCTAACAATTTTTATAAAAATTGAGTTTAGTGACGACATCGCTTCATACAATTTGTATAGCAGACGCCTATACATAATATGAAAGAAGAATTAATAGTTTGATACTTAATCTCAAAACATACATACAGAACCATCATGTTGTTTTCATATTCCGGGTAGGAAAAGAGGACTGACCTCCATGCTGTCCTATCTTGACATACATACCATCATGTGTTAAAATTTTCAATAATTTGGATTTATGGGCTATCTATCGCTATCGACAGTAGGATTTCATGTGTTACATGCAACTAATTACATACATGAAATTGGTTGATATACAGACGAGAACAACAATAGCTGAAAAATCCAAATTAAAAATATTAGCTCCTGCTGGAAAGTAAAATACAATAATTGACATTAAACACTGTCTCCGAAAAGAATATTCTCATAAAACATAATCGGCTGTGATGTGTCTGAAAAGATAAATACACAAAAATACAGGCATTGCAAAAATAATATTATATAAATTGGATAGATTTTACCAAACTGCTCTTCATCTAGGACTTAACACTTAATTACATTGTTTATAACTTAAAAACTATCTTAAAATCACCCCTCGTTTGTAATGGTATCTGAAAGATTTTTTTACTAATGCTTATAATCACCCCTCGATGATAGGTAGAGAACCTGAAAAGAACTTAATCACTACTTTATACAATTAAGATGCCGAGGCCGTCCGACAGCCCAGCCAATCAAATTTTTATGGAGCAACCACGATCGTGGACAATATTATAATTAATTCGGTTCGACTAGCGTTAGACTACAAATGCATGGCTGAACTCTCGGACTGTCTCGGACGCGACTCACTCAAACTACTCACTAACCACTGTCTGAACACTTACTGAACACTGACTGAACACCGCAGGGCGACCCAGCGCCCATGGAACATGGAGTAGGAGGAGGGGGGGGGTTAAACCAATACCTATCTGTATGTAGATAGGTATCGGTTAAACTGAAGAATCAACCTGCATCGCCGGGTGAAAACCAAGGTTCCAGGAATCTCCTTAATGCATTTTACATTTTAAATTTATTTTAAAACAAAAGATAATGTTTAAATATATGAACAAGGCCTGGGGACCTGTTATAAGCCGTTCCTAGAATTAACAGAAATATATTAGAACAAAGAAAAATAATGAAATTTGGGTTTCTTTGATATCATAATGCATGGCAATATATCGGTCACAATACTTATGGAAATATCAAGATTTCCATTATAATATACTAAATGCAGTACTACGACATATGCAAGTATATTATAATCATAGATTTTTATTATACTAGACGGCATTTTTCCGGGGGATTTTTGACGTTTTGGTTGGCAGACCACATCGTTTTTCTATAGAGAATAACGACTAATGTGAAATGTTTTCGGATTTATTTGTCGAAAAAACACTTTTTTTTAAACATTTTGATATATCCATAAGTATTGTGATCGATATATTTCCATGCATTATGATATCAAAGAAACCTCATAACCATTATTTTACTTTAATCTAATGTATTTCTTCTATTAATTCTAGGAACGGATTATAGCGGCCCCTCAGGCCTTGTTCATATATTTAAACATTATCTTTTATATTGAAAATAAATTTAAAATGTAAAATGTAATTAACAGATTCTTCGAATCTTAGTTTTCACCCGGCGATGCAGTTAGACCCCCCCCCCTCCTACTTCATGTTCCACGGGCGCTGGGTCGCCCTGCTGTGTCCAGTCAGTTGTCAGTGAGTGTTCAGACAGTGGTAGTCGGTCAGTAGTAGTGAGTAGTTGTCTGTAGTGAGCCTCGTATGACAGTTCAGCCATGGATATGTAGATTAACGCTAGTCGAATCAAATTGAGTATATTTTCCGCTAACGGGGTTGTATTATAAAAAATTTTGATTGGCTGGGCTGTCGGACGGCCTCAGCATGTTTAATTGTATAAAGTAGTGATTAAGTTCTTTTCAGGTTCTCTACCTATCATCGAGGGGTGATTATAAGTATTAACAAAAAAATTCTTTCAGATACCATTACCAACGAGGGATGATTATAAGTATTAAAAAAAAAATCTTTCAGATACCATTATCAACGAGGGGTGATTATAAGATAGTTTTTAAGTTAAAAAAAATTAATTAAGTGTTAAAGTGTAAGTGTTTCATCGCAGTCCTGGATGGAGAGTAGTTTGGTAAGATCTTTCTAATTTATATATTATTTATGCCATGCCTTTTTTTGTGTATTTGTCCTTTCAGACTTCTTCAGAGAACAGCGTTTAATTGATACAAGGAGGCTGGGAAGAAATATATTGGTCCCAAGTTGGGACGCGAAATTGATAACCGAAGAGGCTGAAAAAATACTTATATCCCACGTTGCGTAGCGAATTTGATATATAAAAAATGCTGAAAAGAATACTTCTATTAAACATATTAGCTCCTGCTGAAAAGTAAAATACAAAAATAAATATTAAACGCTGTCTCTGAAGAAGTCTGAATTAGGACAAATACATAAAGATACAGTCATGGTAAAAATAATATATACATAACTGGAAAGATCTTATCAAACTGCTGCTCTCGTAACGGGGCTGTAGAGGAAACACTTACACTATCTACATATCACTTTTTAGTAATTAAAAAGAACTTAAAACTAGCTTGAATTCACCCCCGAAGATTATATGGATCTGAAACACACTTAGTCTCTACCATGCAATCAATATATTAGTATACACAGAAAAAAAAACTAGAGCCGTCCGAGAGCTCTAGCACGTGGCACTACACTTTACAACTTTTTAAGATAGACCGCTCGATACGCGTTAGACTCGATATACTACTGGCTGACCACTCACACTAACAACTACCGAATGACAACTGCCAGGACATAGCCGGGCGATCTAGCGCCCGTGGAACATGGAGTAGGGGAGAGGAGGGGGGTTAAACTGAAGAACCAACCCGTACCGCCGGGTGAAAATCAAGATTCCAGGAATCTGCTTAATGCATTTTACATTTATTTTCGATATAAAGATCATGTTTAAATATATGAACAAGGCCTGGGGGGCGCTATAATCCGTTCTTAGAATAAATAGAAGAAATACATTAGGCCAAAGTAAAATAATGGTTATTGGGTTTCTTTGATATCATAATGCATGGAAATATATCGATCACAATACTCATGGAAATATCATATTGTTTATTTTAGTATTTAACTTTTCAGCAGGAGTTAATATGTTTAATTTGTCCTTCTCAGCGTTTTTTATATATCAATTTCGCATCCCAACGTGAAGCCATTTTTTTTAGCCTGACATCTGAAGAGAAACGGAGAATATACTCGTCCCACGTTGGGACGCGAAATTGATATCTAGAGAAGGTGGAGAAAAATACTAGTCCCAAGTTGGGACGCGAGATTGATATAAGGAGGCTGGGAAGACATATATTGGCCCCACGTTGGGCGCCAATTGACATCTGAAGAGAAACGGAGAATATACTCGCCCCACGTTGGGCGCCAATTGACAAATGAAGAGAAGGAGGAGAATATACTCGTCCCACGTTGGGACGCGAAATTGATATCTAGAGAAGGCGGAGAAAAATACTCGTCCCACGTTGGGACGCGAGATTGATATAAGGAGGCTGGGAAGAAATATATTGGTCCCATGTTGGGACGCGAAATTGATAACTAAAGAAGCTGAAAAGCATAATAAAAATAAACATTAAACTCTGCCCCTGAAAATAAAAATCAAATAAAACATAATCGGCTGCGATGTGCCTGAAAAGACAAATACATATAAATACAGGCATGGTAAAAATAATATATACATAACTGGAAAGATCTTACCAAACTGCTGGTCTCGTAACGGGACTGTAGAGGAAACACTTACACTACATATCACTTTATATTAATTAAAAATAACTTAAAACTATCTTAAATTCACCCCCGATGTTAGGTAGAGAACCTGAAAAGAACTTAATCACTACTTTATACAATTAAAAAAAAATGCTAAGACCGTCCGATAGCCTAGCAAACTCGCACTCTCGCACGCGGGTCTCTACAACTACCGACCAACCACTGACGCCTACCGAATGACAACTGACCGACTACAGCCGGGCGACCCAGCGCCCGTGAAACATGGAGTAGGGGAGGGGGGGGGTTATACTGAAGAACCAGCCCGTACCACCGGGTGAAAGCCAAAATTCCAGGAATCTGCTTGATGCATTTTACATTTATTTTCAGTAGAAAAGACAATACTTAAATATATGAACAAGGCCTGGGGGCCGCTATAATCCGTTCTTAGAATTAATAGAAGAAATACATTAGGCCAAAGTAAAATAATGGTTATTGGGTTTCTTTGATATCATAATGCATGGAAATATATCGATCACAATACCTATGGAAATATCAAGCCTCTTTAGTTATCAATTTGGCGTTCCAACGTGGGACCTAGTATTCTTCTCCGCCTTCTCTAGATATCAATTTGGCGCGTCTCAACGTGGGACCATATATTTCTTCCCAGGCTCCTTATATCAATTTAGTTAACTAGGATGTGTTGAAATGTAAGGAAAACTGCAATATGTTGCCAGCCAAAACTTCAAACGCGCGACATTCCATGACTCACTTTTTGCACGGAGTACTATAGTTGTCGCCAAATATCTTGAACTTTTAGCCGAGAAGTGGGGCGATTTGCACGTAAACCAACGAAGCGAATAGACACAATTTTGCGCTCTGCGCAACCGGAAGCTCGTTCAAGATATTTGGCGTAAATTATACATCTAGTATATTATTTGAAAATCTATGATTAAAATAAAAATCTATGGGGTTTACAGACTTCAAAAAAGATCCATAGATAATATTAGACTTAAAACCAAAAAGTATATTATTCGGGTGAATGGCCTTTAATAGCAAAAGAAGAAGAAAAAAATTGTTTCAGAAACAAATAAGAGAATGTAAGAATTCGTGTTTAAAAAAGAAATATTTGTTTAATTGAAAGTAATTAGTATGCATTTGGTACGTTATATCGCTTAGTAATCGAATATAATAAAATATGTTGTTAAATATCGTTTGTGTGACCCTGATCGGCGATGAAAAGTTTGACAGTCGCCTACATTGGATCTGTTTTTAACTCGGATTTTAATGATTTTACCTAAAAAATGTGCAAATACCGATTCCGTTTACAGCGAAATTCATTATTTGTAAATTAACCAAATTCTTCCACTTTTTAGGAATCGTCGCATTATATAAAAATGTCCAACTTGACAATGAATTAGCGTATGCGAGTCCCATGATATCTTTGCAGTTTGGGTTATAATTGACGAGTTTTACAATTAGCAATGATGAAAAGTGCTATACCTAAAAAAGAAGGCAAAATGAGGATTCGGGCGTTCCCGGTTAGTAGATTCGTTTTTAAAATTTCTAATGTTTAAAATATATATTAGAAGCTGAACATAGGAGTTGAGTACCATTTGAGATGATGAAGGTAAAGTGGCAATGAAGGTGAATTATCTGAAAATTATATTTTATATTCATTATTCTAATATTATGTCAATTTTATTTACCGTTCACTTGTAAATATATAACAATTTCAAATCAATGAATGAAACAATGTGTAATAAAAAAAAAACAAAGAAGTATGATAATCTTCTGCTTAAACATTTGACGACGGATATGAAAAAGAACTCACAGTACCTATGGACGGGCATATTTGTTGTGCGTACCAGCATGGCATCTAGAGATGACACTTGTCTTTTAGGCACGGAATCAACTGTCATGTATACGTGATGCTCGTCTCTATAAGGTTAAAGAAAGATAACATTACATGAAATTATGTAGTAGAATATTTTTGAATAACTAAATGTTTATGTGAAATATTTGACTCTTTGCCAATTGTGATTTACAAAATATTATGCTATCACAAATGTATTGTGTGAATCAGTGTAAGTTATTATAAAACTATTCTTCATTCGTATATATATATACTGTAGATATATTTAAGAAAGATTTAATTACATGTATTAATTGGTTTAAATTATTTATTTGATATAATATATTAACTAGGCTTTTGATATTATCTTACTTGTGTAAATACTGATTTATAATTGCTCAATTTAATTACAATTGAATTTATTAGCTTACTGACTAATATATCTTGGGGTTTTTCTGACTCAAACAATGGGTTACAATTTGCACAATCTTGGTATGCCTTTTTAATCGTGCGCAATCATATAATTATGAAAATACAAAAAATTGTTCTGTGTGATTAGTCTCCCACTACTTTTTGCATAACAAATATCAATGCTTCCAAATCACAAGTCTTGCTTGCAAACAACAGTTTCTTGCTTTTCACTCAACCAAGAAATTAAAGAATATATAATAATATATTATGTAGATAGTATGGATACTCTGTATGTCCTTGAGGAAAGATTGTTATATTAAATGCATAGTTCCTACTTATTTCTAATTTTAAAAATTATAGTTAAATATATAAATTAACACAATCATACTTCCTAATTCAAAACTTTTGACAGCAGTTTTCAAATAGTATTTTTCTTTTACAAAATTCTAATTGTAGGATGACATAATACTTGTATTGTTTTAAATTAACTTATTGGACATAGTAACATTCCAAGTCCAGCAATATTCTCAGTTATTCATTTTTCTGTCCGTTATGTTACCAACAATAATGATATGTCGTAATTTTATAAATTTAATATATAGATCATAGATGCATTCGCCATATGATCTATATATTAAATTATAATAATGTTATCAAATTGAACAGGGCAAAATAACACTGACAGCTGTGTAGAAATGTTTAGTAATTATTTTAATTGTGACCACAGTGAAAATAAAATGGGTACAAGAGTAATTGTCGTTATTTCTCTTTGTTATTTTTTAATTGTAACGTTCAGTTCTATTTAATTCAATTACCTACTCTAATTTAATTGAAAACTTGTAAATTGAAATGAACTTTTAGGCCATAAATTCAATTGTGATAGTAAAAACAATATTTGAAAAAATACATACAAAAAGATATTGCAAATTTAGATTGGGATTCCGACACATTTGTGTTTTGGTAATTACTGTTTTTACTTGGCACTAACTAACCTAACAAAAATATTAAGTATACCGAACCTAACTGAAAAAAGGTATCTTTTGAAAAAAATAAACATTTTTCATTCGTTTTTGCAAGCTTTTAGAGAACAAATTTTTAAAATGCTTAATTATGATTTATTTTTACGGTTCACTTTAATTGCAAAAACAATACAAAAACATATTAATAAGAGACAACATAGTTGTATCTTACACAGGCCACTTTTGTGTTCAATTCTTCATTTTCATTTTCAACCTTTCAATTACCGTTTATAGTATTTTGTATAATTACAATATTATTTTTTTATAGATGACTATGGATGAGAAGTATGTAGAAAATATATGGTCTTTATTAAAAAATGCAATTCAAGAAATACAGAAGAAAAACAATTCTGGTCTATCGTTTGAAGAGTTATACAGAAATGCCTATACGATGGTTCTTCATAAACACGGAGAAAGGCTTTATACCGGACTGAAGGAAGTTGTCACACATCATCTAGAATGCAAAGTAATTTATTATTTATCATATTTTAATATCCTCGTCTTGTTATTGTTTCATGAAATATGTAACAGCTGTTTCATGGTCAAAATTAAAGATAGTAAGTAACTCAAGTGATCTTACTACAAATCGATTCAAAACACTATACCCAAACATCCCTGGTTTCATGCAATGAAGAAATCAAAAAGATAAATATCCAATATTTGTCGTATATATAAAAACAAAATAAAAAACACATATATAAAATTCATGTTGTAGATAGTCGTCCAATGTTGTTAGATGTTGAGGCTCCCGACCATGTGTTCTTTTGTTACCCGAATAGATCTACATTTGATCTTTATAATTCTATTGTCAATGTTCCTCGTCCTTTTAATGTTGCTCACCAATAAAAATCAAATTTCTAAATTTCTTTTCTTTAATCAAATGAATTTGTAAATGTTCAACAAGCAATTAAATTAATTATTCGACTATAAATAATAATTTGTGTGTCTCATAGACATTAAAATGGCACAAATCATCCTAGAATTGGGTGAGTTGCCGAACTTAAAAAAAAATGTTGACAGCATTGATATTATAGAACTTGATCTTAGGATTTATACAAAATAAAATTCCTGGCTGATAAGAAATAAAATTATGAATGTCTGTACTAGAGTAGGGCAATATTTACAGTCTTTATGTGGTGTTTATATTTCAGGTGAGAGAGGATGTGCTGAGATCTTTACACAATAATTTTTTACAAACGTTAAATTCAGCGTGGACCGACCATCAAACTAGTATGGTCATGATAAGGGACATTCTTATGTACATGGATAGAGTCTATGTCCAACAAAATGAGGTGGACAATGTTTATAATCTTGGATTAATTATATTCCGAGATCAGGTAAATATATAATAATATTTCCATGCTCAATATTTCAATATCTGGCTGCTGTTCTTAGTTGTATGTATTATAATATATGACAACTGAAGTTTATTAAAAAATATGCTCTTGGCAGCAACTCAGGTTATTTGAAATATAAAGGCATAAAAATGCAGGGTACGATAATATCTGGGTATTAAAATATGTTATTTAATTCATAATGACCCGTTCATAATGACCCGAAACAGGCGCTCGAAAGACATTCTGTGGTGTTCAGATTGAACATTGAGTGTACGCACAAAACTCTCGGTAAAATTGTCGGGTGAAAAACGCTCCGGCTGTTATAGTATATGTTGACTTCTATTTTATCTGTGGAATGATGACTTCTATTTGTTTCTGTGGTATCTATTATGTCAGTTGACATCATTATTTATGATGACAATATTATGCATTCACAAAGAGATTAATTTATAAAAATATTCAAAAATTTCCAATAAAAGGTCAGAGATCATTATTTACTCCACTGCCCAATTGTTGTCTTTCGATGAAAATATAACCTAAAAAGAGACATGTATGATAAATGACATTTGACATTTGAAACACCTGATTCTGCGTTCTGATTGAAATGCCGCTCGAAAGCGTTCAGTGAGATTGGTGTGAAAAATGCCAACTTTGGGTACATCCAACGTCCGATGTCGAGAGTTGTATCTGAACACAGCCCTACTTAATTACTTTACTGGTCTGGACCTTAGACCTTGACACTCCAGCAGGCGGCGACGGTTATCGCCTCGTCGTTCACTGTTATTAGGTCACTTGTGCTACATGCCGACTTCATTCGTGGGCATATTAGTAGATGGGCGTCATGCTGCTCCTCTCCACAGTCGCGTATCTTCTCCCTCCAGAAATCCCCACCTCTGCTGGTTCTTTTTACATCTAGTCACTCCCACTATCAGTCTGTTAAGGGTCCTCCATGTTTGAAAGTTCAGACCAAACGCGGTGTTCACTTCCTCAGATGGTGCCACAGCCCTGAAAAAATGTTATTTATTGTACTTATATTCTATAATATTGAAATTAAAAAGGTTAAAGGTAAAGCTATTTTGTTCCAAAACACATTATTGTAATGAAATATGTATTGAACAAATTTCTTAAAATGAGCGTCTTTTTAAAATATTCTGATTGAAGTAAAATTCTACGAAAGTAATTCAAACTCCTTTGTAATAATGTGTTAAATTGGTAATAAATAAAACACAAGCCATCAGATTTTGAAATATATAACTTCATTATGGTTTACAGGTTGTTCGCTACGGTTGTATTAGGGATCACTTGCGACAGACACTTTTGGAGCAGGTGGCGCGCGAGAGGCGAGGGGAGGTGGCAGACAGACTGGCCGTGAGGGCCGCCTGTCAGATGCTGTTACTCCTCGGGATCAACTCCAGGCAGGTCTATGAGGAGGACTTTGAGAAGCCGTTCCTTCACCAGTCTGCTGAATTTTACAGGGTTAGTTGTTTCAAAATCATTTTATTTCTTACGCATTGCTCTGGTGATTTATTTTTACCAATCACTGCTCTAATTTTTTGTTCAATCTCATTCATCTTTGTTTCTTTATGGTTAAAAATTAAACACATGAGACATTTTCTTAAAGAAAATAAATATGTCCTTGTAATAAGAACAAATTATACATCCTAATACATTCCTTAAATTAAGCATAAATGCTTGTGCTTGTTACAAAGAAGTATTCAACAAAAATAATTTTACTATTATAAATAAAAATATACAATCACTCGGTTATAATGCATTACTATTATCACTTGTCTCGAAACTCACTCCCTAGGTACAGATAGTTCCTGTAGAAATACCACTATCTTATAGGTTAAATAAAAATATGATTTTGCTAACAGATGGAGTCTCAAAAGTTCCTAGCAGAGAACAGTGCTGCAGTGTATATTGCACGTGTCGAAGCTCGTATTGCTGAAGAGGGTGAACGTGCAAGACATTACCTCGATGACACCACGGAACCAAGAGTGGTCGCCGTGCTGGAACTGGAACTCATCAAACACCATATGAAAACTATTGTTGAAGTAAGTTTTCTATTTTATTTTATATACATACATTAAATCTTGAATTGAAGTTGAAAAGAAAAAAAGAGTGTAAATTTTAGGTTAGTTCTGGATTTTTAGTTGATTTTTACATGAACTGAAGCAGATACAATGATCTACCTGCTGTATACTTTTTAATACTATCACATTGTGTCCTTAACACAGAAGGCAGAGAGAACCGAACGCCTGACTCATCTAATCTTAACATACGTGTCCAATGTCCATGTGTAGTATCATACATTCTCTCCTATTATTCTGACTTTGTATATCTTTTATTCTACTCTTATAATTTTTTTGTCACATTGAGGATTTACTTATCACTTATGTGGTGATCAAGAAAATGAGCTTCCATTCTTTTCTTTAATTCTGTGGTTAATGTGATTTTTTTTTATGTATTTTCTTATACCGTTTATTGAAATTTATTTTTGTATTCTCGAAAAATTCTTTCAATGGCTTGTTTATTATGTTTTTGAATAATGTATTTGAATAATTTATTTAGATGGAAAACAGTGGAGTGGTGCACATGTTACGCAATACAAAGACTGCAGAGCTGTGTTGTATGTACCGTCTGCTGAGTCGAGTGCAGGGGGGACTGAAGGCAATCAGTGAGGCTGTCAGTGCACATCTCAGGGAGAGAGGAAGGGCTCTTGTAGAGGACCACCAGGATGCCACTAATGCCATCACATATGTACAGGTACACACACACTTATAATTATAAACACTTATGTATCGGACATCGTGGGGTCGGAACATTTTTTAAATATTCAGTTTTGAAAAATGTTAGGTTAGGTGTGTTTATTTTTTTTTCAAGTACGAGACATTTTAGTTTTCTGATTGATATTACAATGAATTGATATTTTCGATTATGTTTGTTGAGTACAACTTGCTTAACGGGGTATTTCAACCATCGCTATAATTGAGTAGCGTTAAAATCGTAAAATAGTCGAGAGATCAACCAAATTTACCAATTTCCTTAGGAAGTTTTTTTAGAAAACTTTTGGTTTCTTCCACCAGGTGTTACTTTGGAATAAAACCATATTTTTACTGCTTCAATATTTGAACGCGTTATCAGAGCTATTTAATCCAATTTATTATTTATGTATTTTATACAAAATGTGTTTCATATTTACTATATGTATACAAAACTAAAAAATACTCGGTTGAATGCTAAAAAAATAGTTTTAGCGCTATCTGTCGGATAACGTGAAAAGTTTTTTATTGGATAATGTATAAAAACGAATTGCAAAAATATTATGTAGGTAAGTACCTATATATTATAATAATAAATTCATAATCAAATATGCATACCTTCCTGATTGATAAAATATAATTAACATTATTTGATATTATAAATAAGAATTAAATATAAATACCAATCCGAATATTAAAATGCTAAATAAATAAAAATATTATTATATTTGATGTTTCGATGTTTTCAAGGTCAAAGTACAATGTGTGATGCTTCGTTTCTTGTAAGTGTGTATTATAAGTAATACGCTTCATGTCACACACACACACACACGCACAGGCTCGCGAAGAGTCTTTACGCAACGATTATTATCATATTCAAATGCTCATTCTTTGGTTAGTTTTGGTTTATTTACAATAATAATAGCGACACATTCGCTTATAAGTCGAAATCATTCAATATATAAAGCGCTATTAATATTACAAAACAAACCTAACCTAACCTACAAATGTATAGCCAGTATACACGATATGCTACTCTAAGATTCTATATTATTATTATTATTATAAGAATATTTCAATTATTTTGTCAGTCGTCGCGTCGCGTATTGAGGTATCGACAGTATAAAGCAAGGCTTTTTTCATATACCTAGTTTAAATTTTTAGAAGCAGACTATTATGATTGACATGAACATGATGCGACGTATATTATATGCATTACCTATAATAGGTACCTATACTGACATATAATTATACCTACTTTGTGTGTTTTTAGCAGTTTTTAGTCTGTACTGTATCTTTGAGACAATAGATAGACATAAAGTCTATGTAATGAGGCTGACAATTAGAGAAGCAATACAAAAATATCATAAATAAAATGGCAGAAAATTATACATAATTCGCTGAACTACACAAAATATTTTATTTTAGAGGATACCGAGCTCTCGCTACGTCTGCTTATATATTTTTTTTATACCTAAGTATAATATATTTTTCTAATAGGTAGTTTGTTTAGACGAGTTGATGGCTAAGCGGCTAGCGCGATGGATTATTATAGTATAGATTCGGATCTCGGCATGACTAGGGCTGCCATCCGTCCGGTACAGTTGAAATTTATCTTCTTGGCCCAAGTACATCGAATTTCGCAGTAGTTTACATATCG
Source organism: Molanna angustata (assembly GCA_963576475.1). Classification (NCBI taxonomy): domain Eukaryota; kingdom Metazoa; phylum Arthropoda; class Insecta; order Trichoptera; family Molannidae; genus Molanna; species Molanna angustata. The sequence continues at coordinate 2,694,057 of OY754968.1, read as the reverse complement.
TCGGTTGACAAGTAAAACTCATTAAGTACATTTTTATGACTGAACGACTTTTATACATTATGATGCCCAAATATTAACAACCCTTTGCAAGAAAAAATCACTAAGTGCATAAAGCAATCCAAAATAGTAGTATTTTATTGAAAGATATCATTAATTGCTGTTTTGTAAGTTCTTACGGCAGGAAAAACTAACTAAAACTTGATTATTTCAAATTAGCTGCAGTGTCACTTAGTGAGTTTTACTTGTCAACCGACGATATAGCACAATAATTATTTTAGGGAATATTTTAGGGAACTAGAACAGAAATAAACTGTATACAATATTCCCTGACCAAGAATCTAATGTCGCTAACACCAATTCCGTCATTATTCTACAATACTCGTAAAATTAAAAAAATCCTAGTAATGTAATAAATGATGAAAATGTTGACAAAATTGTACTATCATTACCTACTTATCCAACTGTCGATTCGTTCCTGAGAATTCAATTCTCTGAATGAATCGACATTATAAAGCCAAGATGCGTGTACGAAGGTACATTTTGTATGGCATAGTGGACTTTTTGCATGCTAATAGCACCAACTAGAGGCCTCGCAGCATATATATGTTCCCATACATGGATTTACTCAGAATTTACTCACACCCCAACTAGATAATTTAATTTTCTATAAAATATATAAAATTGTAGAAGTACATCTCAATTTTTTTTAACAATTTTTATAAAAATTGAATTTAGTGACGACATTGTTTCATACAATTTGTATGGCAGTCGTCTACACACAATATCTAAGAAGACTTAATTGTTTGATACTAATCTCCAAACATACATACAATCATGCTGTTTTCATATTCTGGGTAGGATCAAAGGACTGACCTCCATATTATCCTATCTTGACATACATACCTTGGTACATGTGTTGTATAGAAAACCAAATATCTTAAAATATTAAATAATTTGTATTTATGGGTTTATAGATTGGTACTTATTCTTCAACTGTACATACTATCACTATCGACAGTTGGATTTCATGTGTTACATGCAACTAGTTTAGGTACAAAATTTGCGTAGGTATACTTATTTTGTTTTAAACTAAAACAGAAATAAACTGTATACAATATTCCCTGACCAATAATCTAATGTGGCTAACACCAATTCCGACATTATTCTACAATACTCGTAAAATTAAAAAAATCCTATCTATAGTAATGTAATAAATGATGAAAATGTACGAGTATTGAACATAATAAATATATATTATGTATATTTATTATGTTCCGGCTTATCTAATCGTCTGCGAGTGATTTTAAAATAGTATTAAAAGGGCTTACTTAATAAAAAGATATTACCATTTATTATGCGAAGGAAAAAACGCTATGAATAAAGAATATATTTTTATTAAGTGCCTTGTCTGGTGTATTATGCATCGCTGAAAAACACGTACTTATTTTTTTTGTACAACATGTTGTGAGGAGAGAGAGAGAGAGTGTGTGTAAGAGGAAGATAGAGTTCTCGGTCAAATGATGTCAGCGTTGTCAAGTAAGCTATTGTATCGGACAAATCGTATATACCGCTTATCGCTAGATGGCGTAACAAAAAATGCAGGCTCGAATCTAATATTTTTTTAGTAACTGAATGAACCACCAATATGGCGCTGAAATCAGTGCATAAATGATTAATTTTTATAAAAAATGCAATAAATTGATCAAATATATTTTTGCAATAAAAATATTTTTAAATATTTTTGTTTGTATATCTCAATGATCTGTCGTTGTTAGTTTTATTTTTTTTAAATAAAATTCTAATAATGTCAGTGTTGTCTATTTCCTCCATGTTTAATGCTATATTTTATCAAATTATGATTACATAGCATTATTTTTTAGACTACATTTTAAGGATATTGTTCTTCTCCACATATATAATCAGACGAATTATTTTTTTTAATTTGTGAAAAAAGCATGGTCAAACCAAATGCCTGCCACAACGTTTATTTTGTTATTGTAATATCAGTTTGTAAATTGATTTTAAATATTTAATAATATTTTAAAAATAATTAAAAATACATAATTTTTATGAATCTAAAGTTTCATTGAGATCGAAAAATGTATACATCCTTGATCTACGCCCTTAAAACACCCTTTATTGTGTGTATATTGTTAAATTTTATAAAAGTAATATTTTCACAACTTATTTGCACTCTTTGCAAGTGGGGAGTTTACTGCTATATGGCAATTTCTTCCAACTAATCACTGTTTCCAGCCCAGAGAAGCAATATTGGCACGAGAAATAAACTTAAATAACTTTTTTCTCTGTTGGGGATCGAACCCAGGACGCCTACACAGAAGTCAAACGACTTACCAACTGTGCCACAGCAGTCGTCATTTATTATTCCTTTGACTAAAGCAAATTGGAGGCAATAACATTGCTTTTGCAGTGCTATTTACAGTTTTATTTTCCCATGTACAGACAAAATGTAGTGACTTGCAAAAATTGAGATGGTAGTGACTTGCAAAAATCACAATTTGCATTATAACCTGAAAGCCACTTGAATGAGGTGTTATAATGCATTTTTTTATAATTATATTATGATTAGTGATTTATAAAACTATATTAAATTTGCTTTTAACGCTTCATGCTTTTAAACGAGCAGTGTTCACGGGCGGCGGATGCATCCTATCGCGCCAACCCGAGCACTGCTAGCATGTTTTGACTCATTTGCTTTACATAAGATAAAAAAAAACTGTGTTTATGAAAATTTTAACATAAAATAATCTGATGTTTTTAGTTCTATTTTTGTGAAAACAATTTGAACATGGAGTGGTTAATCTAACGACCGATTATAACATTTTTAAATAAATATTAAATTTTAATGTTTATTTTTTCAGAATTTATTGGATCTGAAGGATAGATTTGATCACTTCCTTCACAACTCATTTAACAATGATAAAATATTCAAGCACATGATAGCGTCTGACTTTGAATATTTTCTGAACTTGAATCCCAAGTCTCCAGAGTATCTTTCATTGTTTATAGATGACAAGTTAAAAAAAGGCGTCAAAGGGGTGAGTACATGTATTTATACTATCTGTCACAACCAAGAACATTTTGTTGGCATACATTATTAGTTTGGAATAACAAGTTCAATTACCTACATTATTGGAAACAGGGAACAATTAAAACCATTTGAAGATTGGATAACAATGTTGGAATGGTACCATTTACTGCAGCCTTTTATGGTCTATTGTGCTCCCCCTACTTACATGCTGAGTTTTTAGTTACAGTGTTCTATATCTATTTGGTACTTTCCCAAAATATTCATTCTTATTTTTGAGCTGAATGTAAGACTAGACCACAAACTTGTTACAGTAAAATACTCCACATAATATCTTATTATATAATTCTCATTCAATATCCACAAAGCCCACTTTTACGAATGTTTATTTTGAAAAATAAAATGTTTTTCTTTTTGTGATGATTTTCAGATGAGTGAGCAAGAAATAGAAGCTGTGTTAGATAAGACCATGGTGTTGTTCCGTTTCCTCCAGGAGAAGGATGTCTTTGAAAGATATTACAAACAGCATCTGGCCAAGAGATTATTGCTTAATAAGTCTGTTTCTGATGACAGTGAAAAGAATATGATTTCTAAGTTAAAGGTAAGTACATTTGTTGTTTATGAAATTCTTTTTTCACAAAGCACTCTTTGCAGAGAGAATTACCTTTGACCAAAGAAAAATACTATTTATATTTTGTAAAAATAATGAATTTGTTCCTGGAGCAGGTATATATTTTTATCCTTATACTTACAGTCCTTGAAATAAGCTAATACTTGTGATGTGTGAATGAAATTGGTAGACGTAGATTTTGGCAAATAAATAATATGGTGAGCTGCGCAGTGTGCAAATTTGTTTTTGTTTTTTTTGTTTGGTACTTGTAAGTGCAAAACGCCCCCTCCACAATGAAAATTTTCAAGTTATTTGGCAGAAACTATATTGACCTGTGTCATCTGGACCAATCATTAGAATACATACTTCACCATATTCCCTATGACAACTTCTGTATTTTCTTTGAAATTATTTTTTTATATATTTTATTTGTGGTGCTAACAACTCCAAAGATATTTTATTCATATTTTATATAGGTGTATTCATTTTGTTTTATGATATTGTGTTTTAGTGATATTTTTGTGGGGATAATCCAGTTTATCTTTTGAGTTTTTTTTATAACCTCTTCAATCAGGTATAGAGTACAGGATATTCTTCATTATGGTATTTTATTATATAGATTAAACTGCGTATGTATATAATCTAATTAAATAATGTATAAGTAATGTGTTCATTGAATCTAAAAGACATAGAATTTATTGAAAAAAATCACGGAGAAGAATAAAACAAGTACATGTTTATTTGGTGTTACTAGTGTAAAATATTTCATATTATCTCACAATGAAAATGTTGTTTGTTAATTTATATTTTATATTTGTAGACTGAATGCGGATGTCAATTTACGTCTAAGTTGGAGGGTATGTTCAAAGACATGACAGTTTCTAACACAATTATGGAGGAGTTTAAGGAACATGTTGCTACTTCGGGAGTAAGTTCATTTTTCTTGGATAAAACTTATTGTTGGTATCTGGTAAAAGTATCCAGCAATTATTTGTATGTCATTAATTTTAAAAAGATTTAACAAACTCAGGGGGTAATAATTTTCAATGTATTTACTGTTTTTTTACAGTTATTAAAGGATTGAAAAGTTCATTATTTTAATAAGACAGTTTATAAAAAAAATCATTATATCTCATGCAAGTGGTGACTTTATTTTCTTTTATAATTTTATTTTCAAATAATCAGAAACCTAGAGATGTGGTTTGCCCTTAGATTATATATGATACAGATACCTAGTCAGTGCAATGAATGTATGCCAACTAATACTACGAGGAAACAGAAGAATTTCTAGTATACGCACACCTACATAAAACGTAGACCAACCGATCTACCGCCTCACACACACATGTAAAAAAAACTTAGCATACATTTGAATTCGAAATTTGTACTTGACGCGGCTTCTGTACATTATAATTCTATGGGTTTGCCATTGATTGAATTTCAAAAATATTAAAGTAAATATGCTATTGGATTGTCAGCACATTTAAACAGCATTGATTTATGATTATGTTCTGTACAGGTCAATGTATCATGCCATTTCCATGTTTTGATGCCCATTAAATGGAAATCTGTATATAATACATGTCTGTAGAAAGTAAATTTTTCATGTGATTGAATTTCAGACTAGTCTACATGGAGTGGATCTTTCAGTGAGGGTGCTGACCACAGGATTTTGGCCAACACAGTCGGCAACTCCCAACTGTACCATACCAGCTGCTCCCAGGAATGCTTTTGACGCATTCCGCAGGTATATTTTTATCTTAGAAATTCTCTTCCACCTTCTATAGAAAAAATATATATTAATATTTTTACACTAAAATCGGTGTTAATATAATAAGACTATTTTCTATGAAAAGTTTTGAAGCAAAGTATGCACATAGTGGCATCACATTGTGAACAAAATGTTCTTGAACATCCTCCACAGCCTTTCAATAGGCAATGTCTTTGGTTTCTTCGTTTGTCCAATATAATATGATTTTTGCCATCATATCGTATGGTTGTCAAAACTTTTGATTTCATAATGCTAGCATTTCGAAAGAGGGCGTAAAGAGGGGTGTCTTCGAGCATTTCCAAATCCATGCCCAAGCTCAGTTATGTTTCTCAGAACTTCCTTGTGTAATTGGGCTGTCCGCCATATCAATAATTTGTGTGAAAAGACACCAAGACCATTTCTTTCCACAGATTGCTATGGTATCCCTTTTCAACAACCATTTGTGTTGGTCGACGCCACCCATAATTTTTTTATATTACGTGTATTTATCAAGTTGGGCTTTCTTAGAATTCTTTCACGTTTATTTGATATTTTTCAGATTCTACTTAGCAAAGCATTCTGGGCGTCAGCTGTCACTGCAGCCTCAGTTGGGCAACGCTGATCTCAACGCCGTGTTCCGAGGCCCTGTGGGTCCCACCAGTGCTTCCGCCCCTGCCCCTTCCACCTCCGCTACCTCCTCCTCAGCAACCCCATCCACCACCACCGGTGCCACGCCCCCGCCACCCACCATCACCACCACAACGGTGGCGCCCACTCCCAGGAAGCACATCATACAAGTATCCACCTTCCAGATGTGTGTCCTCTTGCTCTTCAACAACAGGGATAAACTCACATATGAGGTAAAGCTTTTTTTTCAACAAATCAATATAGACATTGACAATTTTCTGCATAGAGGGAGGTGTTCTGAGCCAACATAGAAAAAAAAAACAATTTTTGTGTTCTGTGCACCCCACATGATTTTGAGCAATAGCCTATTTGTTGTAAAATAGTCCCAAAAAATTGTAATTTAAAAATATTTAAGTACAACAAATAAATTATTATATAATTTTTCATAATAATATATTATAGAAGAAATAAGAAAAGATTTAGTTTGAAAGTAAAATACTTAGGTCCCTTCAACATCATTTAATTTTGTTATGTCGTAATATACATAGAATACAAATATCTGGTAAGTTTTCGTACAATAATGTTATGTTTGTGTGAGTTTAATTTGATTGAAATTTTCAGGAAATTCAAAATGAAACAGATATTCCCGAGAAAGAGTTGGTGAGAGCCCTCCAGTCTCTAGCTTTGGGTAAACCAGCTCAGAGAGTTCTACTGAAACATCCTAAGACAAAGGAAATTGAATCATCGCACGTATTTTATGTCAATGATGCTTTCACATCAAAATTGCACAGGTATTATTAAAGAGATACAGTGGGATCCCTTTGAGAGTTGATAAGTCAGCTCATGACTAATCAGAATATCTGAACATGACTCTTAATGACTGTTAATAAAGTACTTTTACGAATTTCATTTACCTTATGTCACAACTATAAATATCCATATTCAATTTTTTTGTTTCACAAACCTGAATAATCCTGGTATTGTTCATAGACAAATTGTCAAAATTAAGTTTACTTATACATTCAGTTTGTGCTTATTTTTTTAAGATGGAGTATTTAAGATAATTGATTTTGACTCATATATTTTCATATATAATTTCAGAGTAAAGATACAGACTGTAGCAGCTAAAGGAGAGTCTGAACCGGAGAGACGTGAAACCCGCAGTAAAGTGGACGAAGATAGGAAGCATGAAATTGAAGCGGCCATTGTACGCATTATGAAAGCTCGTAAAAAGATGCCTGTAAGTATTGTTGATTCTTTACTATTGAAATTTATGTGTTTAATTTTATGATTTGTTCATAAAATGAAACCACATGGTCAACAGTGCGCATGCGTATTCTGCGCCATAGACAATTTGAGTTCAAATTATTATCTACAGTGCATAAGTTGTGTTGATTTTTGTTTTAGGAATAATGTACGTTATACTGAATATGAAATTTAGTTCAAATGACCTTCATTCTAAAATTTTAGAACGTTCCAATTTACATAGGTTTTATTTTTTATTGTCTTGTAACATTCTAAGCAATTTTTTAATTACACTTGTGAAATGTTTTTTTTTCCAGCACAATGGTCTAGTAGCGGAAGTGACGGAGCAGTTAAAGAGCCGGTTCCTACCTTCCCCTGTTATAATCAAGAAAAGAATCGAAGGTCTCATTGAGAGAGAGTATCTCGCTCGTACACCGGACGACAGGAAGCTCTATACATACGTCGCTTAGGTACTTGTGATATCCTCTACCGGTCACTGCTATTTCTTTCTCTCTATCCCCCTACCCATCTCACTGTGTGCCGACAATTAATGGAAAACTATTTCATACATCTGTGTTCGGTTCCTTTAAATGTTCAACTCTCTCTTAAAGATTAATATTGTTTTTGTAACGATAAATAGTGTTGGACGGGTCAACTTTGTACAGATGCGGAATGCAGGTGACATTGATAAAAATGATTTCCCATTTTTTGGCACAATATTGGTTGAGGTGTAATTTGTTAAGCAGAGTTTGACTTTTTAGTGACCAGGAATCTCCAAGGCGGTGTATCTCAGTGTGAACGTTATTATAATTTTTTTCTTGACTAATTATCATTCAAATGTGGTTTTAGTAAATAAAGATCTATAATATAAATATTAAAAATAATACCTACATATTATCATTCTATGAAGTTCATTGATTTAAGTTCATAAGCAATAGGGTGTTGTACATAGTTTTCGTACACAAAATTTAATCGGTTGCCTATTACATTAATGGAGCACATTTTGATAAAGTTATTGTATTCTTTCGGTAAAGTTTGCATCGACAGAATATAATTCGCATTACACCTTATGATGTTATTAACAAAATATGTGCGAATGAACTGTGGAATATAAATAACTTATCAATTTTGAATTTTTGTGTGAAAACTATGTTTTTTTTATTTATAAATTCATGACTATATACTTGAAAACTTGCTTATTTTTATGCTAAACTATTATCACATACTTGAGTTTCTCGATAGTATGGGAATATTGTAACCTACTCATTTTATAAATACTCTACAAATTTACAGACAAAAACATATAGGTACTTTTTATTTAGGATCATATTTTTTGACTATATGAATATTTGCACTGCATACATGTAATTATATTTATATTGTCAATCAATAATAAACACTTAATTATTTTAATAAATTAATCAGGGGGGCAAGTCCCATCAAACAGTGTAATCAAAACCATGATAATCCATATATCATGGATATAATTATCTTATGGAGTTCTATTATATCGTAAGATAATTATATCCATAATTTGGGTAATCATGAGGGTTTTGATTCCACTGTTTGACGGAACTTACCCCTGGTTAACAAACCTGCTGCATTATTTTCTCCATGTAACCTTGGTTTTAAAGTTGTCCACTATCGTCATTTTGCAACACATAAACATTTGTGAAATTCTTTTATTTAGTGCGATTCAATATTATGTACAGGTGTGAAAGATTATGATAAGTCAATGGCCTGTCATGTAACAAAATTTCATTTAATGTGAAATGACATTTTATAGTTGAAATTGAACTGTTTTATATATTTCCTTATTACTTTACTTGATTTGACCCTGGGGTAATTTTACCAAATTTGAGAATTTCAATTTATATAAATAAGATATAAAAAAATCTTACTCATTGCCAAGTTAAATTTACAGATTAATTCATTTATAGGACTGAAAATGAAAAGCAAAAGATATGCAATGAAACTCAATGGTAGACAAATGTAAACCTTGTTGATATTTGATCGATTATGTAATTGTGATTATATTTTCCTCTGAATGGGGAAACAACTATTTTTTAACTTTATTTTTTTATTTACTTATGATTCTTTTTCACACTATTATTTTATGTATGGCACAACACAGTCTACTTAAGTTAAAAATAAATTTATGTCATCGAAAACAAATCTTATTCATATTTATACTTGTAATTATACTATTATTGTTTCAAACATTCTGTACACAATTAAATACTTAATAGTGCACAATGGTAGGTTTATTGTCTTATGGCAATATCTTCCAGCCAACCATATTTGAATGCCTTTATGTATTGGTTGATGACTATTTTACACTCAATTTTAGATTGGCACAACAGTTGCACTACAACAAATTATAGCGATTGACTAAAACACCCATTATACGTTAGTATAATATTTAAACTGCTTTCATAAGTAGGGCCTTTATGGTTCAATACGAAAATGAGTTATCAACGTTTTTCAACAAAAGATGTCAGAAATACTACAATATCTAAAGCATTAATGTTAGAATCATTAATTTCTAAAGAATTGTAGATTGATAACACTCTTTTACAAAACTTAACATCTGTGTTATTATAGTGTGTAAGGAATTTTAATTTATTAAAAATAATTAAGTGTTTATAACAACAATCACAAATAGTTGAGTAATTGAAATTGTATATCAGTGAACTCTGTCAAACAATTATTATTAACTAGTATTGACCATGAAGGTATGGTATTGACTAAATGATAATGAAAATATATCAACGTTAACTATATATTATTGCGCTATGTGTATGTACAAAGCTATAAAATCGCATTTGTCATTTGAAATTATAATATTTTCTTAATCGAACTATGTGTAATAAAATACATATAAATGTAATGTTTTATATAATAATTATTATTTGTAACCTAAAAATGTTTAATCGGGCTGTACATTTTACGAGGGAAAACAATTCTGTCATTTGTATATAAGTAGATATGTATTTTTACTTTCTTCCTAATTGTCTTTTTTTTAAATTGAAGTTTTTTGAAAATAATACATCTTACTATATAAAGAGTAGTTGCGTGATATGGATTTAATCAGATACTTGTATAATTTTTCCCCATTTTATTTTTAATGCTACTAAAATATATATGTGATTGAAATATAATGTTTATTGGGGTTTTCATTCAGTTCTACTCAAAAAAATGTTGCTTTACTAATCTTAATTTTAAAATTTGCAAATGCTTTATATATTTTTGTTTTATATAAAGATAATTTTTTACACTCATCGAATCATAGAATTTAATAGTGATATAAATGATTTTTTTTCCTCTATTAAAATCCAATTTATCTTATATGAACAAGTTGACGTTTTGACAATTCTATAAAATAGTTTATGAGATCAATATTTATGATATGTATTTCAATGTTCTCCGTGATTGTTGAAACTGAAAATTATTAATTTCATGGCATACCTATTTATTAGTAAAATCTAAAAAAATATTACTAAATTGAATAAATATATATTTAATTATAAATAAGAAACAAATCATAAATACAAATATTCAATCAGTCTTATTAATAAAAATCTACTGCACACCCGTTAACCAGTGTTTTAGTTACACACCGTGTAAAGCCCGTGCAGCGATTATTTGAAAATCTTACTAATAAACTTTGTATAACAACTGTGTAGCTACAACAAGAGTACAACAAAAAATAATCCGACAACGCTGTAATTTCGCACTCGCGCATGCGCAGAGCCGCCATCCCCCATATGCCATTATAATTTTGACGTTTGTCGTAGTTAATATTTTCATATGTTTTTCACATTTCAAAATAGGAATATGGAAAGTATAACGAATAATATCATCATACGAATATCCAAGCGAGCACCATTGTAGATATTATAAAAGAGCTGATTTTTGATACATGAAATTTGTCTTAAAACACCGCTAAACTACCTAGAACAGGCAGGCAAGTGATGTGTAAAATTTGTATGAGAGGTACACAGTCGTTGACCAATGATCCTGTTTTTGCCTACACGGGTGTTAAACGGTCGTGTAAATTTTACAACACGTTTATTAGTAAGACTGAATACTTAAAGAGATATTGTAATAATGTTACATTATGACCACATAGAAAGAATGATGAACCAGTTGCAACTGAATATAAAAAAAACTATCACAATCACATCAACGATGTTGGAATAAATTATCAGCAGTACATAAAGGTAAATTGTATGAAAAGTATCTGCCAACACAGGAGTGAGCAATGTCTCCATGTGTGGTCATTGTTTATGACCACTACTTCAAAAGCTTCTGCAAATTTCCTTTATCCAGTTTAACATTTCTTAGATGTGTCATTAAAAATATTTTTCATTTCCTTTTCACCAGAGTTATTTTTTAATTTCTCATTTCAATTTGATGAATGGATCCAGTATGTTGTTGAAAGTATCGAGTCTATAATGAGTCAGTTTGTTCCATCTATTCACAACACTGTAAGGAAGTGCTTCCAAGGTTTGTGGAGCGTATATTTGATGTACGTTCAGATAACTGGATGTAATATTTTTTCCCGTGGTAACGGTTGTTACGTTTAAGGGATATTTTCGATTGTTGATTTAAAGATGTCATTTCCCAATATATCTACATAATATTACAACGAATACCTTGTTCTTTATAGTATCACGGTCAACCATAGATAATAGGTTTGTCATGGTAAACTATGACACTACATGAAGGTGAAGCAATATTATGTACTCCTGGAACCTTCTATCTATATATATGTATATAATACAAATATTACATCCTATTGATTACAATAATTATGTGGTCAATTAATAAGATCTCTCAATTTTTATGAAATTTGTAGGTACCCTGTGAAATTAACGGTCATTCAGAAAGATTTCAAATAATTGAAAAAAAAATGTTTTTTTTTAAATTAAATATAATATTTTTGTAAATTATGTAAATGAAATAATTCTTTGTTAATTATATAAACATTACATTAAACAAATTGTTTGATTCCACAGTCATCATTCACAACCTTCAATTGTAAGAAAAAAGGAAAGGTCACACAATGCACTAAGGTATTGATATTTACCACTTGTGGCGTTGTGGTGCGGACTTAACCAAAATATTAACCCAATATATAATTCTGCATATTTAATTATGTTATAATAATTATGCATATTTTTATCATAAGTCGTTCATTCTTTCAATGTGTCCAACAATTACAATATTCCTCTTTCGTATCTTGTACTCTTTTTTTAGTTTTGTTACATAATTAGCCTTAGTGATCTCATTTCTATGGTATTCTATTCTACTTCTGCTACATGCAAATTTTGAGTCTTGTGAATGTGTTGGTGTTACAAAACCTTCCTATCAATACATTGATTTATTTTTAAACATTTAATTTATGAATTTGTAAAATATCGGCTAAATTGCATTTAAAAAATGTTAATATTAATTATATGTAATTTAAAAATGGGAATCATTTATTCTAGAAAAAAAGTTTTGGGATGAAGTTATTATATATATTTCCTCATGCTACATAGATACATGTTATAAGAGAATGTATAAATTGATATCGCCTTATTATAATGTCGGTTATTTCAATAAAATCATTAAAATATCATGTGAATCCATGTGGCTCTGTTAGTAATTGATTATTATAATTTAATGTTTACCTGTATTTTCGCAGTCAGTCAATATTATTAGAATTGGTTATGTAGAAAGAAGAATGTAAACATTTTAGGTATTTAAATAAATACAATATGAAGTAACTAATGTTATAATATTGTAGAATATGATGTAATATTATTTTATTTTCAAATAGAGATGTCATTTTTACTAACAGAACTACATAGTCTACATCCAATTGTAAATCATTGAGTTGAGTAATAAAACATATTTTTATTGATACCACTTTTTATTATTTGTTTCCATATCTGAATGTTTCCCTAAATATGTAGATCCTCATTATTTTTTCTATAAATGGTAAATGAAACTAACGCAAAATACAAAGCTGAGGTAAAAAATTTCCTTAATTATCACGATCACAAACTGATAATCTGTCCTCGGCCCCCACGGCGATATTAGAGTGAATGACAATGGAAAGAGGCTACTAGAAGTGTGCACGGAAGGGAATTTATTTGTGGCGAACTCAGTATTCAGCCACAAAAGAGTGCACCAGTATACATGGGAAAGAGGGAATGAAAGGTCGATTATTGATTATGTATGTGTTGACGCCGCACTAAGGAAAGCGACAGTGGACACTAGAGTGTATAGGGGCGCGGAGCTGGAGACTGATCACTACTTGGTGATATCAAGAATTGATCTGTTCACCGGCTGGCGCTCTAAAACCCACCGAAGCGAACCAAAGTTGAAAGGCTGCAAGATGAGAGTGTAAGAAATGAATATGGAAAAAAGACTGGAAACGAACTTCTTAGAGCAACACATAGTAGAAAAAATATGGAAGACGCATGGATGACCCTGAAGGAGACCGTGTGCAAGACAGCGTAGAATGTCTGTGGTGTTGCTAAAAGAGGTGGAAAGAAAGGCGACGCATGGTGGAATGAGAAAGTTAAGTTAGCTGTGGGTGAAAAGAAAAAAGCATGGATGGAATTAATAGCTGCGAAAGGATCGGATAGTGAAGAGAGAGCAAAAGAGAAGTATAAAGTGTGCAAGAAACTAGTAAAAGACACCGTAAAAAGAGAAAAAGATCGTGTGAAAGAGAAAGAAAGCCTGAAAATAGCCAACGATTTTCCTGGAAACATGAAAATGTTCTGGAAAGGCGTAGCGAAAAGGAAAAATGGAACTGTGAAAGCATTGCAAGGAATTAATGATAAAGACGGAAAAATAATTATGGATGAAGAGGGCGTGAAAGAACGATGGAAAGAATATTTCATGGAGCTATACGATAGCGGTATAAGCGGGGGAGTGACTCAGAGAGCATGGCAAGTAAGTGAAGACGAAAAAGATGAAATTACGCGAGAGGAGGTGCTTGAAGCAGTAAAACACGCGAAAGCGGGAAAAGCTGCCGGATATGATAGTATATCAGCTGAACTTATAAAATATGGCGGCGAGCAGACGTTGGAGTGGTGCCACTCTCTTTTCAACTTGTGTTGGGAAGCAGGACGCACTCCTGCGGACTGGAGAAATGCAGTCGTGGTACCTTTGTATAAAGGTAAAGGATCGAAACTCGACTGCAAAAACTATAGAGCCATAAGTTTGTTAAGCTCAGTTGGTAAAATGTACGCAAGGATCCTGGATCAAAGAGTACGAAAGGTTACTGAATGCAAGATATGGGATGTCCAAGGAGCGTTTGTGGGCGGCAGAGGATGTATAGACCAAATTTTTTCTCTACGAATGGTCACAGAGAAGGTTCTGGATAAAAACCAGAAACTGTTCTGTGCCTTTATAGACCTAGAAAAGGCCTATGATAAAGTTGTTAGAGAGAAACTATGGGATATACTATCAGCGTATGGAGTGAAGAGTAAGCTGATACGCGCAATCGCGTCATTATATGAGAACAGCGAAGCATGTGTTCGTGTCAACGACACAGTAACATCGTGGTTCTCGATAAATAATGGCGTTAGACAGGGATGCGTGCTGTCTCCATGGCTCTTCAACCTGTACATTGACTTCTGTATAAGAGCCCTTAAGGATGAAAGCAAAGGTCTGAAACTGAGTAATGTAATAGTGCGTGATTTGATGTATGCAGATGACAAAGTACTGTTAGCTGAAAGTATGGAAGAGTTACAGTATCTTGTAAGCATGGTATATGAAGGATGCATAGAGAACGGTCTGAGAATGAATGCCAGCAAATCAAAGGTAATGGTCTTTGAAAAGAGTGAAAGCAGAACAGCGTGTAAAATAAGAGTAGAGAATGAATGGCTCGAGCAAGTCGACGAGTATGTATATCTGGGAAGCATGTTTCAACGGAATGGACGACCTGATAAGGATATCGAAAGAAGAGTTATGGCAGGAAACAGAGTGAATGGAGCACTGAGACCAGTTATGAATGATCGCAACATATCAAAGGCTGCCAAAGTTGCCATTCATAACGCTATCTTAGTGCCAACATTGACGTATGCAAGTGAAACCTGGACATGGCAGAAGTCGCACGAAAGCAGAATAAATGCTGTTGAAATGAGATCGCTAAGAAGAATCTGCAATAGAACGATGTATGACAGGGTAAGAAATGAGAACATAAGGAAAGAATGTAAGATGAAGAAAGATATCATTAATAGAATGAAAGTGAACACACTGAGATGGTTTGGCCACATGGGTAGAATGAATGAGGAACGCCTGACGAAGAAAATATACAATGCGGATAGGAATGGATTGAGAGGCCGGGGCTGCCCAAGAAAGGGATGGCACGACCATATTCTGAACGATATTCTGAAAGACGGAAATGTTAGAAGCATGTACAATAGACGAACATGTATGAGACGATGCATGAATGTTGACGAGGCGATGAATGTGTGCCAGGATAGAAAGATATGGCGTTCGGTCCTCTCTGCCTACCCCGTAAGGGACATGGCGTGATGGTATGTATGTATGTATGTACAAACTGATAATCTATAGACATGACAAGCAAAATTTCTTGTGGCAATCAATGTAACATATTTAATTATTTTCTGAATATGGTTGGAATGAAAATTGAAACAGTACTCAACACTAATATCAGATATTCCATGTAGTTAACAATGGGATTTCAATTTTGAAAAGCAAATAATACTTTTCCTGCAGGTAAATGTGTCATTAAATCTGATTTATTTAATATTGCTTCTCGGGCAACTAACAGGTACTATGTCAAATATTAATTTAATATGCACCCAATAACAAGTTGCTACATTCTGGAGACTTACGATATTAATCGTCTCGCAGATCCAGACTGAAAACACAATCAGAAACTGTGTATTCACTGGGAATCGAACCTGGAACCTTTGGATCAGCAGTTAGATACACAACCAACTGAGCCACGAAGGCTGAAAAATATTTAAACATTATGTGTTCTACTATTGCCAATGTACCAATTACCCGGCCTAAAATCTTAGCTCTTATGTCAGCTCTGTATATTCTTTAATCTGTGATTATGATATAATTTTATAAATACTCCAGACATAATACCATGACATTTTCAAAAATAATGTTCAATAAATAATTTTTATTATTTTATTCAACAATTTATGTACAAAAATTTTGTAATAGCAATTTTAAAAAAGTACAAATTCGTAATTACTTCACATTTCATTATAATGTAGTAAAAACATTAAGAAATATTTTTTTAAATTCCGTTACATTAAAAAAAAAAGAGTTGTTGGAAGCACTAACACTTGAGCACGGCCACATTCAAAAATCCAACTGACCCATTTCATGTTTTTCTAAATGTACCGCTAACGATTCTGGAGTTGTAAAATCTGTAAAAAAGAAATATCATTTTATCTACATTCAGAATACAAAAAATGATGTTGCGATGACTTATTCTAATTCTATAAATTCATTAAGGTTTAGCAATGATTTATACTTACTTTTATAACATATACTGCAGACATGAGATCTCTCTTCATTATGGTTGATGACATGTACAATTAGAGCCGATGATCCACTAAATGATTTGTTACATATCTCACAGACATGTTTCTCCTTGACGTGTTTCTTTTTGTGCTTGGACAACTCATTGGACTGACAGAAAGCCTTTTGACATATGGAACATATGTACGGTTTCTCTCCTGTGTGTGTCCTTTGGTGGGCTATTAAATTACCTGAAACATGCAATAAGACATTTTTTATATTATAAATTATTATATTCTATTATAATAATCTATACAGTTTAGTTTTATGTTTCGCTACTTCCACTACCACCCACTCTACATATGGGGACTGTAAACGGCCCCTTCACAGAACACTAAGTGAACGACAAGAAAAAAATGCATAGCACAAAAATTAGTTCATGGAGCCCTCTAGATTAGCTATCTCGGCACCATAGTATAAAAGAACAATCGACGAATGTGAATGGAAGATCCACATTCGTGGACTTCAGATCTTTTTAAATAAGAAACATCAGGGATATGACCAAGATCTCTGTAAAATATTAACATACTGGGAATCTAACAATGGTAAGGCGCCATAACTATGACAAAACTTCTTAGACTTTAAAATTTTTCTTCGAGATCACAAAATCCGCATGACCAATGTGACCTTGAAGAGGCCCACGGACAGCAACAGGGAGCTCCGATCTATAAGAGGACACAATTGGGTGGCAACAATCCCACAGGATATGTTCCGAAGCTTGGTCTGGGTATTGACAGAATTGACATAAGGCAGAGGAGGTAATGATAACTGTTAAAATTTCCGTATCCTGTGAAAAATTGACAAGAAGTTTTAAGTTATAGTTATCATATAAAAATCTAGAAATTTTTCAATATGGAAGGGGACGGTTTGCGCACACATGTGATCAAACCAACCATCAAGAAACCCAAATTCGTCTTCTGCCACCCTTAAATTTTTCAAGATGTTTGGCGATTTCTATACACCTATTTTTATTAGTTTTCACAGTATAACCAAACATATTAAGTTTTATCTTTCTCAAGGTCGGGATTTGGTTATATTCTCAAATTGGTATTCTTTTTAACTTTGAATTTCCATCATGCTAATTCCTAATCATGCGCTTACTATCTGTTTTCCTTTCTCTAGAAGGGACATAAAAGAATAAAAATATCAAGATCTTGATGTAACTTGCGCAGGATACAAATGAGTGTTTATTTATTTCTGTTAACAAGTTGTTACACCTGTGTACCCAGAAGTCGTGTGTCCAGGCAAGTTATACATCTATCATTTTAATTTCCATACAAATATTGAATAATTGGCAGGTGAATAAATAAATGAATCTGGATAAACTTACTGGATGAAGAAAAAGCCCTTCCGCATGTATTACAAGAATATGGTTTATGTCCCGTGTGAGTTCTGGTGTGCATCTCCAAGTCTTTAGCTCTCTTACATCCTTTCTGACAAATACTACAAATATATGGTCTTTCGTCACTATGCAGTTTCATGTGAGCCTAAAATATATAACACGACTTGGTTAATTACAAGAGAGCGATTCCTCCTTTTTATCCTTACAGATTATAGGACTTAATATGGTGAATATGGTGAATTGAAAGAATTTTAAAATTATGTAAAATTCATGCCTTGAATAAATATAAGGTAAAAAAACACGCATAATGTACAGTGTATTGCCAATTACCATGGTAAATTGTTTACATGGTACTTATTAGTGAGCCGTAGACTAGCGGTCAATTATTCCAACTGAGTTTCATACTACATAGGTATTTCGCCTGGTCATTTGTAATCTGATTCCATGAACAAGTTCAGATGGAACCACCCCAGAAGTAATCACTTTCTAATGTAAAAGGAATCATTGTATTTGGATGATGTGGTTAAGAATTATCGCTGAACATGCAATCATAAGATACTTTCTTAAATAAAATTGTTGAAATCATTCAGCAAGGTAAATTACCACTGAACATACATAAAAAAAACATGTTGAATTGACAACCTTTTTTAGGCAGTTGTAAAATAAAACTATATGATAATTAGTACCAAAATCAAATAGAACTCTTCCGTTGAATGTTGATAAATATAAATACGGGTAATAAACTAAAGAAAGCTACGATCAATACATGGAAATTAAATGTAGAATTCAACACTTCAAATTGGTTTCATGAAAATTTTGAGTTTTAAGAGTATGGATTGGCATATTTCAAAGTCTTCAATTATACAAAGGCACACTTCCTTTTCTTTTACTAAAAAATAATAGAAAAATACGGTAAAATTTTTATTTTTTTATTTGCTCTAAAGCTTATAGCTTTCATTGGTATTTTCGTGATCGCTGTTATTTTTGACCTCTAAATCATTCTGTTTTATTCATATCCCTCACACAATAATGCCGACCGCCGTGGCAGTTGGTAAGCCGTTCGGTTTCTGTGCGGGCCTCCTGGGTTCGATTCCCAGCAGAGGAGAAATTTATTTAAATTCATTTCTCATGCAAATATTGCTTCTCTGGGCTGGAAACACTGGTTAGTTGGAAGAAAATGCCACGCCACTTGCACAGAGTGCAAGGAAGTGTTCATTATTTATTTATTTAATAATGTTCTCTATTCTTGAAGGATTTGTATAAGAAGTTGTAATTTGTAACAAAAACACAAAGCCTAACTCTAGGTTTTTTATCACAGATAAATACATGAAAAAAAAATAACAAACCTTCAAGTTACTTTTATGGGAAAATGCTTTAGTACATATTTGACATTTGAATGGTTTCTGTCCCGAGTGTACGTAGACATGTCTGGATAATTTGGTGGAGGTTCCAAATACTTTGTTACAAGTCTTGCACTGATATCCTTTCGGATCATCTTTCATATCTTCCATACAGTTCACTTCCTCGTAAGTGAAACCGAGGAGTTCTGAATGGCTCTTCAAAGAGGATGGAATCGTATGAGATAGATCTGTTAAAACACTGTCACCGAGAGGCAAATCTGATGCAGAAACTGAAAATTGGGATACAATTTTTTAATGAATATTATGTTATTATAATAATTATGAATAGTCAACATGTTGATAAAAAACAAATTTGGTCAACAATTAAAAATGTATAAGAAAGTATATATTTATAAACAAACCATTTGTATTTCGATTGAGAATAATATCTGGACTGCAATGTATTTGTTCTGAATAATTTGTTGTGATTGTCGGTGTAAGGGCGAAAAATCTCTCTCTTTTTATCTTTTTTCTCATTGACATCTTTGAAGCTTCCAATGTTGCTTTATGCTGGCGGAGTGTTTGATCT
The DNA here is from genome assembly GCA_963576475.1 of Molanna angustata. NCBI lineage: Eukaryota > Metazoa > Arthropoda > Insecta > Trichoptera > Molannidae > Molanna > Molanna angustata. The sequence goes on along the minus strand of OY754968.1, from coordinate 2,673,935 downwards.
GATTTTTCACATTGTTTCTTAAATTGAAATGAAATGTCTAATTTGATAATACATTCATTGCAGATTTGCGAAGGCAAACCATCTGATTCCCATACCTGAAAAAAAAACGTTAGTAAATTTATTTTTTATCATTAAGGTATGATACTAGTTTTTACTAACAGTTTAATTAATATTTGAATCTTTTTTAAGAAAATTCGTACCTGTACCGAAGCTAATGCCATGATTTTTCGATAAATATGAACTCGAAATATTGATACCATGACACCATTTGAGCAACAACAAACCCTACAAATTTTAGTAAAATCCAAATTTTCTGAAATATTTGAGATGTTTTCGGTCATTGTAATATGCAAATAATAAAATAATATTTGTCACAACAAAACAACGCAATCTATACTAATACAAAATACGAAAATACAACAAAAATTGACAGATGAATTTATGAATGTTCGTGTATTTGATCTATGGTTATACAAATATTGTCACAGCATTCGTTACAGAAAAACAAATCTAATTTTGCCCTAGGAAAAAAAACATTTCTAACAGTCCAATAAAATAGAAAGACGATTGAGATGTTAAAATTAAAAAAAATCATTTTAAATTTTAAGTATGTAATTAAAAAAACAAGACGGAAGTTTCATAAATAATCATTTTGTTTTTATTGTAGACCTTGTTATGGCTGAAAAAAATTGCATTGGGTAAGACAAGAACCTACCAGCCTGACGCAGAGGCTGGGCCCCGCCAAATTTACAGCCACCACGTGACACGCCTGGCGAAAGAATGTTGCTGTACCCTGGGGCTGCACCTTCTGATCGGCGTCTCTTCGTACTCGGTTGTGTTTAATTGTTATATGCCAGGTGTTTTTCTTTGTTTCTGTTTTTTTGTACTTTAGTTGCTTGTTGTGTTTTTATTTATTCATTTGCCATGGACTTTGCGAAAAATAATGATATTCTGAATAAATGCGCCGTACTGAAAGAATTTTATCACCATCATTCTTCTCCTTTTCTTCCTCACATTGGCTTTGATGTTTCCTCTGGTTGGAGAGAGGGCTCATCAAATTTATAAGTCTGCAGTAAACTACATCTTCAAGAAAAGGCTAAAGCAAAAATATTTATCTGACAACAGGGCCGGATAAATCATAAAACAATCAGGAACAAGAAGTCAGGGCGGTAGTCTTAAAAAGGCCGCTTAAAATTCTAAAATGTTATATAAATAAAAAATCCACAGGTATGGCGCTCGGTTCTCTTTTGTTGTAGCTATTTTTTTTGTAAACAACTATATAGGTAGGTTTAGGTAATATTAACAAACTAATTCATTTTAGACCCAATGTAATTTTACATAATTTTAAATTGTTCTACATTTAAAATTCCAAAAAAACTGGGGGGGGGCGGATTCAAATTTATTGTTACGGGCGCAAACACACGTTTATCCGGCCCTGTCTGACAACACCTGATTACATCTTCCTCTCCTCTTCCTTTCCATATCCTTTAGTTTTCCTATCATTGCTATGAATTGTTTTTATTGTTTTTTTTTACTTTTCTTCTGCTGTATTTTTTTATTTTGTAATATGATAAACTGATTGCCATAGTGCACATTGTTTTGTATACTTAACACTTACTCTGGTTGGTTGGAAGAAATTACCATTAGACAATAAGCCCACCAGTGTACTAATTATATGTATAAAAATATTAAAATAAATAAATAAATAAAATAATGAAATTTATGGAGCATTTTCAATTCGATTATGTGTGTGTATATGTATGTATGTATGTGTATATATATGTATAAATATTTATGTGTAACATAATAATTTTTCGTCATCATAATATATTATTTTAGTTGTTTACATATAAGAACTATATAAATTGCCACGCATAATTATTAAGAAATTGACATACTGAAATAGTGATAATGGGCTTTACCAAAAAATCCAATTCCTATACACATGGCTTATTTTAATTTTAATTGTATATCTTCCTTCTCTCTCCCTCTCACACAAATACCCGTTTGTCTGTCCCTTTTCCAGTACCTCATTATATGTCAGGTTTTCCCATCATTAATAGCATTATATACATACATTTATCTATTTATCTGTTATAACCTTTGTTTAATTTCGTATAAAAGAAATGTGAACTGTGTACTCAACACCAGTTGATTATGGCCTTATAAGCGGAAACGGTCGTCGGGAGAAAAATAAAATAAATTGTGGAATTATATATGTGTTCATATTAATCATTGTCGTAATAATAACTCTTCTGTTTGTGTCACATTTCAGACGTATTTGTTCTATGAAGCTAGCTAATTTTTTTATAGTATAAGAATAATAAAATTAAAATAACATGGAAAATAAATCATTTTATTAAACACTACGATTGTTGTTGTGACTACAAATATCAAACTAATTTTATCTATGACTACTCTAGTGTATAATATACATATTATATAAGATTAAATACTATTTATTCTATTTAAAACTACAAACCACTACAAACAAAATTATCCCTATATAAAAGGTTTTAAGAGTTATTATTCAAAACAACTTTGAGTGCAGATAAGTTAAAATGTACATACTCTTTAACTGCCAAAATACAAAACAATCTGCAATGACAGCTAAATACAAACATTTTTGTTTTCTTTTCATCGCTTAGAATAGCCAGACTGCTTTATTATTTTTAAATAGACTGCATAAGATCAAAATAGTTTATTGTTATTTGTGTTAAATTGGTAATTATATTATCGAAAGATGCACAAGGATAGTCCACAACTAACGGTAGCTCACTTATTATTGTCTGGTTCATCAATGTTGGCCTTAAAATACTCACCGTCCTGTGAAACAGTGTCTTATGGAACATTTGGAAACATACTTTTGTATGGCATAGTAGGATTTATTCGTTATGGTAATTTTTATTACATTTCCTTGTATATTAATAGGATAATTCTATACTATAAAGCATTAAAGACTATTAAGAATAAATTAGATCCACAAGTGATCAATTTTGCACATTCTTTTGCAGCTAGATATATTTGTCATTAATAATAAAAAAATACTGTAAAATAACACAAGAGCTCATACATCTCACACTCGTACAAAAATGGTATAAACATTAAGGCATACAAGCTACAATACTCTAAATAAAAATATTGTATATATAAAAAGAAAAGTAATATTCGTCTAAATGTAAAAAAAGTACACAAACCACGACACTGCACTATTAAGATGGGTCGATGGCAGAAAGGTTAGCACATTGGGTTAGTAATCCAGTGGTCGCGAGTTCGAATCCTGCCTCGACCGATTTCGTTCACCTATAGCACAAGCTTTTATGTTTATTTTAGGGAACGTAGGAAGATGTATATGTACTTGTTTAACAAGGACATATTCATTTTTTATTAAATAAAAAAATATATACTGAAAGACTGTTTATATGTGGTTTTATTTTATTTTATATTTATCTTGGGCAACTAGCAGGCATAGTAACAGATAATGTCAAACATTGATTTAACATGCACCAAATAACAAGATACCACATTCTGGAGATGTACAGTATTAATCGTCACACAGATCCAGACTGAAAACAATTAAAAACTGTGTCTCCACCGGGAACCGAACCGAACCAATTTGTAGTAGTCAGATAACTAACCAACTGAGCCACAAAGGTTGATTTCGACAAGTATTTAATTTTCCCGATAAATGTTCCATTTAAGTGGGTGGGATGTATGCTTTTATGTATTTTTAAGTGCAAAAAATACAAAAGAATATATTTTTGACTGACTGCTGTCGCATGTATTTTATTTTATTTATTTAGGTAAAATAAACAGGATTAAACCTACAATTATTTTACACAATTAATCTTAAAAAATAATTACATCACTGTGTATAACATTTCAAATTTTAAAGTACAAAAATTAAAATAAACCAAAAGCATACAAGGTAGTAGGTACAACAATTAAAATAAATTAAAGCATACAAGGTAGTAGGTACAAAAATCAAAATAAATGTATTAAGTCTACAAAGTTCATTATAAATTATTTATACTGACTACCAATTCAAAGAATATTTGAAAAACTATAGTTTTACTTCCACTTATTTTTAACAATTAACTTTTAACAACTTAATTGGAATGTTTTCAGACTTTCGTCCATCTTCAGCAACGTTGTTAATATGTTAAAAGGTAATTGTTAAAAGTTAGTGGTTAGAAGTAAAACTATAGTGTTTCAAATATTCTTTGAATAGTTAGTCAATATAAATTATTTATGTTTGTTTATATTTATTACAAATTATATAACTGAGTTGCATAATGCTTTGTGTACTCAAATTTTTCACGCTACAAGTGCACACCACACATCAAAAAACATTACATAATTATACATTTTTGACATGTAGTATTTTATTTTTTTAAATCATAAGCACAAATATATATTTTTAATCTTTTATTATTTTTTAGTCTTTCAAGAATTACAGTGGAAATCATTTCACATGGAATACCTTGCTAAATGAAATATCTTAATTCACCATTTAATTTGTATGGTCAATATGAAAATAAATTTTTAAATGAAACAATTAAATTGAATGATCCTGTAGAAATATGATTGGTAGGAAATCCTTTCATGCATGTCATCATACTATTTCCTTATTTGGTATAGGTATGCATGCCATGACACATACATAGCATTCAACGGGGTAGAAAACAGCAAACTTGCTAACAAAAAATATCTTTTGATTTAATGTTAAATGATTTTAACTGTATTTTATTCAATTTTATATATCGTCCACTAGATAGTATTTCTTATTTAGAATTTTACCTAAGTTGACTTATTTATCATTTGAAACAGTACAGTTCCTGCCATCTATTGGTACCATCCAAAAAGGGTATAGTCACTAATTATTTTACCTCATGATGAAAACAGTTAGTGTTTTTAAAAAATGCAGTAACATTTAACTTCACTAATTCAGATTGTGATTCAAATTAATGTTATTATCAAAATTATAGGAATTTATTTCAACAAACACATTATAATTTTTTTATGCAATTATTAAATAGTTTATTCTTTCTCAGAAATTTTCTTAGATGTGAGTAGTAGGTACTGCACTGTGAAGGATGATATTTTTGTGTTTTTAGAAAGTTATAATCACCAAATAATTTTCAGCTATTCCAGATTTGCACTATAACATAAGAATGAGTGAGTTTCTAGCTGTCACACACATGCTTACAAGAAACTTAGCATTACCTTGCGTGGTCACATATTTGTACTTGATGTTGGGATATTCTCCGGACATAGCTTACGCCCATTTAATTTTGGGTGCTGTACCCGTTCTACTGTATTTCCTCAAACACGGAGTAACTCCCTTAACAGACTTTGTTTTGGCGGGGAATATTATATCATTGACATATATATCTTATTTGTTTGGCAACGTTTGGGGTATCGGCCTTGCTGTTTGTCAAATTTTGAATCATTTCTTTTTGAACCAATTCAAAGACAACATCACAGCACCAGTAGATTGTTTGTTTGTAGTTGGAATGTGCTTTTTCAATATCTTTGCTGTAAAAACGCTTAAGAATTATTGAAAAATATATATCTCATATTCATTGTTTGTTATATTATTATATTATACAATTTATCAAATACTCTATATTTTGTAATGTTTTGTACTTTTGATAATAAAGAGATTTATTAATAATCCAATGAAGTTTTTATACAACTATACTTCCTAAGAGTGTAATCCTGCAAAATTTGCTTTAAATAATGAAAAAGAAAAGAATATTATAAAAATTTGCTGTTTGTATTGGGTGCAATAAATTATTCATAATGTACAAATAAAGATGTAGCCTCAAAGACTACCTATGCATAGCTGCATACTGGGGTGAAAATGTTTACACACAACTCAGACCAAAGACCTTACTCTTGACTTTCAAATTCAATCCCAATTTCTTATTTTCCCTAAGAACCTACCTTTATAATGGAGAATAAGGCAGTAGCTATGTTTTAATTAGATAATTTCAATGTACGCAGGATACAGGTAGGTAAGTTCTAAGCAAAAATTTGAAATTGGGATCGAATTTGAGAGTCAAGAGTAAGGCTACAGAGCTTTTAATTTAATTTACCCTTTATCTACAAAGTCAAATTATATGGTTTCTGGCAAATATACATGTAAAGGACGTTTATGCAATTATTTTCTGTTCCTTTCGGAATATTTGTTCCACAGTTATCAAGTCCTCTAGAATATTGCATATCTAGGACATCTTTTTTCTTCAAGCCCCTCTATGTTACAAATCATAGGATTTTGATTTATTGTAATGTTTCCGACAGTTCTATACTGGAAGATGCGTCTTAATTGAATCACCAACACCTACTTTTTCCTTTTACTGCTATATCTTGGTCCAGTCAGTGCATATATTTTAAACTATATCTGACACCAACACTGAGCGCAGTCCGGAGACATGGAGGGCTATGCAGCTAGTCAGCACCCAGCACTGATGTACAGTGAGCCTCTCCTGAACAATTGTCGATGTTGGACCGGGTAAGAAAAACTTGAGCCATTTACCCTGGACGTGGTAGTCTCATCTAGACCGCCCGTCCACAGGCTACCTGGCGTAGTCCTTGTTATTCCACGTGTTGGTGATGTCCTCGGTCACCTGGGATGATCCGTTTGCACCCACCAAGTGCATGCAACACAGTTAGAGATTGAATTAAAGTCAGGAAACAGCCTGGGATGATGGATGACCTTACTGGCACAACACAGTCGAGGGGATTCTTTGTGATTGCCCTTGGCAGGCAACTTTGCCGAAACTCATCGAGGCCTCCACAGTATAGCGGAAGGGACAGTCCTTGGGAAAACCTATATATCGACAAAAAATATTTATATTAATTATCGATAGTTCTAGGTAGGTGCCTTTTAAAATAGGCACTCACCCGTAAAATAGGGGCGTCGGACTTCTCTCGCTCAGTCATATGACGACTGACAGGCCGGCATCATATTCTCTATTGATTTGGCATCTGGTGAACTCCGGGCTAGTAAACAAGGGTACCATGATGGATGAATATTCAATAATTCTGAATATTAGAGCAATAAATAAACAAATTTTTTAATAAAATATGGTAGAAAGTTGAAAAGATGATGGAATAGCCTCCAGATGTCCGCAGTGCAAAAGCACTTTCTCTTAAGGTCTGAAAGCAGCTTTGCTTCGTAGAGCAACATAAGACAGAATATAAGCGCCCTTGGAATGATCCTGAATCATTTAACGGCGCTATATAAATTATTTATTATTATAAAGTCTTTTGAGTTATGTGTGACATCGTGGGTCTGATTCCCAATATAGAATATTATATTCGTTCAAAAATATTTTTTATATCCCTGCATATAAATTGGTTATTGGGAAGATATTTTCAATTGGCAAAAAGCTTGCAACTTTCATAAAATTCAAAAAAGTAATAATATTTTTTGAAGATGTCAGTGTTTGCTCCTATGGATTCAATTGTCATTATGACAGCTACATGACAGTTGTCACGTGTGTATTTGAGTAAATGAAGAAATTTTAAAATATTCAAAATGAATGAAAATATTGTACATTCGTCTTTGAATTACACAAATAAAAATATACTAGCCCCAATGGTGCGAATTGGCACACTTCCTATGAGACTATTGGCACTAAAATATGGAGCTGACTTAGTTTATTCGGAAGAATTGATCGATTGGAAATTCCTGAGATCTGTTAGAAAAATAAATGGTATTTAAGCAATATTTTTAACACAATAATATTTATTATGATTCAATTTCCGTGGTCTATCAACTTCTTAATGAAAGTAATGATATTTCATTTGCATTTCCAGATATACTTGAAACTGTAGATTATGTTGACCAAACTGATGGAACTATTGTATTTAGAACATGTGCAAAAGAAAAAGGCAAAATCGTTTTACAAATAGGAACATGTGATCCAGACAGAGCAGTCAAAGTAGCGAAAATGGTGTAAGTTTAACTTCTCTGTTAAGTTTAATGTAAATTTTTTTTAGATATTTTTATTATTTTACATTACTTCTCAGGCAACTAACATGTACTATTTCAAATATTAATTCAATACACACCCAATAACAATTTGCCATATTCTGGAGACTTACGATACTAATTGTATCACAGATCCAGACTGAAAACACAATCAAAAACTGGTCTCCTCCGCGAATTGAACCCGAGACCTTTGGATCAGCAGTCAGATCAATCAACCTATTGAGCCACGAAGGCTGACATATTCATTTATATTATGTATTTCAGGTTGTACTTAAGCTATCATAGTAAACATTTGACATCTAATAATCAAAAACATGATTAGTAGCATTATTCTTGGGATGTTACTAGAACCAAAGATATTACTCTTATGTATTACTTCTGTTCTGAATATTTAAAATATCTTCTTCTTTATCCTCGCCATGTCCCGTTACACGGGGTCGGATTTCCTAACCATGAAGCGCCAATAGCTTCTCTGCTGAGTATCTTCCTTTTTTAGACCCAGTTTCTTCATGTCCCTTTGGACATTCGTCAGCCAGGTGGTTTGGGGCCTTCCCCTCCCCCTCCTCTCAGTAGCCATGGAAAGGCACTTCTTCACCACATGTTCATCCTCCCTTCTCATTATATGGCCAAACCATCCACCTCTGTCTGGCCTCTGTTACCTTCTCAGATATAGGTGTATTTAAAATAAATGAACATTTAAAATTTATGAAATACAATTCAAATTTAAAATATTTTTTAGTGAACAAGATGTAGCAGCTGTAGATATTAACATGGGTTGTCCAAAAGAATTTTCAATTAAAGGTGGAATGGGAGTGGCACTCCTGGGTCAGCCGGAGAAATCTAAAGCCATTTTAAAGAAATTAGTCGACAATCTTTCAATACCAGTCTCATGCAAGATACGAATATTCCCCACGCCTGAAAAAACACTCACAGCTGTGGAAAATCTAGTATCTTCGGGAATTTCTGCGATTGCCATACACGGTAGAACAAAAGACGAACGACCACAACATTTCGTTCATACAGATGTAATAAAATATGTGGCTTCACGGATAAAAATACCTGTTATTGCAAAGTAAGTTTTTCTAAATTCATTAGAATATAATGGTATAATCTATTGGGTGCTTAATGGAAATATCTAATTAATATATACCTACCAATTTATAATACATATATGCATGCATGTATACAAACAATAACATTTGATGTCATTCAGTTATCAAACAATAACATTGTGTAACAAAAAGATAAATCATTTGTAATAGGTACAGATTTTATTGTTTGGTTATAAAATACAGACTATATTTTCCAGATCTTATTCCTTATGAGTAGTTCCGTCATTTGGTTAAACTGGGTTTATCAAGGGATTATGTTTGTAGCAGTTTTAAGCTTTGCTCCCATAAATTTTATAAGGCATTCTCTGTAAATTTACTCGATGGATGGACAGTGTTGATGCCGATGCCTCCACAATAGATATTTGAAACTGGAGAACGAAGGCAACGGATAGACGGGATGGAGGAGATTCCTGGTTCAGCCCACCCCGGGCTGTCGAGCTTATGATGATGATGATTCTCTGTAAATTTATGTTGGAGATGTTTCACATTTCAGTGGCGGATCCAAGGAAATTGAAAAATTCAGTGACATTGATAGATTTCGAACAGCGACTGGTTGTACCAGCGTGATGTTAGCAAGAGCCGCTGAATGGAACTGTTCAATATTCAGAAAGGAAGGTCTTCTTCCTATGGACGATGTTATAGTTGAATATCTCAAATTGGCAGTTGATTACGATAACTCTCCGTCTAACACAAAATATTGCATTCAGAACATGCTGAGGGAGTTACAGGACACACCGAGAGGAAGACAATTTTTAGATTGTCAAACATTAAATCAAATTTGGTAACAATTTTTATATAAATGTGATTATCTTACTAATCGGGCACTTGAATAGATTTTTCAAAAATAAAACTAATCAAATCCGGCAGAAGTTAAAAATGGTTGATGTGTTTGCAATTTAAAATTTCTAATTATAATTCCTTACCTTCAGCCCTCCCATCCCCTCAAGATCCTTCTGTCTTTTTAGATCCTTGCGTCCCCTTCATCCATCAAAGATAACTTCTGTTGGCATAAATATTTCCTTATCCCGCACATTAATGTTGAAATTTAATGAATCATCGCACGGTTGTAAATGCAGTGCCGTTGTAGGTAGCCAGTACCCACTAACACTACATTGATTTTTATGTGACCCCTTCAGTGATGATGTGGCTATTCTTATTCTTTTGTACTCTTACAGTTATATATATTTTTCCTCTTATGTTATTATATGTACATGTTTTCTGTCAATGCGTGTACGTGTTTTATATGAATTACTAATATATAATAGTCTGTAATTGGCTCAATTTATATGTAATTGTTTTATATAAAAAAATGTACAGCTGTTGACTTTTTATAAAAATAAAATAAAAATAAATCATTGAAATTGTATTTGGATGAAATGTGACATTTTCTTATTTTTTTCTAATACAACTTTATACACTATAAAAATAATAAACACGTTGTAAATGCTGAGTGAAGTAGAAATTAGCTTATTTTTGTTTTAGTTTCGTTTGGACCTTGATAATGCCAAATCACCTTGGCGAAAATGTTCGGTCGTTAGTATAAAAATATTGTGGAAATATACAAAGTTATTTATTTATTCATTCAATAATAAACACTTCCTTGCACCCTGTGCAAGTTGCGTGTTTATTGCCATATAACAATTTCTTGCAACTAACCAGTGCTTTCAGCCCAGAGAAGCCATATTAGTGTGAGAAATTAATTAAATTTATTTTTCCCTCTGCTGTAGATCGAATCCAGGACACCTGCACAGAAACCAAACGGTTTACCAAATATGCTACGGCGGTCGAATTATCTTATATTGTATTTATCTTATTGTTTATTTCAGTTCCATTTGGGGTTTGAGTGAATACTGTACAAAAGTACAGACAGAATTTCAGGCTCGTGGAATACAAGGAAGATGGCAAGTTTGTCCTGAGCTTCTGAATCCACCAAATAAAAAACGGAAAGTTCATGTTTTAGAAAATGTTACACAATTAAAGGTTAGTATGTTTTGTATAGATAAAATCTTTCTGTTATTTATCCACAAATAATAATAATCATACCCGTGTTATTTTCAATAGTCCTATTGTCTTCTAAGATGACAGCAGACAAAATAGGATTTCACATTGTTCAGCAATATGGTTCACCACCCATTCTGAATGTACTGCTTTTTTTGTTGAGACGAGAATGATTTGGTGAGACACTCCCATATACCTGTCATTGGTTACCCCACATGCCATGATGGTATGATGATGATTGTCTTTTCAAACTATTATACAGTATCAACAAAAAAATTAAAACAGTATAATGTCTTAAGTTGTGTAATTTTGTATGATTTCTGACTAAGTCAGTTTTGTTTTAAATAATTTCAGATGTGTTTTCTTCGTGCTAATTATCCTAACGATGTTGACCTACCAAAGACGGTGTTGCACGTTTGGGCAGGAAAAAAAGGAATCAAGCTGCCAACATACCAAACTGTAAATGATGAGAAGCTATTTAGAACAATTATAAAATTCGAAGATAAAAAATATGCTTCGACATTTTGGGAAAAAAATAAAAAGTTTGCAGAACAGGGAGCGGCATTGGTGTGTCTTTGTTCACTTGGCATTGTTGGTGAAGATATTTTAAAAAGTAACGGAAGCTTGTTATGACAATAAATATAAATATTAAAATAAACAAAATATTTTATTTTTGTAAATCTACATGCATATTATTTTTTATGAAATGTTTAATTTTTAGTTAGGTATAATGTTTAAAGCAATATTTTTAGTACCGTTTGTTTTTTCTAAGACAAGACAACTGAAAAATATTCATGGATGAGGTAAAAACATTCACCGAGAGTATACCCAAGATAAGGCAAAAACTTTTATTGAAAGTATTCACAAAAAATAGGCAAAATAATAATAATTTATTAGAGAAATACAATAGTAAAAATAATAATAATATTATAAAAACTTAAAAAATTAAATCTAAAAAAATTCTAGTTTAATAACTAATTTAATTATTAATTTATTAATTAATAACTAATTTAATTATTAATTAATTTTAATTCTAATCAATTCCAAATTCTAGTAATATAAAAACTTTTGAAGAAAAAATTAGAAAATAAACCGCTTTAGGTAACGAGATTAAAAGAATTTGGCATTCTCATAAAATAATAATATTTCGTTCATTATTTCAGCCACTGGAATTATTCTAAAATCGTTAATCCGTAATTTAGAAATTATAGATATATCGAAAAACTTAATAATAAAAATGCAAAAAACGGTAATAATGAATACATGTAGAATCGTTAAAGATTTTTTAAACGTTAATATTCGGGAATCAGTAGGGTTGTTAGGTAGTATAGAGACCTCCTCAGAGCCTAATCCTTTGATATTTTAAGTATCTGGATGGGTGAACTATTCCCAATTGAAAGCTTGATGATGCGTTTGTTGCATTTTATTTTGCTCTTTTAAATAATTTACAATTTACGCATTGATCTGCTAATTCTTTTGAGGAAGTGTATAATGCTAATAATAATAATTGAGTCTTATTATTTGTAGTGCTTAATTGTTATTAATATCATTAGTAAATCGGCCAGCGCCGTAAAAAAGGACAATAAGATAATTAAAAAAAATGGAAATTCTCCCCGAAAATAAGGAAGCCTTAGGAGTTCAGGAAAATTCACAACTCATTCAAATTCACAGTTTCATTTTTAAATTTACCATTAAGATTAATATTATAAAAGTTCACTAACAATCTTCAGACATTCATACATACAGGTACAATGAGAAAATTATTTTAAACATTAGCAAAGTGTCACTAGGTTTCAGTTTAAATTTCTCTCCACCTCATTGTTCCATTTTATGCCCAGCCCCTCTAGACAACGTGTCATTTAGCTCAAGAAAAGATAACTCAGTGTATGAAAGTGACAGTTGCCAGTCACGTGACTGGGAACTGTCACTTCCTACATTCATTTATCTTTTCTTGAGCTAAATGACACACGTTGTCTAGGGGGTAGGAACGAATAATGGCTCTGTCCCAATTTTGTCAAAATAAGTAAATAAACATATTATATTTGGCTCAGTTTAGTCACAGCAACTATATTCACACTAGATCCTGCATACCGGCTTAAAGACGGTACTATAAACATAATATTAAGATATTTAATTCTTGCAATCCAAATCGAGAATAAAATATAAGTATACTATTTTTTTTTTTAAACCCATCTAGAGACCTTCTCACGTCGACTCAATAGTAGTCCATTGTGATAATTTGCCTCCTAGACGTCATTCCATAGTCCTTTCTCCTGGAAGAACTGTAAAATCCTTTGTGGATCGGTGTCTCTGATTTGCTTTTGATCAGCAATATGCAAACCTATTTTCTTTACTCTTGTTTGCATTAGTGGGCCACATTTTGTAAGTAGATGCATCGGTGTTTCATGTTCATCCATGCAGAACCTGCATAGGTACATTTCCGATAAATTCATCGTGCATAGATGTTTATTGAGTCTACAGTGACCTGTTAAGATTCTAGTAAGAATCCTTAGGTTGTTCCTGCTCATTATTAGGATCCGCTTAGAGTGTGTTGAAGAGAATCCTGAAATGAGTGCTTTTGAATGTCTATGTCCTGGAGTAGATAACCAGAGTTCAGTGGCATTGTCAAGCATTCTTTGGTAAAGTGTTGATTTAACAATACTATTAGCTAGGAGACAGTGAGGCTCCGGCCCATAGGTAGCTGTGTCCGCTCCCCTATTTGCCAGAGCATCAGCTTCCTCGTTACCTTTATAATTGGAGTGTCCAGGTACCCATCTTAATATGATTTTGTTGCCATAGTTTACTGAGATAAAGTCTTCAGCGTTTCAATGCAGTCTAATACTGTTGATGAAGTTACTGTGAAGGAATCAAGAGCTTTAAGAGCGGCTTGACTATCAGAGTAAATGTATATTCTGTGGTTCTTATAATTCCTGCTTAGGTTTTCATAGGCACAGAGTGTTATGGCACATATTTCTGCCTGGAAGATCGTTTTTTTTTTTTGCTTAAGGCAATTCACCCTTTAAAGAGTGCTATGTGCCAATTATTTCATGTCAGAGGAGAAAAGTTAATTTTATTATAAATTTATGTCATCTAAATAGCCCATAATTTCTAAATAGCCCACTTTGCCAGTGTGGTGATGAGGATGAGACAATTGATCATGTATTTTTTAGCTGTAAAAATAATTCCGCCTTCAAAAATATATACAAACAATTAATTAAAATCACTCACCAATCTCCACTTAATATCCAACATCTTTTGTCTCTTAATAATTCACGTGTACTGTCCGTTATTTCAAAATTCCTTTCATTGGAAGATCGTTGCATACTGTCCCAAGTGCTTGTGGATCTTCACCCTAGGCACTTGCCCATATATGCCTAATCCTATACCATTCTTTTTCTTGGATCCATCGGTGTACCATATGAGTGCACCATTGGATTCCTGATACCAAACATCTGCTATTGTAGTTTTGGTTTGTATTTCTACTTTGTATGGTTTTTCAAAGTTGTAAACAGTTAATATTTTATCTGTTGGGAATGCAAGTAGTTTGTCTTGAAATTTTATTTTGTTTAGATTTGCTTGGATTTCTAAATTTGTGTTTAGTTTATTTCCCCTTGTTAGTCTTATAATACCTTCCTTTGCCATTTTTTCAAGGTATAAATGGAGAGGTGGTAGACTAATCATGGCCTCTAGAGAAGGGGTGGGAGTTATGTGTAAGGCTCCCGTAATGAGCAAGCAGGCTAATCTTTGTAAACGTTTAAGTTTATCTACACAGCCTTTTTGTTGTAGTTTGTCATTCCAAACTGTTACGGCATAAGATACTATGGGTCTTATTATTGTAGTGTATGACCACAGAGCTTGTTGGGGTTTTAGTCCCCAATTATTCCCTATGAGTCTATGGCAAGTCCATAATGCTTTGATTGCTTTTTGAGCAACTTTTTCTACATGTTGTGTCCATGTTAATTTACTATCCAATGTTATACCCAGATATTTTACTTCGTTAGAGAAGTCCAGTTTTTTTCCAAAGAATATTGGAGGTGAGAGTTTATTCAACTTTCTTTTCTTAGTGAAAGGTACAGCAGTTGTTTTATTTGCATTAACTGTTAGTCCATTATCTTTGCACCATTTTTCAACTATTTTTAGTGCATTTTGTAACAGATCAGAGATTGTTTCACATTCTTTCCCTCTGATTGTAATGACTATATCATCTGCATAGCTTTGTGTATTATATCCACATTCGTTCAGTGTGCATACTAGGCCATCCACAGCCAGCGTGCACAGGAGTGGTGATAAGATTCCACCCTGCGGACACCCCCTGTTTGTTTTAGCCTTAGTAGTCTCGTCCACCAGATTAGTTATGATGTATCTATTCGATAACATGTTGTCAATCCATTTTATTATAGTGTTGTCTACACATTTCTGTCTTAGTCCACTAATTAGTACGCTTATTGGTACTGCAATAGTATACTTGGTCCTCATTCTGACTTTCGCCCCTGCAGAGTTTATTTCTTTGACGTATTTAATTCTTGAATGTAACTCACAAGTACACCATTAAACAAACCTAACATTCGATGGTCTCAGACATTCAAACCTTTATTAATAATTTAGAAGAGGTGTTGAGTGACATCATATTTCTACACCTTAAAATAGCTTTGTTATAAGCACTCGCAGATGAGTGGATAGTCATAAATCAGAATAGTTTAGTCATTATATTTAATACCATCTGTAATCCGACTGCCGTGGCACAGTTGGTAAGCTGTTCGGTTTCTGTGTGGGCGTCCTGGGTTGATTCCCAGCTAGGGTTGCCAACCATACTTTATAAAAACGTATCCTACTTTATTTTTGGTAAATATACTTTATACTTTTGCATACAAATAAAGTATGTAAAAAATACTTTATTTTCAATCTTTTTTTGTTGAGTTTTTGAAAAAAAAAACAATAATATTTTAATTATTACTACTGGGTTCCAGTAAAACTTTGGTAATGTCCAATCCAGAGATGGCACTAAAAACGCGGAATCAAAAAATAAGGCTGATTCTGACATTTGTCACAGTCACAGATCGACGAAATTGTACAAACATTGTCCGTTGTTTTTGTTTATTATTAAAGGATCCATTTTTAATTAATTATTATTGTTTAAAATGGCGAGTAATTCTGACAGTATTAGTGATACACCAACACAAGTAATGAATCTAAAGTGGCGAGAAGAGAGAAATAGATCGTCAATAAATTTGATTAAAAACGAATTGTTTATTTATTTAAATTTTGAATGTCAAACAAGCTTCGAAACATTTAAAGATAGCAAAAAATTGTTAGCATGTGCTAAAAGCACACAAAAATATGTTAAGGCAATAAAAAAATAAAATTATGAAAAATACTTTTTTTTCTCCCAAATACTTTATTTTTTTCCTATACAAACCATTTTCTACTTTTTTTTTGTCAAAAAAGTTAGCAACCCTATTCCCAGCAGAGGAGAAATTTATTTAAATTAATTTCTCATGCAAATATTGCTTCTCTGGGCTGGAAACACTGGTTAGTTGAAAGAAATTGCCATACGGCAATAAATTCACCACTTGTGCAGGGTGTAAGGAAGTGTTCATTATTATTTTTAATCCGGCATATACCATAACAGTGATGAAAAAGGATGCAATTTTAATGCATTGATAAAATCATGATTGGTTTCAGTCGTTTTTATTCCTCCAAGGTTTCAGTAAATAAAAAAAATTAGTAATGTTTTCATTATTTTTGTTTTTAATCGTTATTTTTTAAATTAACATTATTTCTCATTTCGTCCATTCTCATTTGTAATTCAGCATCTAGTAAGGATAATCTTTCTTTTGAAAGTTCAATTTTTTTCAGACACTCTGATAATTCATTCTGATATACTAAGAAGTTGTTGCAGTATGTCCATTGGATATCTTGGCCGACTTCCGTGATCTTTTGTAGTGGTTGAAATAGATTAGGATTCTTCAAGTCTTCTATTATTTGATTTGCCGTCAATTTACTCGGCCTGTTAGATTCTTGCGCTGAAGACTCCATTTTTCTTAAATATAACAGGAAGTTTAACTTTTTAAAGAAACAAAGGAATGTTATATTAAAATGCTACATTGTAAATGTAGCATTTCAACTTTTGACTAGTCATTAAAATGACAGTTAAAATGACAGACGACAGACAAACAAGAACCATAGACTTAATAGTATCTAAGGTGCGTTCCAAATCAGAGTGAGGCGCTCTGTTGGTACGACCTGAAGTTACAACGAGAGCGACATTTGGTCGATGTGTATTCGAACGGCACTGAGCGATGTTGGGGCGATTTAAAATTATGCGAGCGATGTTAGGGTGACTTAAAATTATGCGAAATTTAAAATTACGAGTTTGGTTTTACTTTAGTTGTGACAGTTTTGGTCAAAAATTATACTAAAATAGTGGTGGCATATTTTGTTTTGATGTTTATCGGATGTTTTGATCCGCATTTACCATTCCGCGATTCCGCATTCTGTTTCCGGTTAGCTCTCTGATTGGTTGAGATCTCGTAGTATTAAGTCAAATGAGCTTTGAATTTTTAAATTAAATGCGAAAAATTAAAAGAATATATAAATTTAATTTATAAAGCAACTCACTCACGCGAGTCGCTATTATTATTATAGACAAACTTAAACCTAACCTAAGAATGCAGAAAAGAAGAGCCGGTATTAGACGCTACTCACAGACATAGGTTGACAATTGACAATGCAGCGGATATAGTTTGGCGCGCATGCGCATTGGTATTTATTTTAGCCTAGCTAGCTTCTCGTTTAATTATAATCATCTCTGGTTGACAACATGGATGTTATATAATATTATATACATCCTTATATACATCCATGGTTGACAAACGCAAATCGCCTATTCCACACAAGCTACATTTCGATATTTTTTTTAAATGATTGATGTTTTCTATTTTTTATAGATAACTTTCTAATCAATATTGTATTAACCTAAGTGTTAAGTTATTTGAAATGTTAAGTAGTCATATATACCATCACACTGGCAAAAGGAGCTCTTTATATGCCAAGAGGCAATTAATTCAAATTTAAAGGTCCGTTTCCGCTGAATTTTCGATCAAAGTAAGCCGTCTTATTGAATTTGCCCTATTCCTTTAAATAATTTATACTCTGTACTCTAAACAATCTCAATGCAAGATGTCTTCCTGATAGCACGTTCTTTTGATATAATTCAGTTCTTTAGAACATGTTTTTTTATATAGTATATAGGCTTAGTGTGGAGTTCGAAACCATTAAACATCAACCAGTGTAGTTCATTAAGAAGATATCCTGTGTTACATATTTTGTCAGGTATATCAACCTTGAGTACCATAATATACCAATCAGCCAACCATTTTTGAAGTAATATATTGCTGGAAATAATAGGATGTTAAACTTAATTTATTTTATCCAAAATTTTGTTTGAATAAAATTAGCACATAAAATCATTTTTGTTTTCTCAATTATCAACTACCTTCTATCTGTGGCAGTATGATAATCAAAGTGGTGGTGATGGGACACAGTACATCGTGCTAAACTAATAGTAGAACTATATTGATGTCAGGAGTAAATATGGAATTTGTATAGATACAGTACATTAATTAAGCATATTATACCATAGCAAGTATTTCCCATGGAAAAATGTAGAATTCATCAAGGTTAACTTTCACCTAAAAGGAAGCGGCAGAAATTTGGCCAAAATTGAGGCAAAAGTATTTATGAACGCATTTATTATATCTAGACCAGATAACTAAAATGCTTTATAAGCTGGTTTGCTCAACAATCAGTGTAAAATGCATGACTTAGTTTCCCACTAGGTATTCTAGCCCAAGGATCAGCTTTTTAGATTACCAATAGTTTTCAACGCAACTATCTACAAGGTTGATATTATATGGAGCTGACAAAATATGTCACATAATATCACCTCTTCTTAACGAACTATACTGGTTGAAATGTCCTAATCGAGTAGACTACATTACTACATATAAGCTATTCCTGGGGGGCAAGTCTAGTCCAACCGGCGAAATCAAAACCCTCACGATTACCCATATCATGGATATAATTATTATATGGAGTTCTATAATATCTTTAGATGTCATAGAACTCCATATGATAATTACATCCATGATATGGGTAATCATGAGGGTTTTGATTTCGCCGATTGGACCAGACTTGCCCCCCTGATGTTGTTTAAGGCTCTGAGCGACTTGGCTCCACACTACATTCAAGAACTGTGTCAAAAGAATGTTCCATCTAAGACAGCTTACATTGAGATCATCTGGATCACAGAGTACCAACTCTGTAAAAGAATTGGACAGAATCAATAAGGCGGTTTCAGTGTGAAAGGGCATTTTAAGTGGAATAAATTGCCCCTTGACATACGTGGAGCTCAGAGCATTGACACCTTCGGTAGATTTCTAAAGACTGCCTTGTTTCGTAGAGCCAACAAATATGCTATAGCTCCCTTAGAGTAACCAAATCGCTAAACAGAGATTTGTAAATCCTAATTATTATTAGGTAGGTACATTCAGGAACTGCGTTAAAATAATGTTCTTACCAAAAATAAATCTGTATTAAAGTCGTCTGTACCGTGTGTAAAGGAATTGCTTACTAAATAAAACGGTTCCTTTGTTTGTGGTTTCTTTGTTATCAGCGGAAAATGTGTTATTTTTTCGTAAATTAAGTATAAAATAACTCAAGTCTATGGGAAAAACCTGTAACGTAACGTAAATCTAATATCCTGCCAATTAGATAATAAAATACAAATAAAATACGTGTTTATTTTGAATAGGTAAATATTTTTCTAAAATAACTCAATTTAGGTAATCTTAAAAAGTCAACATTACATTGAAACAGATTTTGAATAGAAAAATAAATATTTCGGTTTATTCCTCAAGCTGGGGACAGTGAAATAGGCGATTTATCTACAATTTGTATAGCACACATGTATGACCCTACGCATAAAAAAGGCGCTAACCATAAAACTATTGTATGTAGTTATTATTGCGAATCCCGTGAACGATTTGTATTATATATGCCATATATCAGTTTTTTAATAGAGTATGTCACAACGCAATAAAGAGGACTCGCAATAAAGTGTACTCGCACCCAAGTGTCCCGCACCCAAGTGGCCGAAGCTGTGTCCTAGATGCCTATATTGTTTGCATTCTTCACAACTCCGTCCAGCCATCGAAGCTTCGGCCTTCCAATTCTTCTTCGTCTCCGCGTTGCACCATTCATGACTCGTCTTGTGACGTTTTCTTCGCCCATTCTCTGGATGTGTATGTACCTATGGATAAATAATTGGTCTACATGCATTGTCCCCACCGGGAATCGAATCTGTGGCACAAGAGTCAGATGTCTGACTAACTTAGTCACGATAGGCGGCTTCTAGATCTATTTATTTTACTATCTTGTTGCTTTTTTTTATTGATTTCAAATGATATACTTAGGTACCTACTTACACAAAATTCTTCATAAAATGAATTTCAAATACAAGGACATAATATGAATAGTTTCTTGAATCTTGTCACAACGCAAAACACAATTATTTTTTAAAATAAAATTTTGTGTGTCGGCCATCTTGCAAAATGTAAAAAAAAACAATTACCTACCAATATTTATTAGCTGCGGTCAGGTTGACTGTGCTGTTTTTAAATAAACTGAAACCACAACGTCCGAGAATGAATTTTATTATGAAGACTACATACAATGTTGCCATAAGATAAGTTTTATAACTTCAAGAAACTGTTGAAGGGAAACGAGAATAGGAGAAGATAAAGACGGAGAATATTTGAATTACGACTCGCATGTCAGTTTGTAGTTATGAATATCAGAAAGTATGGTTAACCACAAAATAAGATCCATTCTTAGACCGTAGACATAAGCAATAAGTAGGTATAATGTAATATGCGAACATAGCATAAAAGTTATAACGGGAATCCTTAGATAGATAAATTTACACCGTGTCTCTTCTGCGGTAGGCAGTATAGAACCGAACACCACACATTCCTGGAGTAACGTGCTCATTGCTTCTCAAATAGACTTCATAACTTTTCATACCATTCTGGTTCTCTAGATATTCACACCGTTCAGTTTTTCAATAAATAATTGTACCTCCTGTCTTGCGACCGATCTTTGCCTCGGTAAATTTTCTTCATCAGTCGTGTAGGTATTCTCATACCTATTCTTTCAACGTGGCCGAATCATTAGATTCAATTTATTGATCTTGCTTCAATACTGTTTAGGTACTTTGAATCGTACATCTTCAACCACACATAAGTTTCACTCGCAAACATTAATTTCGTAACGAAGATTGGTTATGTATTGAGAGTATTTGTGCAACAGAATGTTGTCTGACCGTGCGTGGAGATCTTCTGTAATTTGTATGTTTTTTTATAGAAATATAAAAATATATCCAAATGTGTTTATATTTTCAGCAAAATGACCTTGGTGACTTAATTAGTTCGATGTGAGCCAGAGCTAAAGGTCCCGGATCCGATTCCCGGTTTTGTTTACAGTCTGGACTTGTGAAACTATTGATATGTTGTCTCCAGAATGTGGCAATTTGTTATTGGGTGCGTGTCAAATTAATATTTGACTTATGGCCAGTTTCATAAAAATTAAAGGAGACTTAATGTCGACTTTAAAATAAATTGCGTTTCATAACAACAAAATGTCACTTAAAGTTCACTTTAATTTAAAGTCCAGTGTCTTCGTACTTTAGTCACTAAAGTCTTCTTTAAGAGCAGTTCATTTTTTTGCCACCAGAGTGTGCTGCAATATGACATAATGTTCAAGTCAGTTCTTGTTGATGTCAATATTGTCAATTGGATGTTGACGATCATGTGCATATTACTTACTAATATTCAATAGTTTTGTTATTATTTAAACATTTTTTTATAAATAATATAACAAAATGATGTTTTAAAAATGAAATAATTAGAAGATGGGTACTGTGATACGGCGGTGAAAAGTATATATGTAGGAAAAGAATCGACCACATGGAAAAGTAGAATTAAGGAGAATTTTTTGATAGGTTTTGTTCCATAAACATGTCCTATACATCAATGATCAATTCAATGACAGAAATAACATATTATATGGTAGTAAACAGAAAGATTTACCATTTTACTATGAGCTATGTTCCCATAGATTTAGATAGCAATATTGCCAACTTTCAGGTATTTTGGTGACATTTCTGCCTTTTACTAAAGTACGCAGCATTATTATTTATGAAACGCAACGACTTAAAGGCGACTTTAAATTTTTAAAGAACCTTTAACTAAAGGGTCCTTTTGCTGCTTTTTATGAAACTGGCTGATAGTACATGTCATGTTAGATGCATGAGAATCAGATTATGCGCCGGACAAACAATCATGTGTACCTGGGTTCGATTTCTGTCTCGAACGATTTTTTTTTACAACTATTGATATGATATTGTTTTGCCTTTTTCAAATTTAATATCAATCAACAATACAAAACAAGGCGATTCTTACTAATTACCTAATTCATGAAGATTTTAAATAAACTATGCTTTATTGGTTAAGGTACTAGTGGATGTGCGCAAAATGTTAAACCATAACCGATAACGAAACAATTTAATGAAATGCTTAGACCTATCAGCTTATGTCCTGATTTGTGATTGACTTGCAACGGTTACATTATATAAAATATAAATAGGTACTCTTTTGTTAATAAACTCATTAGTTTTTATACATTGTTGCGTTAAACATAAAAAATGGATTCATACCTAAAACTGTATTGTATTATTTTTTATTATGACATTTAACCGTATCCAATTGGTACCATGAAGGAATCATAATTTTACTAACACCGTGAATGGATATAAATGTCTTAATTTGTAGATAAAAGTCACACGATTCAACTAAGATTAGTACCTACCTACTTAAAATACTCAAATTATTAAAATTAACTGAAAAAAGCCACAAATATTTTGTCAATAGATATGATTTAGTCCTCCGCGCTTTTATTTACGTCACATATGTAATGATTTTATTTAAATCTATATTATTTTCAATCGATTTCAATTCGACATGATTTGATACATTAGGCATACCTACAATGAGAGGAAAAAGTACCAACTAAAAAAAAGTACAAAAGTACCAAGGGAAGCATACAAGGGAGAAGAGGGCCAGGACGACGAAGAGTTTCATGGCTCCGAAATATGAGAAAGTGGTTCAGAAAAAGCACTGTTTCACTGTTTCGGGACGCCGTGAAAGTACCTGATGGTCGCCAACCTTCGCAGAGAAGACGGTACGTGAAGAAGAAGAATAATCTATTCCGACACTAATTGCATAACACAATAAAATTTTGAACTTAAAATTATTATTAATCATTTGACTGGATTCGATG
The DNA here is from genome assembly GCA_963576475.1 of Molanna angustata. NCBI lineage: Eukaryota > Metazoa > Arthropoda > Insecta > Trichoptera > Molannidae > Molanna > Molanna angustata. Next base: position 2,650,427 of record OY754968.1, on the reverse strand, counting down.
TGTGTAAGAAAATCAGGAAAAATATAGCATTTTCTCTTTTTTAGTGCATTAATATAATCATGGTAATTTCTTTTACATTATGGGTACCTACCTATAATACTTATTTTCTACATAGGTAGGCCTTTAGGCCTTGTTTTTTTCAGCAAATATTATCATCTGGGGGGGCAAGTCTGGTCCAATCGGCGAAATCAAAACCCTCACGATTACCCATATCATGGATATAATTATTATATGTGGAGTTCTATAATATCTTTAGATGTCATAGAACTCAATATGACAATTATATCCATGATATGGGTAATCACGAGGGTTTTGATTTCGCCGGTTGGACCAGACTTGCCCCCCAGAAGTGTATCTATACAAAAAAGCAAGGCAATGACAACAACTCGGTAAGCTAAATACTTTAGTGTGATAAAATAATAAAAAAGAACGTATTATCAATAATTAGGATAGGTGAAGTGTACCCATAGATTTTTATTATACTATGAGTGTACCTAGCTAAATAATTTTATTGACATTATTCTGCGATTGAATAGGATACGTTTTAAATATTTGTCATAAGTTATTCTTTATTTAAAATTAACAATTATTCTTTTAATATCCATAGAAAAATTAATGTGTTTTTCTAAATTCTACTTTATATTTGAATGTAGGCGTGATTCAAAATTAAAATTACCCCCTTATAACGTTTAAATTAATTTGTTCATATTCCTATAACGATCAACTCAAAACATTAATCATGCTCTTTTTAAAATAATGTTTTTCTCATTATTGCGTGATATACCGATATAGTGTTGAGGGCGATGTTGATACCTAATATGTGTAATGTCCACGGAACTGTAGATCGTGCTATCGTTTATGGAACAATAGAAATGTATTAATCGGCTGAATCATGCAGTTTGTGGAACATAATGGACATCTAAAAAAAGGATTTCTCATTATATAGGTAGGTAGGTACCTATATAATATAGACAGCGGTGCAACACATTTTATTCGCGCCTATAATTTTATTGAGTACAGCCCTCTCCCCTTCTATTTCGTGTGTTTTTTTTATAATTTATTGAACCTTTAGGTACTCGTATATCAAAATGAAATCTTTATTTGTTTTAATGATTTTATTTTGATAAAATATTTTTTTTATTACCAGATTAATGTTCTCTTCTTGGAATAAAATGTAAGTATGTACATACCTACATGTTTATATAATTTAGTGAAACATTATAATTTCTTTTTCAATTATTTAAAAATTATCTATTTACCTATATACAAACGAGTACAACGATAGATATTAAGATTTTTTTTTATATTCTAAAGAAAATATACTAAAGATAACTGCTTCACTAGACAGAGTCTGTTCCGAAGCAACTATCAGTAAAGTTTGTAAAGTTATTACATTTTACAATACAATATAATATAACAGATACATATTATACAAAAAAAATAAAAATATATATCTGCAATATCTGCAATGGCACGCTAGGGAAAAAAAACATGTACCGGGGCTAATGCACAATTGTATAACTACCTATATTATTTACTATGTAAAAATAGCTGTCATGTTTCCGCATAAAATAAAATAAATAAAAAAACAAAGTATATTATTATACAGCAAACATAATTACGGAACGAATCATAGATAATTTATTTTCCACTGTAAAATAAAAACCATCAACAAACTTAACGAATTTAAAAAAATATATAGATTAGATCTAATTTTATCGTAAAGATTATCAATACATTGTACAATCAATACACATCAGTGCTCTATAGCTAACAAACACATTATTTTTCTAAACATATAATAAAATATTTAATGATGCAAAAATTGTTAATACATACATACATTATATAATTTGTACAATCTTAATCATAAACTCGACTGCTGAGGTACGTCAGAGGACAATTTAAAAAATAAAAACTTATTTACTGTTCAAAATGTTTATTAGGGACTAGGGAGGATAAAACTAAATTTTGCAATATTAATTGAGATTACTCTGCTTCTTTTTACTATCATTGGCAACATTTCCATATTATGATTTTTGTTTAATTTTCTGATTCCGATAATGAATTTTCTGATATGAGGGTATATATTTTTTCTTCCTTCTTAACATTTTTTTTATTTATTATGTAGTTTTTTTATGATTTCGTATTCTATTTGTGTCGATTTTATTCATGTTTGTGTTTCCTGAGACAATTTATGTCGTAAATCAATATATATTATATAAACGACCATAAACAAAAAAGTGTATACCTACCTACATATATCGGTACAAAGGTTTGAGTAAGTTAAGCATCTATGTTTTAAATGTTTTCAATATTAATTGTTTTTATTTTTATAAATATTATAAAAAAAAGTGTTACTATAAAGTTTGTGCACTCCTTTCTATAACCCTTCCCATCTCCATAGGCTGGGAGGAGTCACCGTGTCGGATCGCCATGATAAATGTTGCCAGCTTGATGAAGAACAATTCCTCACATCTGTTGCCCAAATACCTATTTCATAATAGACACACCATGGCAACACCGATGTTCATTTTGACTGTAATTTATTGTCATTAAGTACCTACCTAACATATCTTCGCACATTTCACACTTATTTAATAACAAAACTACGAAATTAACAATCAATCAATTAAAATATGTAGTGATCTACAAATAACTTGATCACTACATATTATGATTGATTGATTGTTAATTTGAAATCGCAAATTAAGATTTTTGCTTTGTTGGTACCTATATATGCAAGCCGTCCTCCTCAACGATGAAAATTCTCAAGTTATTTGTCGCAAACTAATACATAAAAATTAAAGAATTTTTGTCCTTAGAACAATAACATAAAATATGACCTCATACATTTCATAAATTATCCATAACGTACCTTCTTAAAACTACAATACCCGAAGTGTACTAAAATTGTGATTTTTTATAGTTCTATGTATAGAAGTGATGAACAAATTATGCAAGATCAAAACATGAGAATCAACAATTGACATTAAATAAATCAATATATTTTTTTAAAATTATCGAATTAAGGTGTTATATTTATTTATTTATTTATACATCTTTTTGTACATAATATAAACAAATATAATTGTACACTGGCGGGCTTATTGCCATTAGGCAATTTCTTCCAACCAACCAGATTACAAAGTATGACAACATTGTGTATGTACAACAGCAAATAAATAAGAGTAAAAGAAATCAAAGAAAATACGTATAACACTTAAATACTATTAAAACAAAAAAAAAAAAAATTCATAGCAAGAAAAAGGATATGGTAAAGACAGGAGAGGAAATCGGGATCAGGTGTTCAAGGATAAATATTCCTTCTTTAGTTTTTTCTTGAAAATACTAAGTGAGTTAGACGACGCAATATCCGGATTAAGGCTATTCCATAATCTTGCTGATTTTACTTCGAACGAAGAGCTGAGAAATTCTGTATTATGAATAGGTATGGAAAGTGTTGTACGTTCAGCAGATCGGAGTGGAAGTCCATGACTGGATAAATAAGTGAATTTGCTTTTGAGGTACTGTGGCAGGTTTGGGTTCGAGAGAATATTGTACAATAGTGACAAAATGTGTATATTGCGCCGCTGGCGTATCCTGGGCCAACAAAGAAGATTGCGGTAAGGTGATATGCGATCAAATTTTTACAACCCAAAGATGAATCTGATACATATATTCTGAAGACGTTCAAGTTTATTGAGATGCACTTCATTTGCATCCAAATAGCATACATCGGCATAATCAAGCAATGGAAGAAGAAGTGATTGAGCAAGAGTTATTTTACAACGGAATGGAAGGAAATTTTTAAGTTTATTAAGTGAATCTTAATATTGCAGTGGTCAGAACAGTAGTACCTACATATATCAATTTACTACTGCATCCGACTACTGCAATTTTTGATAGATAAAAAGAACATAAGAAGAAAATGTATGATTAATGATAAGTAGGTATATCACGAGTAAAATAAAATGAATAGGTATGTATCCAATAAATACCTCGAGATTTGGTCAAGAAAAAAGAATGATCTCTAACGAAGCATGGCTAAATACGGAATTATCCGAAAAAAATTCAATTTTTAAATATAAATGGGATATTAATGACACAATCATTTATATAGCAGTAAAATTATTTGATTTTCAAAATTGAAATTACTTTGTAAACAACATGTACTTTTTTATACCTACTATTTGTGTTGAGTACATACTATTTAAATTTTCTTCCGAACCATTCTGAAAATATTCAAATACGTAATATTGATAGCTACAATTTTTTGATGGCACAGTCACACTATCCGTAGGTATTATATGACAAAGGGAAATTAAATTGTCTTTGAAATGATATACAAACGAGTGGGTTGTGGCCAACGTTATACTCCTCACTACCAAGTAACTCCAATTTTCAGCATTTTCATGAAATGAGTTTGTTAAATTATTTTTATTTAAATATTTTATAACGAAAACTTGATGATTCTTCAATGCCATTGTATGAAAGCGAGAGTGAAAATAAAAATATCGAATTTCCTTAACTTGGGGTCACATTGAAATATTTTATAGTTAAAAAAAATTGAAAAGCACTGATCAGATATCCTTCAAAATCTAATGGGGTCTAAGCGAGTATTATTTATTATTATTATTATTTTATTATTTTATTTTACCAAGGACAGCACACAGTACATGCATACAATTATTGAAATTAAATAAATAAAAATACAAAAATAACATGTACCTCTTACGTACTATACCTAATATCAAAATAATACAACAAAAAAAGTGTGAATTAGTGGGGTGCGCGCATGAGAGAAGAGTAATACATGTGTGAGTGAAAGAGATATCTAGAAAGAGTGTGAGTGTGTGGGTGTGTATGTGTGTGTGTGAGAGAGGGTGTGCATGTGTGTGTAGACGAACATATATTGACAGATTCATGATTTGGGAAGAAAAAGAAAATATATTGCTGAGGGTGGTTGGGAAAAATAAAATTAATCAGTACCTAATTGTTATAATGTCACGATGTTAGATATAAGTTTATTTTATTAGATATACAAATTTGAAAAGAATCAAATGAGTACCTACTTTACTTTAGTCGATAAAGTAGAATAAACACGCCGTACATAATACCTACATACATACTAGTTGATAATCTGCAATAATAAAATAACACTAAAAATTACGAATTCATAAAATGGTAAATTGTTTTGAACGCTAGATTTGTTTTTTTTTACAAACCAAATATTGTTTTATTTTATTATTTTAATACAAAACACAAGTTCTGTTTTGTATTTTATAATCGATTGTGAATGGTTTTGTGATATTATTATTATCATCACACTTATCACAGAGGAATATTGTGTTGTGGTTAACAATGCTACCAACCGCAGGTCAAATCAATATACTTATAATATATATGTACCTATGTACCTACCTTAATACCTATATTTACATATGTATTTCATACTTTCTTGATTAACACTTTCGATAACTGTAACTCTTATTGATCCAAAGAGAACGGTGACAGACTCGTTCCTCCAGCAGCCAATGAAGTCCCTTCTGGGTATCTATTCTCTAATCTCGTACAGTATTCTTGAAATCATTCGACATTCAAATGTCACACGAAAGAATAGGCAACATCACATAGCATTTGGGATGCGTTTGATTTTTTTTTACATTTATTGCATTTTTGCTGTTTTTTATGGTTGTCAAAACAAAAGCTTTTTCAATGCAATTCTATGATAGATTTCTTAGCACTTATGTTTTCTCGAACAGTTAGTTATAGACGCTTGCCGTGTGTATAATTTTCGCCAAACATCTTGAACTTGATCGAATATTTTTATTATTGCATATGCGCAAACATTGGATTTTTTTGTCTTATTTTCTCTAAATAAGACAAAAAATGACCTTATAAGTCTGGCGCAATTCAGGGGTGACTTCTATGCGAAAAATGCATTGTCACCTCAGATATAAGAATTGTAGCTTTCATTATTTACAAAAAACCAATTCTCTCAATAGATGGCGTTCCAACAAAATAAATAAAAATAATAAGATTGTTGTTCATAATTTCACCCATAGATGGCTGTAGTAAAAATTCCTTATTTTCAAGCGAAAAGAATTTCAGTATTACAATATATAGAACTTTCAAAATTGAATTGATAGGGATCTCATTAAAAGGCATAATTGGTGAACGTTGCGCAAGCGCATAAAGTGATCACGTAAACCAGCCGATGACAGGTCGTAAGCCCTGTAGGTGCCTTGATTTCCCGGTTCTCCTACAATAAATATTCCAACTTCGTCTCTATTGAGATAATTAAAAATCTGTTAAAAAATATCTTGAACTTGGTTTCCGGGTGCGCAGAGGGTGGTTTTTGTCTTTTTGCTTTGGTGGTATACGTGCAAATCGCTCCCCTTCTCGGCGAATCGGCTCAAGATATTTGGTGACATTTTTGACGACAGATAAAATCATGCGACATTGAATGTCGAGTAATAATATGTCGTACCTATACAACATCGGTACAGCGAGATTAGAGAATAGGGTCTTTGGGCGTTGCCGTCTTCCTTGGAAGAAGGGATGGAGGGACAGCTGGACCTCAACATCAGAGCTGGATCTATCAAAGGAAAACGAAAATATTTGTTGCACGTTTAATTTATTAATTAATCCATTCTATGTATTTTTATCAGACATCAGTTGGTTAGTTCTTCAACTTTTATATATGTATTTTAATCATGTGATAGAAAACCCTGGGGTGAGATATCAGTAGTGAAATGCTGATGTGAGAGTTCGATTCTCTCTACACTGTACTGGTTTTTTTTAACAAGGCTAGGTAGGTCCAATATACTTTTCCGAAGAAGCGTACTACGTAGCGTTGGGGAAGGTTTGCAATCTGCTCAGGAAAATATTAATTCGGGTTTTAAAAAGACCCGGGTTGTAAGAAGGTGGAAACACAGAATTCAGAATATCGTTCTACAGCCGGGCTGTTGTGTTGGTAAAAGAGTTGGAGTACTAACCGGTGGATGTTGAAAAGACGGTAATTCTGTGCTCTCCGTAGAATTCACACCACAATTGGCATCACATCAGCATCTTACCACTGATATCTCACCCCGGGGTTTTCTATCACATGACTCCAGTCTATAGGCAAAAATCTTTTTAATTGTTGATAAACAAAACTATTACAAAAAATAAATATAAATTATACGTATAAATGCAGATTTCAAAAACAACTGTCTTGGATCTAGGACAGTAAAAATTTTAAACAAATCGTCTGAAGGGAAAGTTCTACTTCTTTTGTTGATAATACGCATGGCACACGGGATAAGAATATATACGCAAGGCATATATGGGATAAGAATAAATTGTGATGTGAATTCTACGGCAAACGATGAATCCCCGTCATTTCAAAATCCACCAGCTAGTACAGTGGAGAAAGAATCGAACTCTCATATCAGCATCTTACCACTGACATCTCACCCCAGGGTTTTCTATCACATTACTACATACATTATAGTTGCTTAGCATCAGGTGCTTCAACTTCATTCACTCTTATTCTTTCGATTTCTTTAACGGGCCTATCCGAAAGAGATAAAGCGAAACTGGAGGCTTTGTAGGAGATGTGGTAGAGTAATGTAAAGGTCTTCCTGAAGAGACTACATCACGAATGACGAAGTTCACATTAGAATCGAAGAAGGTAGGCACCTGCTCAGACTATCTCAGACACGTGCCAGATGGATTTGGCATATAATTCGACAAGAAAGTCTCCTACAGAATACAATAGAGGGGGACAAATTCCTTTTTATTTATTATCACCATTACTTCACATACCTAACCATTTTATAATCATCTTTCATTCACATTTATTAGTACTGTGTAATTTCACTATTGATACCAACTTTATTCAATAAGAAATATACATCGAATTCAGAACTTGGGAAATATGTATGCACGGTCATTTGATTATTTTAACACTTCCTTTCTTAAATTTAAATACGATCTAACATCAATGTTTTATAAAAAAACAGTCAATCGCTGCTAACAATGTAATCTCGTTTGAAATGTGATATTTTAAAATTTTCTGTAATTTAGATTCTTTCTTTTTCTTTAAGATTTGCAATACATTTTTTTTTTTGCTTGCCTACTTTGCATGTATAGTATAATATTATACTATAAATGTGATTATAATATATTTTTTTTGTTATTTGTTTTGTTTCATCATTTAGTTTTTATTTTACTAAGTATGTACCCATATGTTTGTTTTTATAGTTCTTTTATTTTTTTTACATTATTATTATTTTTTTATATAATTTTTGTTGTTTTATTATATAGTATTTAATTTTTATTTTATTATAATTATTATTTTTTCTTTTTTTCAAGTGCGTAGGTATATTATTTTAGTATATTTTAATGATTTTTTTGTCTCAACCTAAGTACCTATATCTTTTATTTTATATTGTATTTTTTTTCCACTTAATATTATTTTTTATGTTAACTTATTTTGTTACAGTACCTTCTTTTTCTTTTATGTTTATGATAGTTTTATTATTTTGTTTTGTAATTTCAATGTGTGTACTTAATTGTTGTTCATGTTTGTAAAAGGCAATTTGCCGTAAATAAATAAATAAATAAATAAATAAATAAAATGTTCAGAAAGTGTAAAAAGTATAAGTACATACCTACCTCAAAATCATTCAACTGTTATATGTATAGCGCCTTGAACTTCTTGAGTTTTATTTCAACAGGGATGACAAAAACTATTTATTATTTTTGGAATAAAAATGTTTTTGATGGTCAAGTACGAAGTTACCTACATTGTGTGCAATTATATTATATGCATTTCATAAATTATTAAGAGAACAAGTCTAATTCATTTGCTATAATATGAACATATTTGAAGGCGTTTATAACGTAACCTAACTGTAAATATTTTTTTGAGTAAACTGTACCCATAGATGATCTATACTTTTACAAAGACTATTTTGTAATAGTTTTGTTATTACTGATGTATATTTGTACATTTGTATTGCAGGTATGCTGACGAGCTTAATGCCATTTGGCAATTTCTTTCAACTAATTAGTAATAAAATAAGATAACAAAGTATGTGTAAATACTATAGCAAACTGTTAATACAAGAAATAGATTGTCATAAATAATTTTACATCTCCTTGATAAATATGTCCCTCTTCATATCATTTGAGACAATATTATTTATCTGTGTGTCCCTGTTTAGTGCCAAGTTGAGGTAGGTAAAATATACCGACAGAATTCAACAGCAGTAATTCGACTTCAATCTTCTGAGACTACAATTATAGTAATGACGAGATTGAGAATGGATGGATATCGGGGAGTTTTATTTCATAATGTGGTCAAATAAAAAAATAAAATTAAATTGGTTTATTGGATTGGGTTGGTAGCGACCTGCGGCAAGGCATCATCTGTAATAAATAATACTCGATGCTATTATCTAGCTGTAGCTATTAGATAGCCAATAGCTTCCAGAAATCAGTGTGGGCCTAATAGACCTGTCATTGTTCTATAGTCATTTTTTTTGAAGCGATATGAATATAATTACATGTGGGTTCAACTGTTTAGTATCCAACTGATCATTCGGCTTTTTCTTTGGTCAACTTCGGCAAATAAAACCCAAACGAAGATGTCTATCAGCCACTAAAAACAGTAAAAATTGGCTATATTTCAATGTTTAAACATTTCAACCTGGTCGTTTTGTTACGTATAGTAATTATATTTATTTCATTTTAATAAAAAACGTAATTGACAACTCTTCAAAGTACTTATTTTATAAAAAATATCTATGTTTATAAATTTTAAATTTTCTATATAATATTAATACATTTTTTTAATTATTCCACTGTTTATTTTATAGTCCGGTGTTTTAGCTACACACCGTGTAAAGCTTATTTTTATGAGCTTTAGACGGTGTGTAGCTAAAACACTGGTCATCGAGTGTGCAGTTGATTTTTATTAGTAAGACTGATAATCTTTAATAAGTACATATTATATTATATATAATCAAAAACTATATATAAAAAAAACTATATAAAACTACATGTGCATCAGATAATAAAAACTTCAGCAACCAAAACGGTCGTCCTGTGAAAGGAAAATTCACTGTGGGACCTATTTGGGTAATTTGAATTTATAGGGTCCATAGTACCGTAGGGTCAAATGGGATACTTTTTATATTGACATGGGCTAAAATTGAGACAATTTAAGGAATTCCGTCCACATTCTTCGAGCGTGATATTCGATAGCCATTTACCGGACAATTTCCTTTTGCCTTGTCGGTATCACCCGTTGCACAAACGGAGCAATCTCATACAATAGCCAGAATAGTATATATGTATATCATTAGTGTTGTTACACCATACCTAAAGAAGAAATAGCCCATTGTTGATAACATCTCACACATGTCTACTGGACCTTGGAATGGGAACATCCTCAAAAGATGACCTGAAGCGTGAAGGGGGCGCATCAAAGGGCGATTGAAAACATAACAAAAAAAACTATTAATGTATTTAAACATTTCGACATGAGATTGAAGTATCAATTGTTGTTGCGAATTTAAGTAAGCAGAACGCTTTGAGTACCTTCTACGGTGGTCCGGTCCTTGATATTATAAACTATGAACATATTATAATAATGTAGGTACCTTTCAATGGTGATACCTACTGTAAATATACATAATGTTAAAGCCATATTCTACATACATCAACCGTTCAATTGCAATAGGAAATTGTTTAGATCGGAATGTATACATTGTTGTCTGTTGTCTTTTTAACGTTTCAATAACCTTTATATTATTTTGCAACATTCAAACTCATGTATTTTAAACTCAAATGCGACATGACACTTCGATAATACAAATGGTTTTATCAATTTAAGAATATGCTAGTTAAATTCATATTCTTAAATTTAACATTCATTTATCTTTATTCTAAGTACCTATATAAATAATGACTGGACAATGGCACAGGTGATAAAACAAATTGTCACACCCAGCATTACTAGGCTAAATAGTAAATTTTCAAGATCTTTTCCCCGGTACCCTCAAAAGATGCGTCTTTGAAATAAAGAACAGTTTATTTTTACATCTTTATTGTGTCCAGTAGCGGAATTGCTTACAGATGCCGAAAATCATGGCTTGCCTATTGGACGAGCAGGCGTGTAGATATCCTGCTGTCCGGGTGGTCTGGAGCTCAATTACTCCAAACTCAAAAATTATTATTTTAAGCTAGTCAACTACAAATCGAGATCTGTTATTCCACCTGTTAATATAGACAGTCACTTACTTGAGACGTATCTTTATTCCTTCACAGGAACACAGGGACAGCTCTGACGATTCAATTTTCTTGCTCACGGGAAGGGGGTAGGATCTTCAATCCTGTGACAGTACAGGATCAGCCACCCTAGACAACATGCCATGTAAGCTAAGCGTTATATCGCTAAGCGATAGTAAATGTATGGAATTGGTGGCTATGACATCACGTGACAGACACCAATTTCATACATTTCTATCGCTTAGCGATATAACGCTTAGCTTTAATGACATGTTGTCTAGGGGGGCAGGTCACAAGCAGCACACAAACACCAAAAATACGCGTTAAATATGTGAACGCAAAATCCAACTCGTATAATTCGGCCGACCAAACTCAATGTCTTTGACGTTTTTACCATAGAAAAAAACAAAAGTCATAACTCCACAGATTTGCCTTCTGTGTATGTTCGGATTTCAAAATAAATCACAAATAAATAACCGTCCATTCCACAGATTGCCAACCCCGATTTAATAGCCTACTTGCTTGTTTTATAATAAATAAAAAATATGACAATGTTAATTATTGCTCAACCACCTATGGAAGAAATTCAAGCATAATAATATTTTGATTCCAATCATACTACAAAATAAAAATTGTACCGTTAGTAGATACAATACTTACCGAGCCATATTATACAATTATTATTTTGGAAATAGAATGAACAACGATGTCAAAAAAACAAAACATTGTTGACATTTCCCAATTTTTTTTTCAGGGTTTGCGTAGTCCAAAGGCTCAAGGCACGCCCTTGCTATAGTCATATATAGCTTCATAGAGCCAGAGTTGATTAATAGTTGCTAATGAATATTAAAATCTGAAAGGTATCAAATTTAGTTAATTTGCTTAGAGGAAAGAAGAAACTGATCTGAACATCAAGGGCAAAATAGAGGGCCAAAAAGTGTTTTGCAACAAACAAGACTGGACAGGAATAAGAACTGTTTTTAAGAAGCTATTCCAAGCTGCCCTGGATATACCTACATAGATCCTTACTCCCGTGTGATAGTCTAGGTTGAAAGGATCTGACACAATGCTCAAAGAATATAAATATATTTTTATTTTTACTGAAGAATAACAAATTTACAATGACTGTAAAGTCTGATTTTTTTAAAAGTGCCAAAGCCCATAGGGTGACCATGGTGTAAAAGAAAAAAAATATTATGGAATTTTTAAAAAACGGTTGTAACTTGCACATGCATATATCTTCAAAACCTTCAAATCTACTCATACCTATACTTACCCCCGGTACCATGTAGCTTTAATGGGTCTACATTATTATGTATTTTCTGCAAATGTTAATGGGCATGTCCTGGGAAAGTAATATTTAAACAAAATATTTATTTGATACTTTTTATTAGGAAGTTATTTATCCTTATAATAATAAACAGTTACATATTATTTTACAAAATAATAAATTATATTATACAAAATATTTACATAATAGTACATTGAGGCAAACACACATACATAAATAATATAACTATGTAACTAATAAATAAGAAGCGTGAACAACAGACGAACATGTATAAGACGATGTATGAATGTTGATGAGGCGATGAATGCGTGTCAATATAGAAAAATGTGGCGTTCGGTTCTCTCTGCCTACCCCGTGAGGGACATGGCGTGATGGTATGTATGTATGTATGTAACTAATACAAATAAATAATGGACACTTCTATTCTATACTAAGACGGTGATAACACAACATGTTTATAATAATGATTATAAATATATCGATATTAAACTAAAAATAAAATACATAAGTTAGAAATTAAAATTCATCAATGAAAACAATTCCTAATTTAGAACACATGGTCACCATAAAAAATCAAACGTGCGCACACTTCGAGAGATAGATATGTACTGTCGGTTTTGTTGATGTAAATTGTGTAAACCAATCAGCAACCACGATTCTACTAATACATTTACATGCGTAAATACTATGCATTTTTTTGTTTATGTATAGAATTGGCACTTTAAAAAAAATCAGACTTTACCTACCTACCAGTGAAAACCTAATGCATTACATTACTATAAATTTCAAAATGAATAGAACTAGTTGCATGTAACACATGAGATCCAACTGTCGATAGCGATAGTATGTATAGTTGAAGAATATGTACCAAACTATAAACCCATAGATACAAATTATTGAATATTTTCAGATATTTTGTTTTCTATACAACATATGTAGGTATGTATGTCAAGATAGGATAGTATGGAAGAAGATCCTTTTTCCTACCCAGAATATGCAAATTGCATGATGGTATGTATGTATGTTTGGAGATGAAGTAACAAACTATTAAGTCTTCTTACATATTGTGTATAGGCGACTGCCATACAAAATGTATGAAGCGATGTCGTCACTAAATTCAATTTTTAAAAAAATTGTTAAAAAAAAATTGAGATTTTCTACTACAATGTTAATATTTTTTATAGAAAATTAAATTATCTAGTTGGGGTGTTTCGGCTTTTTTCAATAATTGTAAAAGTTTTGGAAATATAGGCAGTTAAACTCATAAATTTATCATAAAAAAAATATTTTTCTTAATAAAAAATGTTTGAGAAACCCTGGAATTTTTTTGAAAAAACTAATTTGAGATTTTGTATTTGTCTATGTTTGTACCAATTTTCAGCGTTCTACCGTTTATGGTTTCTGAGATATATGGAAAAATAAAATTAAAATTCAAAAGTTGATAACCCCTGACTGAAACAAAAATTCAAAATTCCGAGTATAAAAGTTTTGTAGGCCTGTAACTGTTTATATATTCTGAAATTTTAGGCTCTGTAAATTGAGCGGATCAAAAGTTATAAGGGGGGGACGGACACACAGACACACACACAGACACACAGACACACACACACACACAGACACACACACAGACACACACACACACAGACACACGAAATGTTCTACTCCGAATTCTGAGTAAATCCGTGTATGGAACATATATGCTGCGAAGCCTCTAAGTTGGTGTTTTTTGACTTCAAAGTTGGAAAATCCATGAAAAAAGTAGACCTCTCCATACAATTCTCGCGTATTCTGGCTTGATACATTGTCGATATGTTAAGAGAACAAAGTTCTCCTGAACAAATCGACAGTTGGATTAATTAATCAACATATCAAAGAAATATTATTTGTTCATTCTTCATACCGGCGAATTCCACAATGTAGGGTAACCAGCGACAGGTGTGCGGTACTTTATAAAATGAAGCATAACACATGCGTTTATACCCAAACGCGAGTCTCGTCTCACCTAAAAAGGCACTAAAATGGGTGGTGAACCTCACTGTTGAACTATGTGAGATGTTATTGTTGCCTGTTGTATTTTCTATTACCCGACTCTTACGGGACACTCGAAAACGATGATAATAGAAAAGAGTTGAAGCACTATTCTAAGCCGGTGCCTCGCAGGTTTGAAAGATTATTAGATAGTAAATTATGAAAAACAAAACACACAAATCCTGCACAAATACATAGATCAATACCACAACATGGTAAGTTGCTGGGGATCGAACCCAGCAGAGGAGAAATTAGTTTAAATTGATTTCTCACGCAAATATTGTTTCTCTGGGCTGGAAACACTGCTTAGTTGGACGAAATTGCCGTGTGGCAACAAACTCGCCACTTGCGCAAGGTGCAAGGAAGTGTTTATTATTCTTATTAAATTCGATTCTGATTTTTTAACCTGTGTTTTATATCCTCTATCCTGTCCTCCTAGTCTCTCTTCTCTCCTTTTCCTTCCCTTCCCTAGTTGTTGTATATATGTGTGTATGTATGTATATATGTGTGATGGTGTGTATGAGTGTGTATGTGAGGGTGTGTGTATGAATATTTTTGGCTTGTAAAATGTTATTTGTTTTTATATTATGATGATGGAATGCTTTTTTGGCTCTAACACTGTAAAAAAAAATATTGTATCATTAAACTGTAAATAAGCTGTAGCTTCCCAAAGAAAATAAATAAATTAATAATATTTCGTACATCATAATTTATTTCATATAAATAATTTTATAAATGTTTAACTCTTCCTGGGAAACATTCAAGTGTTTGTTACTTGTACAAAAATATTGTTTAAGCATAATTGAAATATGTAATACGTATTTCTGTACATGTTACCTATCATTTGTATTGTATTGTGCACAGTGTGTTCACTATTATAGTGATACAATTTTACACAAAACATTAGATTTTTCACTTGATTTGTGCCATTCGAATTGGTCCATTGTATAATATTGAAGAGAAAAGAATGGCGAAGTAAGATATCGCCAAGTACTTTGTATGTTCACTTATAAGTGAACATACAAAGTACTTGTATACAGAAGAATCCCAAATATTTCAACAATAAACATACAAACAACAAACACTGAATATTTTTAATACCTATGGTATAGTTTGAAAACAGGAGCGTGTTAAGGCTTTAAATATAATATTTTTTTTTATTCGAACAAATTTGTTATAATTTTGTTAACTCTTTCAATCGACAATACTTGATGGAATTCCATTATGATATATTAAAATAAAATACTGATTTATAATTTTCTTCCACTGACTACTCTGAAGATGCTCGTCTAGAGCAAAACTAGTTAGTCTATTGAATCAAGTGGAAGACAATTATAAATCAGGATTTTATTTTAATGTAAACTGATAAAAGTTCCAAGTATGTATTATCCTTATGACAGGATAACCAATTTGGCTGACTAGGCCCCAATTAAATGATAAGATGGAGTTCTGCAACATATGATGTGTTTTTTTGTATCTTTTCTTTGTTTCATTCTTTTGTTGATGTACATGTATAATTTTGTCATACTTTTTAATCTGATTGGTCGGTAGAAATTGCCTATGCTAATTGCTGTATTGAAGACAAACACGAGTCTTTTAGGGTGAATTTGTAGAAGTCCTGCAAATTATGTTGTAATAAGTTAACCGAAATACTATGAATGCGTTTATCAATAAACGTGCTGCGTCTGAAGATAGGTTTTTCTTGTATATTTTATCTGTCTCAATTGAAAAAAATAATGAACTTATTATAATTAATAGCATTATATACATACATTTATCTATTTACCTGTTATAACCTTTGTTTAATTTTGTATAAAAGAAATGTGAACTGCGTATTCAACACCAGTTGATTATGGCCTTATAAGCCGAAACGGTCGTCGGGAGAAAAATAAAATAAATTGTGGAATTATATATGTGTTCATATTAATCATTGTCATAATGGAATTCTACAAATTAGAAGCCGTCACAATCGAAAGATTGAAAAGTGCGTAAATGAACTTATTGTTTTACTGATATGATTGTTCAGTGAAAGTTCTGAGTCTAAGTTAACACCTGAAAGTTTAATTTTTTTTTCATAAAAGTTTTACATCATAATAATTTTTATTAATTTTGTCAGCCATCGTAGCTCAGTTGGTTAGGTATCTGACTGCCGAACCAAAGGTCCCGGGTTCGATTCCCGGTAGAGACACAGTTTTTAATTGTGTTTTCAGTCTGGATCTGTGAGACGATTAATATCGTAAGTCTCCAGAATGTGGCAACTTGTTATTGGGTGCGTGTTAAATTAATATTTGTCATAGTACCAACCTGTTAGTTGCCCGAGAAACAATAAAAAAATATAAAAAAAAAAAATTGGGATCTCACTAGCCTACAGGCTATCAGTGAGTTTCCCATACAAAAAGGTCAAGTACCTACATTCCTTAAAAAATTAATTATTTTTACTGGTTGAATCTGTTCACATTGAACGGAGAGTGGACTCCGGTCAATTTGGTTTTATTTTCGATGCGTGTTTATTATTTAGCAGGAAAGTACGAAAAAATTAATAAAGATTTTTAAAAATATTGTTATGTCATCATTCGTAAAAGATTATAAGTGATATTATTGACCTTAATTGAAAGCTCAGTTGTCGTTTGATATGTATTGTATAGAGGGGAGTTCCTATAGAATGTTGACAAGTATTGTTAGTGGCGCACACCCGCGCACGCGCCCCTCACCCTTACAGCGTCAGTACGCACTGTGAGGGGTGACCCTGGCGCTGTAAGACAAAGACTTTCAAGTGAAAAGCTTCATTACACTAATTGACTGCAAAATATTTTTTTACTATTTCACTAATTATTGAGAGCTTTTTTAATACATTAGAATTTATATTTCAAACCATTATACTTACTTCCGATGGCCGTACAACTCCGGTGGAGCTTTAGCCTTCTGAACAACGGATTTCTAAGCCTTTCTATCAGCAGTCATCACAAACATTCAGATATTGTCCAGTAATCTCTGCCTTGGTCGTCGCAGAGATCTCATTTTAATTTTCAAATTTCTAAAAAGGCACATCATAAGCATAAAATGACATTGAAGATTATTAAGTTTTCTTAAGTTTTTGACTTTGTTGTGACTTTTGACCACAACCCACTAGTTTTATACATACATACCATCACGCTATGTCCCTTATGGGGTAAGCAGAGAGAACTGAGCGCCATAATCCTCTATTTTTGCGAACATTCCAGGCTTCCTTTACATCCATGCATCGTCTCAAATATTATGTTCGTCATTTGTTCAAGCTTCTTATGTTTGTTTCTTTCAAAACATCATTTACATGGTCATCCATACCTTTCTAGGGCGGCCCTTGCTATTCACTTCATTCTCTTACACCCATGTATATTTTTTTGTCAGTCGTTCATCGTTCATTCTTTCAATATGTCCAAACCACCTCAAGGCATTCACTTTCATTTTACTTACAATATCCTTCTTTATCTTGCATTTTTTCCTTATGTCTTCTTCTTCCTCTTTTTTTTTAGATCTATGATCTGTATTTACAGGTCCTGGGACGAGGATGTCCAGCTCTTCCTCCATCTCTTTGATGGTCTTCCCGGTGGTCGGCGTCTCTCTGGTATCTCGCGCATTACAATCTTTGGCAGCCTTTCTAGTATCGTCTTCTTTGCCTGCTCCACCTTACAATATCCTCCACATTGCAGGTTCTGCGGATCTCCTCATTGGGGATTCTGTCTCTGAGGATTCTGCCCAAGGTGTCCTTATTTTTTATTTTTCATTTCAACAGTATTTATTCTACTTTCATGCGTCTTTTATTTGCCACGTACTGACATACGTCAAAGTAGGCTCGTTTTATATTAAGTATTTTCGCCTTTGAGATCAATTTTACCCTTCGCCATACGTTTTTCATTGTCCCTAAGGATACTTCTAGAGATTCGACACTACCCTATTTTCAAATACATGTATTGTGTTATATTATACTGACCTAGTACCATATTGTACGTCAAATATATTTTGTAACTTCAGACATGTTTTAAACACTTCATTACATATATACATAAGTGCAAGAAAATAATAAATATTTCAACGGAACGGACGACTCGACAAAGAGATCGAAAGAAGAGCTATGGTAGGAAACAGAGTGAATGGAGCACTAAGACCAATTATGAATGATCGCCGCATATCAAAGGATGCCAAAGTTGCCATTCGTAACGCCATCGTCGTGCCAACCTTGACGAATGCAAGTGAAACCTGGACATGGCAGAAGACGCATGAAAGTAGAATAAATGCAGTTGAAATGAGATCGTTAAGAAGGATTTGTAATAAACACCGGGTAAGAAATGAGGATATAAGGAAAGAATGTAAGATGAAGAAAGATGTCATTACTAGAATGAAAGTGAACACATTGAGATGGTTTGGTCACATGGGGAGAATGAATGAGGAGCACCTGACGAAGAAAATACAGAGCGGAAAGGAATGGAATGAGAGGTCGGGGACGCCCAAGAAATGGATGGCAAGACCATGTGAACGAAATTTTGAAAGACGGAAATGTTAGAAGTGTGAGCAATAGACGAACATGTATGCATGAATTTTGACGAGGGGAGGGATGCGTGCCAGGATAGAAAAATGTGGCGTTCGGTTCTCTCTGACTACCCCGCAAGGGACATGGCGTGATGGTATGTATGTAAAATAATAAAAAAACAACTATTGATTTGTTTTTTTATTTGTTTCTAGCGAACCAAGTATGAACTGATTATTATTTAGATCAATAACTGACGGTTTTAACCGAGTTGATATATTTTTTTCTCGATCATTTGCTGATGTTTTTTACAATTCTTTCAAGTAATTTGAACACAGGGTAATCACATCTTCGAATAACTAAAGTCTATACATTTTATAATAAGTTACGTAAATGATAAATGACCGTCTTGTAAATGATATTATATTACTTTATAATAAGATATCATTAAAGTTATAGGAAATTCTAAGCAAACCTATTCGTTTCTATCTGCCACTTTAATAAATTATTACCGGACCTTTTGCCAGGGTACAAAATTTATGTACAGATAGCTACAAATTAATAAACTAACAAATTGGTAGACATTATTTTTTTTTTTTTTATTTATTTTATTTATACAACATGTATGTTTACAATAACAAGCAATAATTCATTTACAAATAATATATATTACAATACCACTCCTCTCTGAAAGCTTATTAGGCTTGAGTAGAGAGGAGTTATGTTAGTCATAGTCATATTATCCTTATTTTTTTTTTATTTCATACTAGCTTTTATGTCCCGCCGTTGGCCAAGAATGTAAATTAGTGAAGGAATAAGCAATCGTTTATATAATATTGTCACAAAAAATATTTGCTAATTCGTAGTATGAAAAGTAGTTTGAAATTTAATTGAGTTTAAGCGATGTAAAATGTTCAAGTGATGGCCACAACCCATTTGTTTTTATATATAAGTAGGTACATACAATTTCTGCACGCATGGACTATGGTAAATGGTTTTAAATATGACTGATTATAAAGAGACAACGTTGTAAAGAGTTTGGATTTGGCCACAACCCCTATTTTTATATATTGTCATCGAACGCAAATGTGTTTTAAATATTTAGTAATTTTGGATGATGGGAAATGGCTTAAAAATTAAATAAACAAAAGTACTGAAAAGATTCTAGTGTTGGTCACATCCCATTCGTTTTTATATTTTTCGTCAAGTGTGCATACCTATAGATTATTATATTTTTGCACAATAAAACTGATCTACATTACAGAAGAAGACTTAAATAGTTTTTAATTTGAATATAAACGTTGTGAAGAGTCCAGTAATGGCCACAACCCCGATTTTTTATTATATTGTCATCAAAATCAAATATGTAGTTATTGAAAATTAAGCAATATATGAAGATATAATAAATGGTGTAAATTTCGATTGAAAAAAAGTATTGAGAAGATTCTAGTGATGGTCACATCCCATTCGTTTTATGTATTTTCGTCAAGTTTGCATGTTGTTCATAATATTTCTATACAATAGACTATAAGACTTAAAACTAACCCAAAAGACTAAATGAAAAAAAAGAATAAGTTTATGACTATAACAAATAGTTTGTAATAAAAACTGACCCAATGGTCTACATAAAAGATGCAATAGAAGAATTACAACAATAGTAAATGCATTATATAAAAAACTGACCAAATGGTCTTCATAAAAGAAGAAGAAGATGAATTGAAATATAGGAAATATTTTATATAAAATTCACCCAACGTCTACATTAAATAAGAAAACGAAGAATTAGACTAAAGGAAATAGTTTGTATAAAAACTAACCAAAAGATCTACAAAAAATAAGAAAAAGAAGAATTAGACTATAGAAAGTAGTTAATATAAAAACTGACCCAAAGGTCTACATATTAGAAGAATAATTATACGTCAGGAAATAGATTGTATAAAAACTAACGCAAAGGTCAACATAAAAGAAGACGAAGAAGAATTAGACTAAAGGAAAAGTTTGCATGAAAACTCTCCCTTGGTCTACATAAAAGAGGAAAAATTAGACTATAGGAAGTTAGTTTATACAAAATTCAACAAAGGTCTACATAAAATTAGAAAAAGAAGAAATACGTTAAAAGAAATAGTTGGTATCAAAACTGGCCCAGAGGTCTACATAAAATAAGAAGAAAAAGAATTAGATTATAGGAATAAGTTTGTATAAAAACTCACCCAAAGGGCTACATAAAAGAAGAGGAAGAAGATGAATTAGACTATAGGAAATAGTTTGTATAAAAACTCACCCAAGGTCTACATAAATTAAGAAAAAGAAAAATTAGACTATAGGAAATAGTTTATTTATGAACTGTCCCAAATGACTTCACAAAAGAAGAGGAAGAAGAATTAAACTCCAAGAAATAGTTTGTATAAAAATCACCCAAAGGTCTACTTAAATAAAAGAAGAATTTCACTATAGGAAATAGTTTGCAGATTGAATGACATGTGTATTGTAGTTAACCTAAGATAGTTTAATAATTTTCCTATACGAAATTAGTATATTGTTGGTTTTTAAGTAGTATTAGGTATGTAGGTACCTACCTACAATGATGTTCTAAATTAATTCGAATTCGATTTATAACAAATTTTATTTGAATATCAGAATGTGTCCGTTACCATAGTAACCATAGAACATGTAAAAAATATCAAATGGTTTGTAGACATTTTTTGAATAATATGTAGGTACCTACATTGGTTTGTTCGATGCCATAAAAATGAAAATTGTCCGAAATATCAAATATTATATACAAATTATGCAATTTTATTATGCCTATATCTTTACTAATAATTAACAGACTTTTACAATATACGTCTTAAAACTTGCTGTAATGTCTTGTGTTTCATTTTATTATTTCATAATTATATTTATTTCAAAGGTTTATTATTTTCAAGAACATATTCATTCGGTAGGAAAATGAAATATTGTATGAAAAGATATTAAAATGGCGGCATTTATGTACAAAACGCTTACTTTAAAAATAACTTAAACATTATAATTATACAAAATATTTACCATGTTTTTCACTTAAACGCTAAGTTATACTTGAAAGTAAATTTTTTTTTGTGTAAATACGTACTTCTAACTTTTAAACTAACAGATATTTGCGTTCAAAATGTACACTTTTTTGACAGATACGACTTGGAAAATTTTGTATGAAAAAAATAATTATTGAAATATTTTTAAAATTCAGCATTTTTATCGCATTATTTTTAGCGTGACACTGCATCAGGTATACAGGTACACGTTCGCACATAAATTAGATTTTTAGATGCTCTTGGTTTTTCAGAAGGCGTGAGACAAACACACACACACACACATACACACACACACACACACACACACACAAACACTAACATTTTGATTGCTTTATTACTTTAGATAAGTATAAATACATACATATATAGGTACCTACACACATAAATATATACATACATATACCAACACACACATAGATACACATACACACCAACATATTCAGACATATACACTATCACAAACAAAAGAAAACAAAATACAAGTGATTTAAATATCTGTTTTAAAATGTTGTTGTTATTTTATTTATGAGTTGTCTAGAGTCAGTTGTTTTTCTTATATCTAGAGGAAGGTCATTAAAACACTTTTCTCCCAGGAATGAGTAGTGATGCTGCGCAAAAGTTGTCTTCCTTCTATCTTGGAAAAATAAAAATCTATATCGGGTCCGATTTTCAATTATAAATCTATGGTGCTCAGGTTCTCGTAGTACTTGTAAAATAGCAAATTTTTTGAAAATATTTTTGAATTTTAAAACTTTGAAATCTATGAATAATTTTTCAGAGGGATAGTCTCTGCGTTTTCCGAGAATTATTTTAATAATCAACTTCTGCGCAACATCCACACACCCCAGGCTGGTATCATAGGCTGCTCCCCAAATTGTGACAGAATACTGTAACAAGGACTGTACAAGACCATAATACACATAATATTAATGCTTTAATGACATGTAATTTCTGATTTCAAGAAATATGTATGTTAATTTTCTTATCCTCTTTACCACTGTCTCTATTTGCTCTTTCCATTTAAGATTTTTATCTATTATTATTCCCAGATATTTGACATTGTTAGCAGTCTTGAGTTTAGAACAGCGATCACTACAAGAACCCAAGCAACAGGCAGCATCACGAGCGTGGATTAGTACACTAATGTCACTCGAATAATCATTACTATGTATAGAGAATGGGACAATATACGTTTTATCTGAATTCATCGATAATAAGTTTTCATCAAACCATTGTTTTATCAAATCAACATCTTGGTTGACCTTTAGTTCCAATTCTTTCCATGTTCTCGCATTTACTACTAAGGCCGTATCATCTATATTATGACCATATATAGCTGAATATGAACTTCACCATCACCATAACTCGTTACGTAACGTTAGTTTTGAAAAATGTGCATCTTGATTCTTCAATTTATTTTACTTATTCAATTTATTATGGTTTGTTTTCTATATGTATTTATTTAATCTCCCTTACTTTTTATTGATAAATTAAGTTGTGGTTATTTCCTCTATCAATTTAGTTTTGTTTATTTTAAATTTTAATACTTTTTGTACTAAGCAGTAAATATGTAAATTTCACGTGTAAATTTGTAATAGAAATACATTTAAATTTAAAAGATCATATGCTCAATGTTATGTACCTAATATACCTACCTACTATGTGAATTTACCAACAAATAAAAATAAAAGTGAAAATGAGAATTTACAAGGCATGCGTAAGACCAGTGATGACCTGGTGTGGAGGCACGAGCAGACACCGTCAGAAGTAAACAAATGCTGAGGACTTCAGAAATGAAGACACTGAGAATGATAGCAGACAAAAACCTTGAGGGACACAGTGAGGAACACCAGAATAAGGGAAATATGTGAGGTTGATGATGTCATCAGATGGAGTAGGCAGCGGAGGAGGGACTGATGTGGTCAATGGTCACATCCAAAGGATGAGCAGCATCAGACTTCCTCATATTGTGCTGCACAACTAGCCTCACGGAACCCGCCCTTGCGGTATAAGACGGAGTGATAGCTTGGATTCCATTACGCAGGAAAAAAAAAAGGTTAAAGTAAAAATATCTACCTATCTGATAATAGGTACCTGATATATTCTTCCTCTCCTTATCATGTTGTTTTCCTATCATTGCTAAGAACTGTTCTTATTCAATCTTTTTTTGTCTTTTTCTTTTTTACTTTCCTTCTGTTATCTTTGTTTTCACATATAATTTAACTAAGTTCACGAACTGAATTAAATAGAACCGTATATAATATATTTTTTTCATAATTATATGTGATGGAGTTCTGTCATGATGAGACAGTTTTAAACATTGGAATTTTTTTTTTTATCCTTGCTTTAATTTTTTATTTTTGTCATATTATTACCTTATTGCATTGTACATTTACCTACATTACCTCAGGTTGGCTGGAAGAAATTGCTGTTTGGCAATAAACCCGCCATTGTACAGATCATATGTACAAGAAGTTACAAATAAATAAATTCATATACAATATCGTCATTTGAAATGTATATGAAACGGATAGGGTAAGAAATGCTTGATAATTCAAAATTTTCTTTTGTACCCAATACGTCTAAATTGTATGAAAAAAATATTGATGCTTGAAATTTCTTACGAAAACTTTTGCAATACCGACCTAAGGCAATCCAGATGTTATATCAAGCTGACCAATAAGTTTTTTTTTGTAATCAATAAACAGGCCAAAATCAATATCCCTAAAGAGGCGATAAATCAGTCTGCAAAAGGTGTTCAGGAAACTGGCTATTCCGGCTGTTGTACAAACACAAAGAGTAATATATTATTTTCATTCCATCCTATATCCCCATATTAACTATGTCTGGTGCATCACATTCCAATATGAGCATACTACATAACTCCAGATGACACTCAAGACAAACAAATCATGTAAGTAATGGGTGACCTGCTGCCGATGGTAAGCACGTACCAAATGTATGTATAAGTCTTTAAAAACACATTTTTAGTAGATATAACAAAATATATAGATGGAAATATACCAATTTTCACTGAATTTAGTTTATCAACCGATAATTCTTGATAGATATCTATATTATTATTGAAATATAAATAGAAATTGGTTCTTGATTTTTTATTAAGTAGGTATATCAATTTTGATTTTCATTGTAAAAAAATTTGTTCCATTTCTTAATTAAAATGTAATTATTAACGCCACATGCCAACCAGGGGGCAAGTCTATTCCAACCGGTGAAATCAAAACCCTCGTGATTACCCATATCATGGATATAATTATAATATGGAGTTCTATGACATCTAAAGATATTATAGAACTCCATGCAATAATTATATCCATGATATGGGTAATCGTGAGGGTTTTGATTTCGCCGGTTGGACCAAACTTGCCCTCCTGTACTGTCGATGGACAAAATTCTACGATGACAAAGAATAACACTAGTTTTATATGACAAAGAATATAACTATCTATAATTTTTATTAGATGGAATAGAATTTGAAGAGCGCTCTTGAAAATTGGTAAGTTATTATATGAAAATTGCGTAGGATAAATAAATTTTAGGTACAATAATATACGCATTTCTGATTGTATTGTTATATATTTAACTAGTGAACACCCGGCAAACTTCGTATTGCCTGTATAATTAAAAATTGTCCTCCATAACCACCCGTCGCTACAGACTCTTCAATACCTCCCGTCCCTTCAGTTACTCCCGTCCCTTCAGTTACTCCCGTCCCTTCAGTTACTCCCGTCCCTTCAGTTACTCCCGTCCCTTCAGTTACTCCCGTCCCTTCAGTTACTCCCGTCCCTTCAGTTACTCCCGTCCCTTCAGTTACTCCCGTCCCTTCAGTTACTCCCGTCCCTTCAGTTACTCCCGTCCCTTCAGTTACTCCCGTCCCTTCAGTTACTCCCGTCCCTTCAGTTACTCCCGTCCCTTCAGTTACTCCCGTCCCTTCAGTTACTCCCGTCCCTTCATTACCTCCCGTCCCTTCAGTTACTCCCGTCCCTTCAGTTACTCCCGTCCCTTCAGTTACTCCCGTCCCTTCAGTTACTCCCGTCCCTTCAGTTACTCCCGTCCCTTCATTACCTCCCGTCCCTTCATTACCTCCCGTCCCTTCATTACCTCCCGTCCCTTCAGTAGGTCCCGGTCATACGCTCGACAATTCATCAAAGTTTCATTGAAATTGAATGAACGGTTCCAAGGATAGTCCACCTTCATCGGTAAAATGACCTGATACCCGATTAAGAAGAAGAAGAAGAAATTGTTTTAATCCAGAAACCATCCCGGTCATACGCTCGACAATTCACCAAAGTTTCATTGCAATCAGATGAACGGTTCTCAGGATAGTCCACCTTCATAGGTAAAATGACCTAAAACTCGATGAAGAAGAAGAAGAAGTTAAAATTTTTTGATCCAGAAACCATCCCTGGTATACTCTCGACAGTTCACCAAAGTTTCATCGCAATCGGATGAGCGGTTTAGGAGCGCATTCAACACATACATAGATACATAGATACATACATAGATACATACAAACATTCAAATTTATAATATAGATATAGATACCATTTTTTGTATGGGTATATAGGATTTTTGCTGAAGAAACCCACTAAGTATCAATTCAGTACAAACTTTTTTTTCAATTTTTTTGTAAGATATCGAATAAATAAATAAATAAATTATAATTCATTAACCTTCTCCTGAATGAGCTGAACAAATTCCCAAAGTTTCATCGCAATCGGATGGTTGGTGTAGGAGTTCATCGCGAACAAACAAATATACGTAAATCCATTTTTATATTATATATATATATATATATATATATATATATATATATATATATATATATATATATATATATATATATATATATATATATATATATATATATATATATATATATATATATATATATATATATATATATATATATATATATATATATATATATATATATATATATATATATATATATATATATATATATATATATATATATATATATATATATATATATATATATATATATATATATATATATATATATATATATATATATATATATATGTTAAATCTAAGGTTTTCGCGAGTACAAAATATGTTATTATTAAGTATTTTGGGGATAACCCGCGTCAAATTATGATTCCCGAGAGAATCAGTCGTCTGCCGACGTTTCGTCTGAATCTCATCAGACATTTTCTAAAGGCGCCTTGTTAATAAATTTTCGTCTCGAGGGATAGTGCACGCACGTCCGTTCGAGTCGAAAGCCTACTACCAAGTGAAAGTTTGAAAGGAAGCCGCGTCAAGTGTTAGTGGAGGGGTGGGTTTCCCCAATGACGTCATTATTGCGTTTTGTTTGGCTTCTAGTGACTCTAGTACTTAACGGTATATTGTTTACAGGTGGATTATCAGTTTTCGGCTTACTAAGAATTTTACTAATGTTTTTAATGTGACTATTGTTTGAAATATCGGTAGTTTGATTACTATGGTTTTTAAAAATGTTGTTTTCAAGTACACTTGTCCATGCGGTCGGGATTCGAATGCTATCGTCCCTGTTATTCATTATACTGTTGCTTCTTTTATATATTTCGATTGCTTCCCTGTAAATTCTAAATGTTTCATTATTAATATTCGCGACTACTTTTGAATTTTCAAAGTCTATGGAGTGATTTTCGGTCAATGAGTGATTTACAAGAGATGAAGTTAGTTTCCGGTTTTTAACATCTACGCGATGTTCAGAGACGCGCGCCGAGATTCTGCGATTTGTCCTGCCTATGTAAGTTTTTGAGCAATCACCGCATGGGATTTCGTAAATACCGTGTGACTCTAATGGTATTTTATCTTTCGGACTTTTTAAAAAGGATGAAATTTTGTTGTCTGTTCTAAAAATGGTGCGAATATTATGTTTATAAAGTAGGTGACTGATTTTGTCTGTAGTGCCTTTTATGTAAGGCAAAAACGCAATGGAGAGTGGCTTTACTTTAGTTGACGTATCTTTTTTATTATAATTTTTATTAGTTTGATTTTTTACTGCATTATTTATCGTAAAATTAGAAAAACCGTTATTTCGTAGCGCGTTTTTAAGATACTCTAATTCGTTTTGAATGTTTTCGGAGTCGGCTATCCTTAATGATCGTGTTACCAAGGTGTTTGCTACAGAGGCGATTTGTGCTGGATGATGGTTCGACGATGCGTGGAGATATCTGTTGGTATGTGTTGATTTTCTGTACACAGTGTGGCCGAGAGTGCGAAAACCTTAGATTTAACATAAATAACCTCTACGGGGAGGAAATATACAGTGAAACGAAAAAGTTTGAAAAATTAAAGTCAAAACACGCGAAGCTTCTATGTGACCTAACCTTTTTGTGTCGATGTCGTGATAAAAAAGTAGTGCCAAAGTGTTTTCAACTGAGACAACGCGGTAGCAGAAAATCGGTGAGAAAAATTCTTTATAATACTAGTTTTTCCCTCATACGCGACGAAATCGGTTACATTCATTTACAATTACATACACTTGGTACTGATATTAAAAATCTTCATTTAAAACTTTCTAATATATTACATCCATTAATATGGTCCGAATTAGATAATCTCATTCATAATAGAATTGAAACGAATAATAAAATAAACTCCGACCGCCAAATAAGTAAATTCACGCGTATCGAAAATAATATCAAAAAAGTAGAATACCAACAGTCTTTAAATACCGATAAAATCATTCACAATCTCACCGATCTTAAATTAAATAACGATACAATATCGGTTCTAAGTAAAGGTTTTAATTTTGGTGTTGTTCCTCCGAAAATTCCAAAAGAAGACATTGTTACGGGAATCGAATCAGCCGTATGTAAACTACCAAATAATATAGCCGAAACTATACGACAAGAAACTTGCCATATACTTAGAAAATCGCTTCCGCCGAAAAGAAATATATCTCTCGATGAAATACGAGCTCTTAAAGAATTACGCGCAAATAAAGATATAATTATTCTTCCGGCAGATAAGGGAAACGCAACAGTAATCATGAAAAGCGAAGATTATCACATTAAAATTACTAATTTGCTCAACGATCCGGCTTATAAACTGCATCCTAATAATCCTATAACATACTTAGAAAAAACGACTAAAACTAAAATTATGTCATCCAAATTAAGTCCCGAATTAAAAAAGTCGTTAATACCTAGAGAAAAATCGTCACGTTTTCCGAAATTATACGGTTTGCCAAAAATTCATAAGACGGATGTTCCTCTTAGACCCATAGTCAGTTCTGTCGGTTCTCCACTTCAAATGTTATCAAAGTATCTTGCCAACTACTTACAACCAGATGTAGAATCAGCGGAATCTTTTGTCAAAAATTCGGAACATTTTATACAAATCATTAAAAATCAAAAATTAAACAAGGGCGACATCCTTGTCAGTTTTGACGTCGTATCCTTGTTCACCAATATACCCACAGACGAAGCTCTTCAAGCAATAAAAGAAATGAGTGACCCACCGAATGACATAATAACTTTAATAGAACATTGCCTCAATAACACATTTTTCACTTATAATAACGACATGTACAAACAAGTAAAAGGAGCACCAATGGGTCTATCTCTTTCACCGCCAGTCGCTAACATATTTATGACCAAGTTAGAAAAGGAAGCTATAGATAGAGCGCGCTTAAAACCAAAGCTATGGATTAGATACGTGGACGATACCTTCGTTATATGGCCTCACGGTTTGGAGGAACTTAACAAATTTCTTGATTTTCTGAACGATCTCCACAATAACATCAAATTCACAATGGAGATAGAAAACAACGGTGAAATACCTTTTCTTGATGTTCTCGTAATCAAAAAAGACGATGGCACTCTCGGCCACACTGTGTACAGAAAATCAACACATACCAACAGATATCTCCACGCATCGTCGAACCATCATCCAGCACAAATCGCCTCTGTAGCAAACACCTTGGTAACACGATCATTAAGGATAGCCGACTCCGAAAACATTCAAAACGAATTAGAGTATCTTAAAAACGCGCTACGAAATAACGGTTTTTCTAATTTTACGATAAATAATGCAGTAAAAAATCAAACTAATAAAAATTATAATAAAAAAGATACGTCAACTAAAGTAAAGCCACTCTCCATTGCGTTTTTGCCTTACATAAAAGGCACTACAGACAAAATCAGTCACCTACTTTATAAACATAATATTCGCACCATTTTTAGAACAGACAACAAAATTTCATCCTTTTTAAAAAGTCCGAAAGATAAAATACCATTAGAGTCACACGGTATTTACGAAATCCCATGCGGTGATTGCTCAAAAACTTACATAGGCAGGACAAATCGCAGAATCTCGGCGCGCGTCTCTGAACATCGCGTAGATGTTAAAAACCGGAAACTAACTTCATCTCTTGTAAATCACTCATTGACCGAAAATCACTCCATAGACTTTGAAAATTCAAAAGTAGTCGCGAATATTAATAATGAAACATTTAGAATTTACAGGGAAGCAATCGAAATATATAAAAGAAGCAACAGTATAATGAATAACAGGGACGATAGCATTCGAATCCCGACCGCATGGACAAGTGTACTTGAAAACAACATTTTTAAAAACCATAGTAATCAAACTACCGATATTTCAAACAATAGTCACATTAAAAACATTAGTAAAATTCTTAGTAAGCCGAAAACTGATAATCCACCTGTAAACAATATACCGTTAAGTACTAGAGTCACTAGAAGCCAAACAAAACGCAATAATGACGTCATTGGGGAAACCCACCCCTCCACTAACACTTGACGCGGCTTCCTTTCAAACTTTCACTTGGTAGTAGGCTTTCGACTCGAACGGACGTGCGTGCACTATCCCTCGAGACGAAAATTTATTAACAAGGCGCCTTTAGAAAATGTCTGATGAGATTCAGACGAAACGTCGGCAGACGACTGATTCTCTCGGGAATCATAATTTGACGCGGGTTATCCCCAAAATACTTAATAATAACATATATATATATATATATATATATATATATATATATATATATATATATATATATATATATATATATATATATATATATATATATATATATATATATATATATATATATATATATATATATATATATATATATATATATATATATATATATATATATATATATATATATATATATATATATATATATATATATATATATATATATATATATATATATATATATATATATAGATATGCTGTACAATTAGGATATAATCTGATAATACAACCCTCTATCCTTTTAGGGACACAGCGTGATTGTACCTAGTATCCATTTATACTTGTTTAAAATATATTCATCCAGTTTAATACAAAATGGTCGTTATTCCTGTTATTATTCACGATGATGTTTAGAAGATTTACTTGAAAATGAAACGTATATTTATTTATTTAAGCTTTTAAACTGAAATTGAAAATGTCTCAATATTACAAGATGTTTAAACGGTTGTAAAATATATTAGTTGTAAAATGGCCCCATAGGAATATATTTATTGCATTTTTTGTACAGTCAACACATCGGGAATTCGAAAGGCAGTCATTAATTTTAAAATCCTCGTGTTCCAGTACAGTGCATTTCAATCTTAGAGAAGGCCAGATAGTTGATTATTCATTTAATTAATAATTATTTTAGATTTTTGTGTTACTTACATTACTTTACTTTTTGTACGGCTACGGCTTTTACTGCGCCTTTGGCTGCGTCATTGAGTATTTCCCTTCTACACTCTTGGCTCCCATTCGGCCAGCCACTTCACAGCTTCTGGAGTCGCCCTATGGATGTCCATCCAGTCTCCTTCATACCTCCGTATCGGGCACTCCTCTTTTTTTTTGACAGTGTGTGACTTCATTTTTGTGTTGACAGTGTGGAAGTCCATTTTAAAATTATCAAATAAATTATTTACAATATCACATCACCAGTTAGAAAATAAAGACAATTTGTTGTTTTATGAATAAATTTTATCATCTCAATATAGACGAAGTTGATATATTATAGGAGAATCAGGAAAGGCACCTCCAGGACTTAACACCTGCTAAGGCTGGTTTACGTGATCACTTTATACACTTGCGCAACGTTCATAAAACTTTATTGTGTTTAAATGTAATATGTTTATGGTTTAATATATATTTTCTTTTTTGTACATGTACCATTTTGTCTCATAACTGTCACAGATGGTTGTCTGGAAGAAATTGCCATTAGGCAATAAGTCCGCCATTTGTACTAGCTATTAAGTAATGTACAATAAAGTGTTTAAATAAATAAATAAATAAAATATCATTAACTACTGGCAGGGAAACAATAATATTTGCGTATATGCAACTATAAAAATTTCCGATTTACAACAGTTTGGTCACCCTATCGCAATACTCATTTTGATGAAATTGAGAGAATTCAAATAAAGTTTTGTCATAAATATTTATATTGAGAAGTCCTAGAGATAATTTATACATATTGAGAATTTATATACTAGCAGACATGCATAACGTTGCCCTTGCACTCTCTTTTGCAGGATAGCCTAGTCTTAACAGCATTTTTTTTAAACATAACCTACAAAAGTTTGGTAAAAATACCAATTTAGTCATTCATTTTGATATTTTAGTTACTTTTTTTTAATATATAATGCAACTGGCTCACGCCAGTCGCAATTATAACTACAAACAAACCTAACCAACGTATTTTTTACCAAACTTTTATAGGTTAGGTTTACAAAAATGGTGTGAAGACTAGGTTATCCTCTTTTGCATCGTGTTGATAGAAGTGTTAATAAAAGAATGATTGCCATAATAATCTATGTTGCCATAGTACAAAAATCTAAAATAATATCCAAAGATTGAGAATGTTTGGTACAAGACGTGCTTATTTGTTTGCCCTCCTAACTTTAACAGATCAACAGCTTGACATACAAAACATTTTACACATTCTTTTCTTTAGTAGGTACCTACCTAAACACTAAACTAAACACGAGACAGATAGTTATTTACAAGCTGTAATGCGTTCTTAAAAATAAATACATATTATATTGAACAAAGTGCATCCGTGATATTTAAATTAATATTAGTCTTTGGCTTATGTCATTTATTATTTTGTCAAATAAAATTGAAATAAATTGTCGACTAAATTGATATATTGCTATTGTATATCATCACTTTGGTTCATTATTTAACCTATAAAAAGTATCCAAATTTTGATTATTTTATTTGGCAACCATTTTTGAACAGATTTTCGTACTGTAAGATAAAAATCAGTCTATGGTTCATCTATGTTTCAAAATAGACCATAGATTTTTATTATAATATACCATAGATTTTTATTATAATATACCTATATGTAGTACTCTGTGCAAAAAGAGAGTCATGGAATATCGCGAGTTTGACGTTTTAGTTATCAACATATTTCAGTTTTCCTTACATTTCAACACATCCTAGATAAATGTTCTCTAAATTATTAATATTTAAAATGTTTTTTAGACAAATAAATCTGAAAACAATTCACATTAGTCGTAGTTTTCTATAGAAAAGCGAGGTGGTCTGGAACCAAAACGTCAAAATCCCCCCTGAAAAATGACTCACATTCGATTCATACAAAATTTGCTAACTACGACATCTGAAATATTGTTAACAAATTTGACCTCTCAGAAATACTGATAAATATTTTCCATTCCCTTTGCTCGATATCGGCCATTATTAACAAAACAAAAAATAATTTTATTTTTCATTTTAGGTGAATGTAAATGTTATTAGTTAAAGCAGGATTTTAACCCGTTTTCCACACGGATATTAACCACTACCGACCCATCTGATGCTACAAATAAAATGTATGACACAAACTTTTCAGCGGGTGTTTATTTCATTATAATATAAAAAATCATTTTACAATTCAGTGTAGTTTAGTATTTCACTTGAAGTTGGCACGGATCAAAGGTATTGTGCTTTCGAGTGGGTACCTACCTAAGTACTTGTACCTACTTAACGACACCCATCAACTACTGTGCATATTATAATGTGAAATAATATATAATTTATTCAAATGTGCCCACCATTCAATCAATAGTAAATATTTTCACGAATTCACATTTGCGTGTCGTCCGTTTCGAGTGTCAAAACAAACATCAACAGGAGTCTCCGTCATTCTCTTTCCCGCTCTCTCAACCCCTTTGACAAGCCGCGCATACAACTGTCATACTCTCGTCACATCGAACAATGGACATTTTAAAACTGTTTCAAAAATAGAACAAACGAAGCGCTCATTTGCGCGGCGCGCACTCACCGTTGACACCTTTTTTCTATGGAATAGAATTTCAAGTGGACCATAGAGTAAAATATTTTAATACAACTCGAAGGTGTGTAAAATAAAAATATATGTAGGTACCCATATGAAATGAATTTATTATTACTAGTTGCATGTAACACATGAGATCCAACTGTCGATAGCGATAGTATGTATAGTTGAAGAATAAGTACCGAACTATCAACACTTAAATCCAAATTATTGAATATTTTAAGATATTATGTCAAGATAGGACAGTATGGAGGTGAGTCCTTTTCTCCTACCCGGAATATGAAAACAGCATGATGGTGTGTATGTATGTTTGGAGATTATTATTGTGTATAGGCGACTGCCATACAAATTGTATGAAGCAATGTCGTCACTAAAATCAATTTATATAAAAATTGTTAAAAAATTTTTGAGATGTACTTCTACAATGTTTATATTTTTTATAGAAAATTAAATGATCTAGTTGGGGTGTTTCGGCTTTTGTCGATATTTTAATAAAAACTTTGGAAATATAGGCAGTTAAACACAGAAATTTATCATAAACATTTTTTTTTCTTAATAAAAATGTTTGAGAAACTCTGGAATTTTTTTGAAAAAGCAAATTTGAGATTTTATATTTGTCTATATTTGTACCAATTTTCAGCGTTCTAGCTTTTATGGTTTCTGAGATATATGGAAAAATAAAGTAAAGATTCAAAAGTTGATAAGCCCTGACTGAAACAAAAATGCGAAATTCTAAGTATAAAAGTTTTGTAGGCCTATAACTGTTTATATATTCTGAAATTTTGGGCTCTGAAAATTGAGCGGATCAAAAGTTATAATGGGGGATGGACACACACACACAGACACACCCTCACACACACACACACACACACACACACACACACACACACACACACAGACACACACACATACACACACACACACACACACACACACACACACACACACACACACACACACACACACACACACACACACACCCTCACACACACACACACACACACACACACACACACAAACACACACACACACACACACACACACACCCTGACACACACAGACACACGAAATGTTCTACTCCGAATTCTGAGTAAATCCGTATATGGACACATATGCAGCGAAGCCTCTAAGTTGGTGTTTTTTGATTTCAAAGTTGGAAAAGTAGACCCTGCATACAATTCTCGCGTATCCTGGCTTGAAACATTGTCGATATGTTAAGAGAACAAAGTTCTCCTGAACAAATCGACAGTTGGATTATAGATATGTTATTTTGTAATTTTTCGACCGCTGATTCGTGATGGAATTCCATTATCAATTATATAAGATTACTGAAAAAAATAAGTAACAACACAATTTTTTGACCTTTTTCCACTAATTTAAAATGATGACCACTGACGCGGTTCGCTCAAAGAGCATTTACTGAATGGATCCATTTTAGCATCTACTGAATGGATCCATATTTCGGTCTGATGTTACGAACCGTAAAGTAACATAAGACCGAAATATCAGCGCCCTTGGGATGATCCAGAATCATTAAACGGCGATGTGAAAAATCTGATTATTATATTTAATATATATTTTAATATTGTGGCAATGCAATTGGTTAATTCCTGTTTTCATAAAGTAAATACCACGAAATAATATGACCGAATCTCGACTAATGGTGCTATTGTAATCTTATATTCGCTCAAAAATGTCAACAAACGCTACTTTTTATAACATATTTCGCATGATTTCGAATGGAGGCTAGTTTTAGTGTGTGGCACTTGGTTCTCTTAAGGGATATGGTGTGATAAAACACAAAGAATTTGTTCCGAATTTAACAAGCGGATACCCTATATCGCCATATTTATGGACTCAGTGCGACGGTCGCCAGGGATTTGATCTACTCTAATGTGAACTATGCTATTTCCAACCTATAAAATGTCGGGCACAATAGGAATTAGGCAATAAATCTAGCGCCTTGAAAAGGGTTACAATTTCATTATTATCAATAAAGGTCGTATAATATTGTAGGTATTATTTAGGCAGGACACAATGGCTAAACATTGGAGAATAATTTAACGGTCAGAATATGCAATTATCAACGGTGGATACATATTTGCCGATTGATATTGTAATAAGTTTATTATTTATTCAATTCTGTGACTTCTTCTTCGATTGAATTCAACGATACGACACACCCGTTTATTGTAATCGTTTGTTTTAGAATAATAAAATATTGAATCGGCACCAACGAAACTATAGATAACTGCTCAAAAGTTTTTGCTTGATCTTTTCTCTCTTTCAATAAAACGATCATTTTGTCTAGTGAGAGCCATTTCATAGACCTTTACAAGGGGAACGAATTGTCACATTTGAATTGTCACGTGAAGAGGAATAAAAATGTGTAGAAATGAGCAGATATATCTATTAGATATCTTTAATATTATTTAGTGAGTCTATCAGTATAATGTATTTATTGTGCAAATGTTATGTAATTGTACCAGGTTTGTAATAAATTAATAAATATCCCGAGAAATGAATTTAAATAAAATATAAATAAAATATAAAATAACACATTAAAAAAACTACATAAATGTCTATCTAATAATATCTGGGGGGCAAGTATGGTAAACAGGCGGAATCAAAACCATCCATGTTTACCCCTATCATGGATATAATTATCATTCTTAGATAATTGTATCCAGGATATGGTAAACATGGACGGTTTTGATTCCACCTGTTGACCAGACTTGCCCTCCTGATTTCTTCTTCCTATGAACTGTTATTATATTCAATCTTTTTTATTTTTCTTCTTTTATCTTTATTTTATTTTAGTCATGTTGTTATTATTGCCAATATTATAAATATACATTGTATTGTATATTTACATTAACTCTGGTTGGTTGGAAGAAACTGCATGTGTACAAATTGTATGAACAAGAAGTTACAAAGAAATAAAAAATAAGTCGATTGATTAGAGTATTTGTATGTCATTAAAAAATCTACAAAAATATCTTTCTTCTTCCTCTCCTTATACTTTTGTTTTCCTATCATTGCTTTCAACTGTTCTATATTCAATCTTTCTTTGTTTTATCGTTTTTTTTCTATTTTTGTAATCCTATTTATTTTATTTTTGTCGTGTTATTATGTTAATGCCATAGTACCAAGACATTGTATTGTATATTAATCTTGGTTGGTTGGAAGAAATTGCCGTGGA
Source organism: Molanna angustata (assembly GCA_963576475.1). Classification (NCBI taxonomy): domain Eukaryota; kingdom Metazoa; phylum Arthropoda; class Insecta; order Trichoptera; family Molannidae; genus Molanna; species Molanna angustata. The sequence goes on along the minus strand of OY754968.1, from coordinate 2,612,735 downwards.
CAAATTACATGTACAAGAAGCTATAAATAAAGACATTTTTTCTGTATTCCGCAGTACGTATATAGGGACACGACATGCGTTAATGTATGTGAAATAAAGTAGGCAATGAATAAATTGAATTATCCCATCACACATTGGCCCTGTATCGTTTAGTTTCGCTGTACCGAGTATAATTTTATTGATTCGGACCACTGACGATGTAATAATAATATGTAATGTTCTTGTATATACAACTACAACTCTTTTTAACTAAAACGAAATAATGGTAGCGGATAATTCGCCGATAAACCGTGAGATAACCCGTTCCGTGGTGGTTAGGTTGGGTCGAACCACCGTCCCGGGATACCAATATTTCACTATAAGCTACCAACGAAACTGGATGCTTGTTATTTTTATCGTGTTGTAGGTATATACCTAATATTATGTAAGTAGTTATGTAGTTATGTAGTTTCGATATTGGAAAAAAAGGATTTCGTTAAAAATTCATTTGCCTTCGTATAGTTTGATGTTCCCACGACCGTATCGAGAGATATATATTCACATTGTCCTAATGAGGTAGGTAAAGTTAATCGAGTGCCACGAATTTAATAAATAATACAATAAAATTAATTAAATATGGAATATATATTCATGACATAAAAATATTTTATTTACAATTGGTTAAGTTATTGATACCTACTAATCGTATTTAGGTACATGTCGGACGTCCTAAAACAGGTTCACCAAGTTAGACGTCCAATGAGACAATATCAAAATAATAACTACAGAATTTTATAATGATAAAAGAAATGTATAAATTTATAAAGAATCCACTTCAAGGGCGCTATAACGTGAAAATAAAAGTTCCAATCCTTTCAATATAATATGAACTTTATTGAAATAATAGTTTGGACTATATTTCAATCAATAAAAGGCTCAGTATAGAGGACACAAAATCATCTATCGTTGGCCACGACAGAACTACATATTAATAGGTAGTATGTATATATTAGGTACGTCATATGCTATAATACACTAAAACTTCATTACGCAACTCATATTATTTACTCTCAGTATGATACTTGTTGAGCAATTGATGTAAAAAATACAAGTTTTAAAGTTTTGAAAGTTTTCTTCATGGGAGTGGAGATAAAACTAGATAAATGCAACAAAACCAATGAACATTATTTACCACTCAATTATACTATTTATTCAAATAATTTGGGTTATTTTGCAAGAGCACGAGAAATAGTTACGAACATTGGACATCCCCTATAATTAACAAAAAGCTAAAATATATAAAAAAAATATCTATAATCCCTTTATTGTAGGTAGGTATTTATATATTTAACAACAAGATATGATTGAAAACAGAGCAACGTCCGTTGCCATTATTTTCGTGCAGTTTTTTAAACGTGTTATCGGGTCATTTATCATAAATTTGATGTAGGTAATGGAGAGGAGTGAACAAAGGATTGACAATACCAATGTCATGCCCTAAACAGATTATTCAATCCAAGGACAAGGAGATAAGGCCGGCCTTATCAGGGAGTGTGCCATTAATAACGGCAAGGGAATGCGTGCGATGGACACCCCTTAAAAAACTCACTCATTGAACTACACGGTTACTAAAAAATACGTGATCGAATATTTTTTATTATTGCATATACGCAAACATTGGATTTTTTCCCTGTCGGGAGTCAAAGGTATTTTTTAACAGATTTTTAATTATCTCAATAGAGACAAAGTTGGAATATTTACTGTAGGAGAACCGGGAAATCAAGGCACCTACAGGGCTTACGACCTGTCATCGGCTGCTTTACGTGATCACTTTATGCGCTTGCGCAACGTTCACCAATTATGCCTTTTTAATGAGATCCCTATCAATTCAATTTTGAAAGTTCTATATATTGTAATACTGAAATTCTTTTCGCTTGAAAATAAGGATTTTTTACTACAGCCATCTATGTGTGAAATTATGAACAACATTCTTCGATTATCGAAATTATGAACAACATATTCGATTACTTACACATTGGTACAAGTAGGTAAATAAGACAAAAATGACCTTATAAGTCTGGCGCAATTCAGGGGTGACTTCTATGCGAAAAATGCATTTGTCACCTCAGGTATAAGAATTGTTGCTCTCATTATTTACAAAAAACCAATTCTCTTAATAGATGGCGTTAAAACAAAAATAAATAAAAAAATAATAAGAATGTTGTTCATAATTTCACACATAGATGGCTGTAATAAAAATTCCTTATTTTCAAGCGAAAAGAATTTCAGTATTACAATATATAGAACTTTCAAAATTGAATTGATAGGGATCTCATTAAAAACACATAATTGGTGAACGTTGCGCAAGCGCATAAAGTGATCACATAAACCAGCCGATGACAGGTCGTAAGCCCTGTAGGTGCCTTGATTTCCCGGTTCTCCTACAGTAAATATTCCAACTTCGTCTCTATTGAGATAATTAAAAATCTGTTAAAAAATACGTGTTTCATTCTAAATATTGTAGGTATTGAATAATAATATTATAAACAAATTGACGTGTAAGTGATTGTCTATTTTAAAACAGGAATTGTTACTATAGTCTATTTCTGGAGAGAATGACCAATTTTGACACTTCCTTTAGGCAGGTACTGCCTGAATAAATGGTTACCTAATCACAGAAGTCAGTCATTCGACCTATGCATCTATTTCAAATGATGATGATTTGATTAAATTGTTGTAAGGTATGAATAAGACCGTCAAATAGGCAAGAAAAACGCAAATATCTGGTCATTCATTCCAGAATCAGATTTTAGTTAGATACATAAAGATACATCAATGGAACACAAGAAATCAGGAAATCGTATCCTTACTTTTAAATTTTACTTTATCTGTATATGATTGTTATTTTTGTAAAATTTGTGATCCTATATATACAAAAATTTCACAAAGAAAGCAAATAAAAAAAATATTTAAATTAATTAAATCCAATCTATTTTTAAATCGCCTCTAGGCCAACTATCAATTACTATGGAATATATGTATTTATTTGACATGCAACAAAGTTGTTTCATTTTTGATGATTAATATTTAAAAAATATTTATATTAGAGATTATCATGTGCCGTTTTACGAATCAGGATTATTCATAATATATTCGACATCTTTGGTTTTAGGGTCAACAGCGCCAATAGTGGATTTACGAGAATAGAAAATTTTCTATAGACTAAATATGTTATTCGTTTCTTAAATTCAGGCAGAAAACAGAGATAAACTGGGTAGTATGTACATTAATATACTCTTCACCTGGTATCGAACCCGGTACCTTTGGATTATAAGTCCGATATCTAATTAAATGCGCCATGAAAGTCGACAATTTTGTATCAATGAATACATTACCTTTGAAAAAATACATAAAAATCTTCGAATATTGGAAAAAAATGAACAAAAATTGATACCAGTTTTCGCTCTGGTATCATATTTAGCTTTTTTATTTTTAATACGTATCATGTTTAGAAGATTGTCATTACAAAAGTTTTTTGAATTCCCTTCTAGCATAAGGTTAGGTTGCTGGTATAAAAGAGAAATTTACTAAAAAATATTTGATGACACATTTTTTTAAAGTTTCTAACAGAGGAAAAAAAATATTTTATTGTAAACTAGCCACTTGCATAGGGTGCAAAGAAATTATTATTTTTTTACGTTTTTTGTATAATATAGGATATTATTTTAGTAAACGATGCTTCCAGTTTGTAAATATTATTTGAAGAAAAAAACATTGAATATTGTTCATTCATTCATACCATCACGGCATATCCCACAATGTGGGGTAACCAGCGACAGGTGGGCGGGTGTGCAATATATTATAAATGGGAGTACAACAAATGCGTGCATGCCCACACACCAGTCTCGTCTCACCTAAAAAGGCACTATATTCAGAATGGGTGGTGAACCTCATTGCTGAACTTTGTGAGATTTCAATGTTGCCTGTTGTATTTTCGATTACCCGGCTCTTACGGGATACTTGAAAACAACAATAATAATAATAATAATAATTAGAATTTATAAAGCGCCGTTTAGTGATACAAGATCACTCCAAGGGCGCTGTGGCTTATTTGTTGGCTCTACTAAACAAAGTAGTCTTAAGTAATTTACTGAAGGTGTCAACGCTCTGAGCTCCACGTATATCAGGGGGCAATTTGTTCCATTTTAAAGGCCCGTTCACACTGAAACTGCGATCATAGTAAGCCGCTTTATTGACTCTGTCCAACTCTTTTAAAGAGTTGGTACTCTGTGATCCCGATGATCTCAATGAGAGTTGTCTTCCTGATAGTTCTTGTATGTAGTGTGGAGCCAAGTCGTTCAGAGCCTTGAACACCATCAAGCACACCTTATAGTCTACTCGTTCTGGACACTTCAACCAGTGTAGTTCATTTAGAAGAGGTGTTATGTGACATCTTTTGTCAGCTCCATATATCAACCTCGCAGCCGCGTTGAAAACCATCTGCAGTCTATCCAACTGATACTTGGGCAAACCAGCATATATAGCATTACAGTAATCCAGCCGTGATACAACAAATGCTTTGATAAGCGTTTTAGCTTCGCTTTTAGGTAAGCTGCGGCGGATACTTTTCAATTGCCTCAGATGAAAAAAGCAAGAGCTAACAGTTTTAGAGATATACAAGTCCAGCGATAGTTTATTATCCAAGTGGACGCCTAGAAATTTAAAGTTAGTTGATGGTGTAATTTCTTCTCCATTGATGTTAATTGGAGTGTTTTCTATGAGATGCTGTCGTCGCGGTGATGCTATCCACATAAATTCTGTTTTTGTTGGGTTCAATTTTAGCTTGTAGATCGACATCCATTCAGCAATTTTATTAATACAACCAACGGTATCATTCCCAAGACTATCCTTGTTTTCTGCAGTGGAATATTTTACAATCAGGCGATCGTCAGCGTAGGCGTACGAAGCGAAGCCTTCATTATATATAATATCGTCAAGATTTTTTATATACAAAATAAAAAGTATGGGCCCCAAAACTGACCCCTGTGGCACCCCAAATTTATTTTTTTCCAAAAGAGATGATTTATTTTGCAATAAGACAGATTGTCGTCTATCTGACAAGTATGAGGTCATCCATTTTAAAATATTCCCACAAATTCCGTATTCGTTTTCCAGGACAAAAAGAAGTATGCCATGATCCACGGAAAAGGATGGAAGCACTCCAATCCAATAGAAAAGAATGGAAGCACTATTATAAGCCGGTGACTCACAACCAACATTTATTATCAATGTTTAATAATTAAATAATCAAATAAAAAAACAATAAGACAGACACTTTCATATCATCCAGTGATAAAAAAACTAGCATGTTAAACAGAAGGTAAATAAAAGGTTTAATAACAAGACGAAAAGGGGAGATCTTTTATGTTCTTATCATAAAACATGTCACACCATGATACTGATGAATCACTTCTTTATTATATCAAAACTACCATTATTTTCAATAACTACGAAATAAATTGGAAAAAAATGTATGTTTCGAAATTAAAAATTAACTTTGGATATTAAGTTATTTGGCGTCCCGTAAAATATTTTGGAGTTTTTAGTAAATGAAACGAACATTAAAAAAAATTTTTTTAAGAGGAATAAAATATACAGACACATCATTACGGCATATCCCCCAATGTGGGGTAACCAGTGACAAGTGTGCATTATCTTTTATAAGGAAGCACCACACATGCTTGTATGCCAAAACGCTAATCTCGTCTGACCTGTGATTGGATTGTTTAAAAACGGAACAATAACTGTGTAAGTAGGTATGTGAACATAAAGTAATTGAATAAGTAGGTACTATTAATAATCGAATAAACTTTCAAAATTAAAAGAATAAATTCACTAATTTAAGTTAAACAATGATTTATTTTCTTTTACAATTGGATTTTTTAGGCTGATTTAGGCCCTTATCAACCTTTGGGCCATTATTTGGTACCTACATCTACTTTGCATATGGAAGACTGTTAATTATTTAGGAAAATATATTTAACAATTCGAACAAATTCAGGATATGACATATGACTATGTACATACATTACTCTAAAAATATTTCATAAATATTTTCAATAATTCTTCAACCCTTTGTTATTAATAATAATCGCTGAAGGGTGCAGCCATGAATAAAGGGTTGACTGTCAACTGTAGTGAAATGATTTCATACAAAGTTCGCTCATAGACCAAAAGGGGAGCTTTAAATGTGCGATCCTAAAAAAATCACGTTAGCGAATTCGTGTTATTTTTACAATTTGTCACAAATTTGTTCATAGGTTTAGGTTAGGTTACAAATGAAGTTGTCTGTAGGAGATTTTACGGTAATATACGAGCGAGTCTCTTGCATAATCTGTTGAGTAAATAACTTGAGTTGTGAAATTGGTTTTGGGCGCAGGGATAATGGATAAAATAACATATAAGGCGTCAGGACATAGGACGGAATTAGACGAGGAAAGGGGTGAAGGGATATATTTGCGTTTTGTGCATTTCGAGGATATGAACCGTGATTTATAACTGTAGCGAATATAAATATTTTTTTTATTTATTCATGTCGATTTGAAATGTAAAATTATACCCAACAGCGATAGAGTGATTTGAATGCAGGGCGATAAATTCAAATAGGAATTTTTAATAATATGATATGTAAACACTTTAAAAAGCTGATTATGTATACTGAATAATAGTGGCGATTTATAATTTCACAATTTTTAATCCTATTCATTTGCTGTGGTGCTCCGGCTTAGAATAGTGCGTCCATTTTTTTTATATTAGGTGTCATCGTTTTCGGGTGTGCCTCACGAACCGGGTAATTGAGAATACAACATGTAAATTGACATCTAACCAGCACCCATTCGGAATGTTGTCTTTTTAGCTGAGACGAAAATAATGTGTGGGCATACACGCATGTGTCGGGCTTCCCTTTTTTATTTTTCACTATGGTGCCGTGATTGCTAATCTAGAGGGCTCCATGAGCTACCTTTCGTGCTATGCATTTTTTTTCTTGTCGTACACTTAGCGTTCTGTGAAGGGGCCGTTTACAGTCCCCATATGCAGAGCCGGTTTTGGTGGGAGTAGCGAAATGCCGTGATGGTATGAATGAATAATATGTTTGTATTTTTCAATAGTCGAGTTTTCAAAAGATATGGTATGTTTACAAGAGTAAGTATATTATGCTAAATCGTGTTTGGGCATATCACAGAATAGTAAGTTTTGAAATCCTTTTGCGTCTAATCCTCCATACTTCTTCCTGAGACACGTTTTAGCTTTACAAGGATATATCTTATGCATATGTACTTTAATAGAACTTAAGATATATTATGTAAGTTCTGTCTACAGTCTGTGAAAGATAAAACCATGTGATTGAGTAATAAGAATAGAAATTCAATTTATCATCGATATTCAAAAATACTTTTTAATAACATAAACACTCAAATCTCATAATCAACTCTGAGTACGGGTGTAATTGTTTAATATTTTTTAGTCATTTTCAGTGAATCTTTAGGTTAGTGTCCTAGAAAATCTTTTAAATTCATTATTGAATTATTTAATACAAATATAAATAAAAGAAAAATTGTTTTTTTTAATTCTATACATTTATTTATTTAGAGGACAACATATAGTGTATAATAAATTATATAAAATAGAGATGATTTGAGTAATATTAAAGCTAATTACAGGTTGTCACTGGAGTTATTGTAGTATATTAAGATAAGTTATGAATAGTTACATATTATGGTGAGATATTGTGTGAATGATGTGTGAAATTGTATATATGTAAATGTGTGCAGTATATTAAGTGTTGAGTAAGATTATGAGGATGAAATTTTAAGTCTAATATATTTGTTTAAATGTGGGGGCGCTAAGTAAGAATATGTCGAACTCTTGGAAATGCCTATTGTATGTATGTATTACAGATTCAGTAGATTGTTGAATGTTGAGCATAGTTAGTGTGCTGAGTGGTTAGGTAGAAAAGAGGAGTGTGTCTAGTTCTACGGGTAGGGATGTTGAAAGATATATAATTTAAAAGAGCAGGAGAATCATTTTTTTTCTTAAGAATATTGTGGAGAAACATCATACTAGTATGCCTGTTGTCGAGTGAATTAATGCAGTGGTAGATCCTTGCCTCACTATACGATTTGATTTACATTGTTGATAGCTTGTTTATGCTACAAAGATGTCATTATGGAGACTATTTAGATTTTTTAAAACTGATTACATTTTTTTGACGTTAAAACAAATATTCTCAACTTTAAGAACCCCGGTGAAGTCTAAGACAAGATTTTAATATCTTGCCAATTTATAGAATGAGAAACGCATGTCGAAGAAAATATAAAATGCGGTCAGGAATGGAATGAGAGATCGGTGCCACACAAGAAAAAGATGGCTCAACCATGTGAACGATATTTTGAAAGATGGAAATGTAAGAATCTTGAACAACAGATGAACATGTTTGAATGAGGCGCATGTAGGTAAATATGTATGTAAAATCAGAATTTTAGAACAGGCTTTTTATCATTATATACCTGCTACTTTTTATGCATTTGATAATTATTGCATTCGTCGAATTATGTTAAAAGCTCTTATACTGTCATATTCTATGAAGTCTAACATAGGTGTTATACAATATGAAATGAAGAGTGATAGAGTAGTGTAGTGTAATGAAAAATAAAATCCTCAACACGAGGCCGTATTCTCAAAATAGGGTGAGTTCGTGTTTACTGATCGCCGGGGCGGGTGATCTCGTTTCTCATTATTACATAATCCTCACTAAACAATATTTGTAGGCAATGCTTTCATATCAAAACGTATGCTATTTACTCTGGCTAATTTGTATATCGTCGTTAGTCGTCAGTGTAGTTTACATTTGAAAATGTTCATACGAAGATAGGGAGAGATGTAAGAAAATATAGAGACTATGGTTATGAACCTGACATAATTTTATTACTCTAATGTATGTTAGTGAGACATGGACATGGCAGAAGACGCATGAAAGTAGAATTAACCCGGTTAACTAAGACGAATGTGTAATGAAACGATGTATGATCGAATAAGAAATGAAGATATTAGACGAGAATGTATGCTTGAAAGAAATATCGTAAGTAAGATGAAAATAAATCCCCTTAGGTGGTTTGGCCACATAGAAAGATTGAGTGATGACCTTCTGACAAAAAAAGTATAATAAAGAGGAACGAAGAGTAGAGGTCGGCTAAGAAAAATTTGGCACGATCACATAAATAGAATTTTGGAAGATGGAGACGTTAGAAGTAAGAAAAATAGATGAACGTGTATGAGAAGATACATGGACGTGAACGAAGCGAGAAATTTATGTCAATAGAGAGGAGTCTGGCGTTCGGTTCTCTCTGCCTACCCCTAATAGGTTCACTTTAATCTAAAACACTGGACTTTAGATTAAAGTGAACTTTAAGTGACAATTTGTTGTTATGTAACGAATTTTTTTAAAGTAGACATTAAGGCCCACATTTTAGAATAATTCTCAAGACCGTTCTCTAAATGTGTCATCTCAAGACCATCTTGAGATCATGCTCGAAAATCCATATTAAAAGTAAAATACGTACGCCGCGCCGCCGTCTCATTCGAGAAAGCGTACTCGAAAAAAATGTGGATGCAGCTCTATAAATAAGTACTTTTTCTCGCGAATGGCAATAATTTCAGTGTTGTTATGTTAGTAGCAATGAGTTGGAATAACTATTTATAGATATTTCGACAATTCGTTGTCTTGGTAATCTTCGAAAGTGTAGAGAAATTTATGCGTCATAATATTATGATACTTGATTAAATAGTGAAAATGTCGACCATTTTATTCGGAAGAGGAAAATAATTACTTCTTTTATCTGTCATATAGCAGATTACGGGAATGTGTGTACCTACAGTTAATAGTTCCAGGAAAAACAGCCATTTCAAAATATGATACAACATGCATAGAATAACAACATGATATTTACTGGATGTACCGGAAATTTATTCAAATCTTACAAAATTTAGGCCCCAATTATAGAATAATTCTCAAGACCGTTCTCCAAATGTGTCATTTCAAGAACATCTTGAGATCATGCTCGAAAATCCGTATTAAAAGTAAAATACACATGCTGTCTCATTCAAGAAAGCGTACTCGAAAAAAATGTGGATGCAGCTCTATAAATAAGTACTTTTTCTCGTGCATGGCAATAATTTCAGCATTGTTATGTTGGTAGCAATGAGTTGGAATATCTATTTATAGATATTTTGACAATTCGTTGTCTTGGTAATCTTCGAAAGTGTAGAGAAATTTATGCATCATAATATTATGATACTTACCTGATTAAATAGTGAAAATGTCGACCATTTTATTTGAAAGAGGAAATGAAATACTTCTTAGTTTATCTATCATTTAGCATATTATGGGAATATGTGTACCTACAGTTAATAGATCCAGGAAAGGCAGCCATTTCAAAATATGATACAGCATGCATAGAATAACAACATGATATTTATTGGATGTACCGGAAATTTTATGAAATCTTACAAAATTTAATACCTACACATGATAAGTTTATGAATGATTGTACGTTAATTACTTTCAGAAGGTTCTAAATAAGATTCTTGATCCATTTTAGTACCGTTAACAAGGTAAACGTCAAAATCGTAATTAATGCGAAATTCGTCCGTGTCTATATGCGTCTCTTTTTAATGTAAAGCAGAGAACGAATCTATAATTCGGACCTTGTCTCCATTAATTTTTATGAAACTGGGTGTTATTGAGGTTAGAATTAACCTTGACAGATTTGACAGTTGGACCGTATTCCTTGTGTGACGTCACATTTTATACCGCGCATTGATTTAATTACTTTTTGTGTCAAAAATATTATAAAATGAACGCAGGTTGAACGCAATCTTTAGTTTGCAGTACAAATAACTCATTAAACATACCATGATTGTTCCACTTTCGGCAACTATACAAATTTGTTGCTGTTGATCAAGCCCTAAACGATTTCCAATATAAAATTAATCAGTACGAATCGTCTGACATATCAATAGAAACTTCACCACGTACAGTATGGTACAGGCAATAGGTAATTAATATTATATAGCCCCATTATTGTAGACAGTACACTTTGCACGATACATACATCCCTCCCTTCCTCCATACAAGACAAGTACTATGTAGGTTATATTCAATTGATCTGGATCAACTTATATCCATACAATATCCAGGATCAATTTTTAGGGGAAGCTGGTACAATACTACACCCCCGCACGACCACGACAAGAACATCATAATTTACAATACTTATTTATTTTTTCGCTATTTATTTTTTGTAGGTACATATCAATCTTAAGAAGTTTGGGATGCACATATTTCTTTTTACTCTCCACACTATGGAATAGGGGAGAGTCATGATTTCGCAAAATTTAAGCGTATTTTTTTTACATCAATTTCTCAATGGGTATCATGTAGAGAATGCACACTATGAGTTTCGTCGTGATGTGTTTGTGTGTATGGCGTATACGCTGTACGCCGTACGCCGTACGCCGTAGCATTTATCTTTTTTGTGTCCTCTCTACAGCCCAAACTATAAGTCTGATCGACTTCATATTAACATCATATGTGTAAAGTGCAAAGACCTAGAGCTGATTAGTTTTCCATAGACAACTTTTGATTTCTTCTCTATGAATTCATCATTTACGTTGTTTTTTTTTTGTGTCCTCTCTGCAGCCCAAACTATAAGTCCGATTGACTTCATATTGATATCACATGTGTTAAGTCCATAAACTTAGAGCTGATTAGTTTTCCATAGACAACGGTTCATTTTTTCCCAATGTTTCTTTATGATTTCATCTATTAAAACTGAAAAAATGCTCTCACGACCTGGAAATTAGAGATATTTTAATTTGGTTTCAACTATTTATACAACACCAAGAATCTTCATAAAATTGTATTCAAAGTTGGTCAATGTTAAAAGAAAAATATTCAACGGTTTCAAAAATTATATTTTATTTAATGGATATTTGTATGAAACTTATATGTAACAAGAGAATTTTTTTATATTTGGCAATGTTCAGTTCATTGATTTCATATTGATATAAGAATATTAATAGCTTGAACTTAGAACTGATTAGCTTTTCATAGATATCATAAAATTTCTTCATATGATATCACGTGTCAACATTGTCAAAATGCTCTAACGCTCTTTGAAACAAAATTTATCTGCTTTGTTTAAAATATTTCATACAACATAAGCAGTCTTCACTATACTGCATTAATAGTTTGTCTATCTTAACATAAAAATATACTATCGGAAGAAAATTTATATTCCTGTTAGTAACATTTAGTATGAATAAAAATGTAATTAGATAAATTTCTATTTATGGAAACGTTCAGTAATTTGATTTCATGTTATAATGTAAAGAGCTTGAACATAGAACTGATTAGCTTTCCATAAATAACAAAAAAATCTTCATATGATATCACGTGTCAAAATTTTGAAAATGCTCTCGCGTTCTTTAAATCAAAATTTAACTGCTTTTTTAAAAATATTTCATACAACATAAGCATTCTTCACTATACTGCATTAATAGTTTGTCTATCTTAACATAAAAATATACTATCGGAAGAAAATTTATATTCCTGATAGTAACATTTAGTATGAATAAAAATGTAATTAGATAAATTTCTATGTATGGAAACGTTCAGTAATTTGATTTCATGTTATAATGTAAAGAGCTTGAACATAGAACTGATTAGCTTTCCATAAATAACAAAAAAATCTTCATATGATATCACGTGTCAAAATTTTGAAAATGCTCTCGCGTTCTTTAAATCAAAATTTATCTGCTTTTTTTAAAATATTTCATACAACATAAGCATTCTTCACTATACTGCATTAATAGTTTGTTTATCTTAACATAAAAATATACTATCGGAAGAAAATTTATATTCCTGGTAGTAACATTTAGTATGAATAAAAATGTAATTAGATAAATTTCTATGTATGGAAAAGTTCAGTAATTTGATTTCATGTTATAATGTAAAGAGCTTGAACATAGAACTGATTAGCTTTCCATAAATAACAAAAAAATTCTTCATATGATATCACCTCTCCAAATTTGGAAAATGCTCTCGCGTTCTTTAGAACAAAATTTATCTGCTTTTTTTAAAATATTTCATACAACATAAGCATTCTTCCCTATACTGCATTAATAGTTTGTCTATCTTAACATAAAAATATACTATCGGAAGAAAATTTATATTCCTGATAGTAACATTTAGTATGAATAAAAATGTAATTAGATAAATTTCTATGTATGGAAAAGTTCAGTAATTTGATTTCATGTTATAATGTAAAGAGCTTGAACATAGAACTGATTAGCTTTCCATAAATAACAAAAAAATTCTTCATATGATATCACCTGTCAAAATTTGGAAAATACTCTTGCGTTCTTTAAAACAAAATTTATGTGCTTTTTTAAAAATATTTCATACAACATAAGCATTCTTCACTATACTGCATTAATAGTTTGTCTATCTTAACATAAAAATATACTATCGGAAGAAAATTTATATTCCTGATAGTGTAACATTTAGTATGAATAAAAATGAAATTAGATAAATTTCTATGTATGGAAACGTTCAGTAATTTGATTTCATGTTATAATGTAAAGAGCTTGAACATAGAACTGATTAGCTTTCCATAAATAACAAAAAAATCTTCATATGATATCACGTGTCAAAATTTTGAAAATGCTCTCGCGTTCTTTAAATCAAAATTTATCTGCTTTTTTTAAAATATTTCATACAACATAAGCATTCTTCACTATACGGCATTAATAGTTTGTCTATCTTAACATGAAAATATACTGTCGTTAGAAAATTTATATTCCTGGTAGTAAAATTTAGAATGAATAAAATATTTCATTGTCAATATTTGTGGTGTGGAGAGTTTAGTGTTGGCCACAACCCACTCGTTTTTTAAGATTGTCAATCTCTGAATTTATTTTAAAGGAACCTTTTTATGTTACCTATATTTTAATACGTGAAGCAAAAACCTCGGACCCCTTTTTAAACGAATTGCGCGCACGGAGGAGTCTGAAATTTGGCATAGTTAAAGTTCATATGAAAAAGGAGTGCTGAATCTAAAATTTATAAATAATATGTTACAAATACCTTAAATGAAATAAAAAAAATTACACCATAACATAATCAAGTTTTTTTCCCATCTTTGAATCATTTTAGTTTTGAGGGTTGGTAAGTAATTAGTAGTTGGAATGTTCAGATTTATATTTAAATTGCTACAAGAAGAAGCTGATTTGGCTAATGAATCTCCTATTTCGTTCCCATCGATTCAAAGATGTCCTGGGATCCAGGCCAGAATTATGGTGATGTTTTTGGATTGAAGTGAGAAAGGTTTTAATTTAATTGAGCACATAAGTTGATCTTGAGGAGAGTATAATAAGTTTGATGTAATTTTCTGAATTGCACTAAGTGAATCTGACAATATCAATGCATTTACGGTATTATTTAATTGTATTTGTTCTGGCGCTTGTTGTATGGCGAAACATTGTACCCATTTGTAAAAAAAAAACATTTGTAAACAATTGCGAAACATTGTACCCATTTTGAAACATTTGTACCCCTTGATGAATGATGTTTTTTTTATCATTGATTAAGACCAATGACTTAACAACTTAAAAATTTTATGAATTACGATCGAAATTTGACCTCTGCTTGATAATAAGTAATAAACAGTCGAAACAAAAAATTTAAAAATGATTTCTTTCAGAACGGAAAGTAAGGAAATCAACTGTTTTCCGAACTGTTCGCTATGAAAAACTAATCAGCTCCAAATTAAAGCTCATTGTACATATGATATAATGATTTATATCAATATGAATAACATTGGCTTACATTCTGTGTGTACACAGGACATATTTCGCAAAAACATCACGACGAAATTAAATATACCTACTCTCTACATTTATTTATTTTATTTTTTTATCCTTGGTAAACCACAGTGTGGAATAAACAGCGACAGGTGCGCGGGTGCACAATATCTTACAAAGGGAAGCACGAAACAGCATTTTCGCCTCACCTAAAAAGACAACATTCAGAATAGATGATGAATCTCATTGCTGAACCATGTGAGATGTTATTGTTGCCTGTTGTATTTTCGATGACCCAGCCCTTAAGGCATACATACCATCACGGCACATCCCTCAATGCAGGATAACCAGCGACAGGTGTTCGGGTGTGCATTACCTACCTTATAAGAGTTAGCACGACACATGCGTGTATGACCACGTACTAGTCTCATCTCACCTAAAAAGGCAACATTCAGAACCTCACGAGATGTTATTCTTATATGTGAGATATTATTGTTGCCTGTTGTATTTTCGATTACCCGGCTCTCACGGGACACTCAAAAACGATGATAGAAAAGTGTGGAAGCACTATTCTAAGCCGGTGCCTGACAGAAAATTGTGTCGTCCTAACTCCAAGATATTTGAAGAATGCACAATCGTTACATTTGGTTATTCATAATAACCCAATATATGTAAAAATGTAGTTTATCAAAAATGTTTTTAGTATATAATTTTTTTGTTAATAGAATAAAAAATAAAACAATTAAATTTCTTTCATTGCATAACTTTATTTTAACGTTAAATCCTCAAAATGGTGAAATAACAACTCTTCATTATTACATAGAACTAAGAAACATATTAGTTACATAGATAATGTATGTTCGTGTGAGTTAATAAAAATAAATTATAGTGTTATGGTTGCGAGTCCAGTATACTGAAGGAGGTTCCATTGTGTATTGTAAAGTCAAATTGTAGGTAATTTGTGTCAAACAGTCAGTCAGCCATCAATACTTCAATAGTTTCAGTACATCTCTCAATGATATCGGAGAACAATGATATGTCCATGATACATGTCAGTCAAGTCAACACACAAAGGATATTGTAGAAAGTAATAGACGCATATGGCAAAATAATTATTCATCAAAGTTTAGCATTATTAAGTATCAGATTAGAAACTGTCGTTGAAGATATCAAAGAACTTTTAAAACCAATTTTTAAAATAATAAAAAAAAATACAAAGAGGCAGGATTCGAACTCGCGACCACTGGATCACTAGCACAGCGCGCAAACCGCTCTGGTATCGACCAATCTATTATGTATTTTGTATAAACAACTCCAACTCCGTGATCTATATGTTGTCACATCTGGGCGCGTAGTACGAGATACAGTGAGATTTCTCCCATATCCCCAACGGAAACGGTTTGACTAATCACAATGTCGTAGTACGAGCGTTTCGGGTATATAATTTCCATACCATATCACACAAATATCACTAAAATCTTAAAAGTGGTAGTATGAGCGAATTCCGCAGGTGATTTTAAGGCAATGTCAACGGAATAATTTCGTCTGGTAGAGGGCTGGTCGAATCTACAAATCACAGTTGTTTGACGTTTCGTCAAGGTTAATGTGGCGTATTTCATATTGATTTACTTACGAGGAAAACGAAAATAACTAAAATCTTTACAAATATAAATATAATGCCGCAAAATAAGCGATTTTTAAAATTGTCTGATGTTTAATTTAAAGAAAAAACTATTTGTACAGCATTAGATTTAAATTTACTCTCATGACGAACTAACATGAGTTAAAAATGGTGGTGAAGCAATATTGTTTAGTTCTATAATATTATTATAACAGGCACACCCGTTTGAAAAATTTATTTCATCTACTTACCTACTTGCCATACTAATTACAGATATAACTCGAATATTTACAGAATTCAACATGACAACAATCTAAAATTTAATCACACAGACATTTTCCATGACTCCTTAGAAACTTACCGTAAACAAATAAAGATATTTTAAAACCAGTTCCCTAACTCCTTCAAACAAGCTCTTTCCTTTACACCAATAATCCCTCTATTTCCTCATTTTATTCTTATTTTGTATTGTTTTTTTTTATATCAATCATATTTTTCTCTTATTATTGTTATTCAAAATATTATTTCTACTTTATTATTTTAATTAGAAGAAAACATCATTGGCCTGTACTAATTTTAACAGCACCATATAATATGTAACCACAAATTTACAAAGCTGTAGTTTACTGAAATGAAATAAATAAATATAAGTACCTACATAAATATGTTAAAAAAATATGTTTATCCACCTACATAGTTATTCAATGAGAATATAAAAACAGAATGTTAGTAGGAAATAAAATTAATAAAGAACTTATGCCAGTAATGAAGCTTAATTTGCCATACACAATGCATTTAGTAGTACTAAATAACACAATGCATTTAAGTAGTACTAAATATTTCTTCCATTCCGTTGTAAAATAACTCTAGCTCAATCATTTCTTCTTCCATTGTTTGATTATGCCGATGTATGCTAATGAAGTGCATCTCAATAAACTTGAACGTCACAAGAATATATGTATCTGATTCATCTTTGGGTTCAAAAAATTTGATCATATTATATCATCTTACCTTCTTCTTTGTTGGTCCAGGATACGCCAGGGGCGCAATATACACATTTTGTCATTATTCTCTCGAATCAAAACCTGCCACAGTACCTCAAAAGCAAATTCACTTATTTATCCAATCATGGACTTCGACTCTGATCTGCTGAACGTACAACTCTATCCATCCCTATCCATAATTTCTCAGCTCTTTGTTCGAAGTACAACCAGAAAGATTATGGAATAGCCTTAGTCCGGAAATTGTGTTGTCTAACTCACTTTATATTTTCAAGAAAAAACTAAAGAAGGAATATTTATCCCTGAACACCTGATCCCAATTTCCTCTCCTTGTCCCTACCCTATCCTTTTTTTGTTATGAATTATTATTATTTTTTGTTTAATAGTATCTTAGTGTTATATATATTTTCTTTGTTTTTATTTATTTATTTAATATTGCTTCTCGGGCAACTAACAGGTACTATGTCAAATATTAATTTAACACGAACCCAATAACAAGTTGCCACATTCTGGAGACTAACGATATTAATCGTCTCACAGATTCAGACTGAAAACACAATTCAAAACTGTGGTTCCACCGGGAATCGAACCCGGGACCTTTGGATCAGTCGTCTGATACCCAACCATCTGAGCCACGAAGGCCGACAAGGAAGGTTTACTTTTACTCTTATTCTTTTTTTGTTACACAATTTTGTCATACTTTGTTATCTGGTTGGTTGGAAGAAATTGCCTAATAGCAATAAGCCCGCCAGTGTACAATATATTTGTTTATATTATGTACAGAAAGATGAATAAATAAATAGACATAATATACAGTTGAGACAAGAATATAATACCTATATTATAATAAAGAAAGGTGTCACCACGAATCATAAGTCGGGGTTCTTGACCTCCACCGAACCCCTGGGGTCCGATCGAACCCAGGTTAAGAACCACTGCAATAAGACAATATTTTATTTTATTTCATCTCAACAGCTATTTCACAAATTGCTTAAAAGCATTACACATATCAAAGCCAATTATAGAGATGTCTTATATTATTTTAAAAGCTGAGAATAGTTAAGTAAATTTGGTAGGTAGATATTCAGTATACATAGGTATAAATAAAGTATAATTGTGCCAATACAATCGCCACAATACATTGATATTTAGTATGATGAGGTATTATTTGTCCTTTGGTCACTGTACTTTTAACGCACGGGTGATCTATCTCCACACCTTATGAAAACATTACAAGGAAAAAAAGTTAAACGGTATAATATGGTTAACAGATAACACAGAAAATAAGTTTGCATTTTTTTATGCCTAATAGGACGGTGACCGGTATGGGGATGATGAAGTAAAATATGGAAGTATGTATGTGGGTTTTGTGGGAGGGTGTATGTATGATAATAAATTTACTGTTGTAACGTGGATAGCAGTTACTTTTTTTTTGAAGCAGTCAAGATTAACGTAAGATGGATCAATCGTTAAGTATTTCTGATTGTATGAGTTGCAACTGCGATTAATAAAGGAGTTTATATGTGTTAATTTTACATTTGCTTAAGTTGAAAAGTTCAATTGTCGAGTGGGTCTCTATAATTGATTGATTCTGTTAGCTCTGGAGAGTTCAATAAGTATTTTGTAGAGGAATATGATATCTGTTAAGTTTCGTCGTCTCTTATCGAAGCTCATAATGTCATAGGAACGAAGACACATAAAATGATCATCTGAGACGCTATAGTAAAATCTGTTGTTGAACTGTTTGATAATATAATATTATGAGATGAGCCGTTAACATAAGACGAGTAGATGGAGGCAGTTTTCCTGTGATTTAGAGCTCTGGAAGTTGCAAGTCCATTATTTACTTGAAAGATATAGTAGAAACTACATAAACGCTAAGTAATATGAAAGAAAAATTGACATAAAATAGAGCCGATAAAGGCATGAGAGGATTCCAAGAAAACATTGACACGACTGTGTTTTATATTCTGAAAGAAGTTTAATTTATAGACATACATGTATGAAGCGAATAATGTATGCAAAAATAAAGGATGTGATGCTCGGTTCTCTAACCTATGACAGGTTCACAAATGAGAATCTAATAAAAATGTCATTAACAAATAAATATGGTCAAACAAAAGGAATGGAAGTTAAGAAGTCATTCAATAAAAATATGGTATAACCATTTGAATGCTTTCCCTTAAGTTGGAACGTACAAACATGTGAAACTTTGCACGGGGTGATATGACATAGCACTTAGGTACCTATATCTATTTATAAAATTTCAAATTTGACACCCTTCATTAATTTATACATACCTACCATTGAAAGTACTTGCTGTCGACAGGGCGGGATGGAGGCAGTGTCTTGAGGAGGCCAAGGCCCTCACCGGGCTGTAGCACCATTGCTGATGATGAGCATTGAAAGAATTATAATTGGCTGATTGACATTTCAAGAACAGCTTTTCAAGAAATTCTTTATGACATACCAAACGTAAAATAAAAACTCAATTAATAGATTGGTAGAGATTTATATATTTTATGAACATAAAATACACAAGTAAATAATGTAGGTATCATTATATATCAGGAAAAAAAATGAAACTCTTCAAAAAACAATTTAATATATGCAGAATTCAAAATTGTAAAATACCTACACTTTATTTTATTATTTACACCAATTCTATAATTAAGAGATATTTGCTTCACCAGATTAAAGTGTTCTGAACAATGCCACAAATTTGTAAAGTTTCTGTTTCTATTAGTCATTTCAATTTATATAAATGCACATCCATACAGATTTTTTTATGAATTCATACAGAAACATTGTAATCTAAAAATTGACTAATAGATACTTTTAGACAATCAGTTATTTGTATTATAATTATTTAGTATTAATACAATATTTGTTTTTTGGGAACAAAAATAAATAGAAAAATATAAATCTGCAAGTTCATAATATTATGATACTTTGTTATCTCATCTCTATAAAACTCACACTGTATTATACTGAACTTATGTTAATGAAGAACTGAGAGATTAGATTCTTATGTTAGTACTTTTTTTTAATTTCATTTAAATAATATAATAAATTTATATTATCAAATATCGTGTTTTTATATTTGTGGTTCATTTTTAATATATAATTAATTGTTTAAGAAACATATACTTTAATACAGTATTCAAAAAAGACTGATATGTTAAATCAAATACTAGTAGCATTTAACACATGAGATGATCCAACTGTCGATAGCGATAGTATGTATAGTTGAAGAATAAGTACCAAACTATAAAACCATAAATACAAATTATTTAATATTTTAAGATATTTGGTTTTCTATACAACACATGTAGGTATGTATGTCAAGATAGCGATAGTATAGAGGGCATTCCTTTGATCCTACCCAGAATATGAAAACAGCATGATGGTATGTATGTATGTTTGGAGATTAGTATTAAACAATTAAGTCTTCTTAGATATTGTGTGTAAGCGACTGCCATATAAATTGTATGAAGCAATGTCGTCATTAAATTCAATGTTTACAAAAATTGTTAAAAAAAATTGAGATGTGCTAATACAATGTTACAATTTTTTATAGAAAATTAAATTATCTAGTTAGGGTGTTTCAGATTTTTTCGATATTTTTAAATTATTTGGAAATATAAGGAGTTAAACTCATAAATTTTTCATAAAAAAAATATTTTTCTTAAAAAAAATTGTTTGACAAACCCTAGAATTTTTTTGAAAAAACCAATTTGAGTTTTTGTATTTGTCTATGTTTGTACCAATTTTCAGCATTCTAGCTTTTATGGTTTCTGACATATATGGAAAAATAAACCAAAAATTCAAAAGTTGATAACCCCTGACTGAAACAATAATTCACCATTCTGAGTACAAAAGTTTTGTATGCTTATAAGTGTTTATATATTTTGAAATTTTGGGCTCTGTAAATTGAGGGGATCAAAAGTTATAGGGGGGGGGGGGGACAGACACACACAGACACACAAAACTCACATAAAATGTTCTACTCCGAATTCTGAGTAAACCCATGTATGGGAACATATATGCTGCGAGGCCTCTAGTTGGTGTTATTAGCATGCAAAAAGTCCACTACGCCATACAAAATGTTCCTTCGTACACGCATTTTGGCTTAATAATGTCGATTCATTCAGAGAATTGAATTCTCATGAACGAATCGACAGTTGGATAAATCAATTCTGACGATGCTAGTTATATAGCAGAATTGTATATTGAAAGTATTATCAATGATTTAAAAATATAAAAAAAAATCAATTAAGCATTGTCTTCTTCGCTTTGTCTGTGGTCCAATTTAGCTGGGATTGCCTCTCCTTTAAATTCAACTACGCCAATCTCGCCTATCCTGGGCTAGATCAGTGACTGTTGGTCATCTTAAAATGTGGCCATATCATCTGAACCTGTAAACAGTGTAAATATTTTTTTTGTTAAATATTAAATTGTATTCATTATAGCATATGAATATTTGAATTCATTATAACTTATATGAATTATCTATGAATATCTGGTATAGTCTTAGTTTGGATATAACATCTTCAATTGCAATTTATAAGGTGCTTGAAATTGTGAGAGAGGCTTCCAAAGGAGATCTGCAAATCATCTCTTAGGCCTGACTTGACAATATACTCTCTTTCATTGAAAAGAGCTATTTATGTGGAGCTGACTGTTCCATGGGACACAAATATTCCAAAGACCACCAATACAAGCTAATCAAGTACAAGGAACTGGTACATAAAACAGTTCAAAATGGCTTTAACACAAATATATATGCTGTAGAGGTGGGGGCGAGAGGCCTGCCTGCAAAGTTTTAAATTCCTATTTTAAGGACCTAAGTCTCCGTAGAGGTAAAATAAAAGAAAATTTGGATAGAGTGGTAAAAGCAGCATTATCCGCGTCCGATTTGATTTGGTTCCGCAGGGGAGTGGAGTATCAATCGTAGGTTGGTTGCTGAGTGGTGAGCGTGACTCAAGTCATAAAGGATCCCTTTAAGCCCTCAAACATGGTCGCAAGCCCATTTGGCTCATCTATTCTGGCTGGTATTCTGGTCGCCTGTGCTCGTGGCCCTGGATTCGTGGACGAAGTGAAACCACAATTGCCTTTCTCTTTATTTTCTAAAAAAAAAATATCTGTTAACACATAGGTAGGTACTCTTTGAAGTATAGCGAATTTTGTTTTTATTAATGAAATGCTTTTTTCATTATAAACATTATTTATATTTTTTTGTATGTATTTTTACTCCTCACTAACCCAAGAGGATATAGTGGGGAGTTATGATTTCACAATTTTTAAGGCTATTTTTTTTTATTGCAGATTATCAACTAGTATCATGCTGAGATTGGATTCTGAAAGTTTCATCACAATGTATCTGTGTGTGTGCTATGTACGGCATGTTTATTTTACTATATCGATTATAAACTAAAGTACTCATTCGATTTTTTTCAAATTTTGCTAATTTGTATATCTCATTAAACCCCATTAGATTTTGAAGGATATCTGAATAGTGCTTCTCAATTTTTATTACTATCAAATATTTCAACATGACCCCAAGCTCAGGAAACTTTAAATTTGAAATTTTTATTTTCAAATTGGTAAAAAGGCACATCACCTTCATAAAATGGCATTGAAGAAATATCAAGTTTTCATAATAAAATATTTAAATAAAAAATAGTAAAACAAACTTATTTTCTGAAAATGCTAAATATTTTCCATATAAAATTTGAATACTTTATAGAATGACTTGTTAGTGAGGAGTTTAGCGTTGGTCACAACCCACTCGTTTAGTTTGTGATGATTTTCTTTTACCATTTTAATTTATACAATTGTATATGAACAATTTACAAAACATAATATGTTGTCTTTGTATCTGGGGGCCTAGACAACGTGTCATTTAAGCTAAGCGTTATATCACTAAGCGATAGTAAATGTATGAAATTGGTCGCTATGACAACACGTGACAGCCACAAATTTCATACATTTCTATCGCTTAGCGATATAACGCTTAGCTTTAATGGCATGTTGTCTAGGGGGGCTGATTGGAAGGAATTATTAAATGGCAATAATGCCAATGTTCAATATTTTGACACAAACATAATATGTAGGTACTTACATAAAAAAAAAATATGTCGTTGAACATATTTGACGAGTAGATCTCAGACTTTTTCTTTTCTTCATGTCCCTGTTGTTCCCCGGAAGATATCCCTAGATTATCAGCCCAGAATAGATTCTCCACTCGTCTTATCCCAGTTCATTCTCTGAAGATGGTTAAATTCTGAAAGAGAAAAATCAGTTGAGCACTGAATTATGACCAACGCATAATATCTGTTGACTGGCATAGAATTGTTTTTACTCAAGGAATGGGTTTGTCCTTGAAACAAGAACAAATATGACTTGCCGACAGCAGTAGCACAGTTGGTAAACCGTTTGAATGTGTCATTTGAACCTAACCTAACTCAAAATAAATATTACGATCGTTAAATTTCCTAGGATTAAAGTTCAGTTGGTTAAAATTGTATATTTCACTAAAAAGTAAATACTTTTACAATACTAAACTGAACTTTTTACAAATAAAATATGATTTTAATGGAATCGTTTAAAATATATCGTGTTTCTTAAATTAAACAAATAGGTACTAACCTTTTTCAATTACGAATACACTTTTTTTACACTTTCGCGGATATAATAAACTTTTCGTATAGTATTACTAAACATTTTGTTTAGTTAATTAAATGATTATTGTCATTATTGATAAATGACGAGGCGACATTATTTCAATTTGTCATTTGTATAGTGGTGTGGGCACATGAAAAAAATGTACTTGTACAGCACTACAGTGTTGTCAGTGGGAAAATTAAAAATTCGATAAAACCAAAAAATTCGATAAAAGTTGTAGACAAACATCTTGAACTTTTAGTCGAGAAGGTGAGTGATTTTCATGTAAACCAACGAAGCAAAAAGACATAAATTCGCGCTCTGCGCAACCGGGAGATCCTTCAAGATATTTGGCGAAAATTATACATAGGTATATACTTATAAATCGTAATGTTTATATGGTTATACATATTACATATGCGATCTGAAAGGACGGGAGGTACTGAAGGGACTGGCGGCATTAAAGGTACGGGAGGTACTGAAGGGAAGGCTTCCCGTCCGTTCAGGCCAATCAGTTCCGTTGCTATAGGCTTTTCAGTAGCTCCCGTCCCTTCAGGACCTTCAGTATCCCCCGTCCCTTCAGGCCATTCAGTACCTCCCGTCCCTTCAGCCCTTCATTACCTCCCGTTGTAACAGGCCCTTCAGCACATCCCGTCCCTTCAGGATCTCCTCCCAGAACCTCCCACCCCTTCAGTGCTTCCCGTCCCATTAACGCCTCCCGCCCCTTCAGCGCCTCCATCCCTTCAGCGCTTCCCGTCTCTTAAGTGCCTCCCGTCCCTTCAGTGCCTTCCGTCCCTTCAGCACCTCCCGCCCCTTCAGCACCTCCCGTCCCTTCAGCACCTCCCGTTTCTTCAGCACCCCCGTATTTGCAGCGTCTCCTATCCCTTGAGCGTCTCCCATCCCTTCAGCGCCCCCCGTCCCTTCACGCCCCCGTCTCTTCTGAGCCTCCCATCCCATCAGGCCATTCATTATCTCCCTTCCCTGCAGTGCCTTCAGTATCACCCGTCCCTTTTGTGCCTCTGTTCGGCTCAGTGCCTCCCTTACGCTCAATGCATCCCGTCCTTCAGTGCCTCCCGTCCCTTCAAGACATTCAGTACCTTGATACCGGGGGGGTAAAAGTAAGGTAGAAGTCGCCTTCCAGATTTGACTCTCTCGCAAGCGGAGAGTACAAGATCCTGACGCTTCCACCTTCTCACCGTGCCGTATCGTAATGACAAGGGCTCACTCCAGTAATAAAAGAATTTTTAAGTTAGTTTCTCGTTTCTGTTTAATTGTCGTCTTTGAAACAAATTCAAATTGAAATAAAATAGACATACAAAAAAACATAAAAAATACAATAAATATACAGATGCGATCCCAATCGCAGAATACAAAAAAAATAACAAATAATACCTATATTGGTGCGTATTCATGGCCATGACGCTACAAAAGGAACATACATGGGTTACACTCACGATTATATAGTTTTTTCAAAAATAAAATGTTCGTTGGTTTTCACTTGAAGTTCTATTTGTTTTTCACTTGTAATTAAAATTCACTGTTCCTTGTCTGCAGGGGTCGAAGTTAAGTTCGCGGTGCGACTGTTATTGTCTAGGCGCCCGCAACGTTTCGCGGTTTGCGATAACGCTGGGCGCTCGCTCTGCACAATCCTGGAAGATCGCGTTGGCTCGTTCCGTGTTCTTCGGTGCGTGGTATCCACTTATTATCGTTCGGCGCTGAATATATTTTTGAATTTATTTCTAATTCATTCTTAATTAAATTAATATCCTTGTCGATTAGGCTCGTAAGCCCTAAATACGTCCCCACACTGCCATTTGGTCAGATGGATGGGTGACTATATTTAGTCTTTTCTTATTCCCACACTGCCTCCTGGGTCAGATGAATGGTGAATAGAATTTTCGATATCGACGAAGTCAACTTGGTCTTGCCAAGGCCCGTAGGCGAGACTAGTTATTGATTTAACTTGAACTCTTGTTACTATAAAAAATTATTAAACTTTAATAGCTACCGAACGATTATTACGTAGATTCGCCTCACTGATTCTTTTAAAAAAAATGTTAATGTTCTTTTTTAAAAAATAACTTTGTTCCTACACTTAAAACTTTGAAGGTGGCGGTCAGGGCTTACGCCCTGACCGCCTCACTATAGTGAAAGACTGTTACTGTTCAACTCACTGATTTCCACTGACTGACTCCAACTAGACTGACTCTTTTTCTGACTAACTTTTTCTGACTTTAGCTTAAAACTTTGAAGACGGCGGCCAGGGCGTAAGCCCTGACCGCCTCACACGGCCCT
The DNA here is from genome assembly GCA_963576475.1 of Molanna angustata. Lineage (NCBI taxonomy): Eukaryota > Metazoa > Arthropoda > Insecta > Trichoptera > Molannidae > Molanna > Molanna angustata. Next base: position 2,586,251 of record OY754968.1, on the reverse strand, counting down.
AATGCCCACTACTTTGCTTGCTTTCAACTGTGAATGTTCGTCTGACTGACACACTGATTACTAACTCTTACTGATTCTTACTAACTTTTACTGTTCTTTAGCTTAAAACTTTGAAGACGGCGGCCAGGGCGTAAGCCCTGACCGCCTCACACGGCCCTAAGGCCCACTACTTTGCTTGCTTTCAACTGTGAATGTTCGTCTGACTGACACACTGATTACTAACTCTTACTGATTCTTACTCACTTTTACTGTTCTTTAGCTTAAAACTTTGAAGACGGCGGCCAGGGCGTAAGCCCTGACCGCCTCACACGGCCCTAAGGCCCACTACTTTGCTTGCTTTCAACTGTGAATGTTCGTCTGACTGACACACTGATTACTAACTCTTACTGATTCTTACTCACTAACTGTTACTCATGGTCCAGGTAGTAGGATTCTACCTTATATAATAAAGGTACCCCTGTCTCGAAGAGAGGGGGTGTACAGGGGTATAAAATATTCAAAATGTTTGCACGCAAATCATTTTTGCATATTTTACTAAAATTAACAATAAAAAAAATATTTTAAAATTAACAATAGCATATTTTGCATTCTGCGTGGGATCGAGACTAACATAAATACAACAAATTACTCTAATTAAATTAATTAACCCTGGCCACGTAACATTTTAGCTGGTACAATCGGTGACAGTGTTTTCAGTGTTTAAACCGTTTATTTTGAAGTGAAATTATATTGAGAAGTATCACACGCGCAATTCCGTCAAAATTCACACTCGCGAGGGCTGTATGAAAGCACTATTGCGCGATGTGTGACATTTATCGGAAGTGACGCGCGAGATACAACCAACATGGAAAAAAAATAATGTTTTTCGTGACTGTCTTGAAGTAATTTTACAATGACGAGCGTCAGACACTGATTTATCAAAACTCATACTCGCGAGAGCGTATTAAAGCCCCTAACGCGCGATATATGACGTTTATCAAAAGTCACGTGTCCGGCGCGTACATTGTAAACATTTTCATTGAAAGGTAAAATTGCCTAACGCGAATATATCCTTTCGCGATTTACACGTTTGTTTCTTTCGGCAACCAGATCCACCCCGGGAATTATGAGCAATACGGCATCAGTGAATTCGTCGGTGGCTAGACCCGGATTGCGCAAAATCAACCTCCGTGTATCTCGCTAGAGGACAATACGACGTTAGAGCAACAATTGAGAAAAGAGACATAAAATTAACGGAAATGTAAAACTGAAACTATTTATTTTGAATATTTGAAACCGGATTTAAAACATCTGAAAGCACCGTCGGCTGGGATTTACATAACGATCGATGAAGGTTAAAAGGGTTCGATTTTTTTCAGGTAGCCTGAATCTATATTTGAATAATAAACATTGAAATATTTAAGTGCGGAAAAATCCAAATCTCTGAGACAATAAGTTGCTGACCATGTTTTATTGCAGAACCCAAATAAATGGTCTTTGCGCGGTATTGAAAAAAGGTTATTTTATGATGGTGATGTATTGTGTTTTCGAACTGGGTACAGATTAAAAGAATAAAATTATGAAAGTTAAAACCGAAAATACCTGAACCAACAACAGAATTAATATATTTTTAAATATTTACGAAGGCCAAGGTTAATAACAATAAAAAATGTTTAAAAATTATAGTCGGGGCTATTGTTAGGGAAGACAATTGATGTCACCAGGGTACCACCAAATATTATACCTGCATCAACCTCCCGTCCCTACAGTGCTTTCTGCGCCTCCCGTTCCTTCAGTGTCTGTCGCCCTTTCAGTGCCTTCCGTCCTTTTAGTGTTACCCCTCTATTCAGGCTCTTCAGTATCTCCTGTCTCTTCAGGCTCATCAGTACATTTCGTCCCATCAGGCCCTTCAGTGCCTCCCGTCTCTTCAACGCCTCGCGTTCCTTCAGTGCCTCCCGTCCCTTCATCACCTCCCGTTCCTTCAGCGCCTCCCGTCCCTTCAGCGCCTTTCAGCTTCCCGTTCTATCAGCCTCCCGTCTCTTCAATGCTTCCCCTCCCTTCATCGTCTCTCATTTCTTCAGAGCTTCCTGTTTCTTCAACGCCTCCCGCACCTTCTGCGCTACCCGTCCCTTCAGTGCCTTTCATCCTTCCGTCCTTTCAACCTCCTGTCATATACACCTCCCGTCCCTTCAATGCCTCCCGTCCCTTTAGCACCTCCCGTCCCTTCAGCGCCTCCCGTTCCTTCAGCGCCTCCCGTTCTTTCAGCGCCTCCCGTCCCTCCAGCGCCTTCTCTCCTTACAACGCCTCCCGTCCTTTCAGTGCTTCCCATCCTTTCAGTGCCTCCTTTCCTTTCAGCGCCTTCCGTCCTTTCAGAGCCTCCCATATCTTCAGAGTCTCCCGTCCCTTCAGTGCCCTTCGTTCCTTCAGCCTCCCGTCCCTTCAAACTCCCGTTCTTTCAACACCTCCGGTCCCTCCAGAGCTGCCTGTCCTTTTAACGCCTCACGTCCTTTCAAGGCCTCCCGTCCTTAAGGATTATTATGACCTGGTTTTAAAGGTACGCCTTTTTATAAATTGGCCACCTTGAGTACGTTGTTATTGTATTGTGTCATACTCATTGTTAGATGCAAACTTTTTAAAGACGATCATCATTAGAATGTTTATTTTCAACGCCGAGCATCATCTATACAGAATATACCGCTATACCGAATTTATTGCGCCGAAAATTATGTTTTGAATTTGAAATTTACCAATACACAATCGGCGCATATTCCTAATCTATTTTTTCTACAACAAATGCCGGAAAAATCACGTGACCACCATGTACTTTTTTGTATGGAGATAACCACAATTACTTTTTATTTATCGTATGTTTATATTATGAAGTGTTCAATTTCTTGAGTATATTTGATCTTTGTTTATCTTGGATCTTTTTATGATATATCTACATCGATCGATGTTTTTAACCGTTATTATATTAAATTAAAACGTGATTAAAAAATACTGTATAGATCGCGAAATACTGTACGTCCGTAGGTAATGCAACTTGCATCATACAAGTACTTTTTCCTACTCATCTTATGTAATTGGGTCAAGACATTAATTTTTTAAAACTCTTGTTTATTAGATGTCTTAATTGCACAGCACTTTTATTGTATTTATATAAAATATTGATTCATATATTATTGAATATAATGAACCGAGTAAAAACCAATATCAACCAATTCGAAATTATAGTTTCATTTAGGTATTATAAACGAATCATTTCTTCGAGGCATAATGTTTTGTTGAATGTAATATTCATTTGGATTATCTTCATTTTCTTCCCGAGTCAATAAAAAAAGCCAAAACGTAATGCAAATGCGCCATTTTTAAGAAACGTTGAAAAGTTGTTAGTTTCATAATTTCACCGCGCCGTCGCGCCTCCTATCGGACAGAATTAATTTCACTTACGAATTCACTCAGCTCATACTACCATTTTAACTTTTGTGACAAGTAATAGGTATCCCACGGATCTCCCAATTATTAGGTGACAAGTATCGATTCCGTATCGTTCATACTAGGCTCCCTGGAAAGTTTTAGTTTCTTACATCTGACAACACTAAAACATCTTACCAATGCAAATATAAGAACGGAATTATTAAGTGAAACGTTCTATATATAACATTTGTTGAGATGTTGAAGGAAAAAAGTTTAAAATTGTGAAAACATAACTCTCTACTTTTCCATAGAAGCAGAAAACAAAACAGTCGCGCCGATTCTATTTGGAAAAATAATACTTTACTTATACTGATCTAATCTTTCGTAATCTCGTCAGCTATGAGCTTACAGCTAGATGTATTATCACCTGACATTTAACACATTTGACTTGGAGTCAAAAACAAAGATAATTCTTTTGTTCCTGTGTCATTTTGACGGCTAAATACCTACATAGACAAACATACGTTGGGTAGATCTAAATAATGTTCGCTACAAATCTCACACGGGGTGACTCGCTGTACCAAAACATAGATTATCCCCGAGACCCGTCATCTCTTTGTGACAATAATAACTTTTATTGTTGGCGACTAGACGCTATACATTATCAGAATAGGTAGGTACAATAATATTAAACAAAATGGCTGCACATTCTTACCAAAACATGCATACCTTTATGTGACAATATTATTAACGATGTACCTACAATCCTAGATTAGATTTAGAAAAAAGAATATGAATAAATGCATTTACAAATATTTTTTCATAATTGATTTAACTTTTTGTATATAATAAAAACCAATATATTGGACACTAGCAGGCTTATTGCCATTAGGCTATCTCTTCCCACCATAAATGACATTTTTTTCCATGTATTTTCCATTACATGAGAGTTTTTACTATATGAGAGACTTTATTATCTAGAGTCTCTTTATCATAAACACTAAACTATCGTCCATATAAGGCAATTGATGTGAACAATATGGTTAAAAATGTGAAATCGTGACTGTCCACTATTCCATAGTAATGGAGAGTAATTGAGCATGCCAAAATGTATGTTTACACTGGCAGTTAGCTAATTTTTAAATTTCCAGCCTAAGGTAGGTAGGTACTAATGTTACTAGATTCTCATTATCCTCGCCTTTTATAGTTTTTAACACTAGTTCAACATTTGTCAATCAGAGTTACATAATTTCAAAGGGTTGAACCAGTTTAAAAATACACCTATATCTCTTTCTATTATGATTCTGTCAAATTGTCACAGTGAACTGTCAACTGTCAAACGAGGGACGTGAGCTGACAAACACCAAAATTTGTTAATTTCGAATAATCACATTATTGTCGTTAGATATCTATGGCAGATTTAATCCAGGGGCAGATATATTTCACCAACCGATAGATATGTTTAATCCTAATTTCACAATAAAAAGAAAGCTGAATATAGGCATTTTGGTTTTGTTAATGTTGACGGTATTTATACAGTAGAAAAGGGCCTCTTTGAATTATCAGTTGAGATTCAGGCCTTATCGGCATTACTTAAAAAAACGAAATTTGCTTTTTTCACATTAGATATACATTATTACTTTTCGGTAAGTCTGAGTTAGTTAATTATTATTGAGTCTTGTGTGAGTGAGTTGCACTATAAATTGAGTTTAAATAAAGAAATACATTTTAATACAGTGGTTAAATTCATTAATGCTGATGTTGGCTTTTTATAACGTCAAATATCACCTAAAGACCTTTCTAAAAAAAATTCTGTTTACTTCAATATCTTTGTGCTGACATATTGTAGTTGATATGTAGTTTTAATTAAATAGTGAAGATTACTCGTAAATTCTTCAAATGCTAACAACCCCATTGGGATAACAAATAAATGCATTAGTAAAATAACTGAGCTACATACAAAGGTTAGGGGAGTTTTTTATGTATACACAACATACCTACTTCATTCTTTAGGGTTAATCACCAAATTCCAACTAAGCAATATGTTTAAGTCTGATGAAATGAAATATTGGATTTTAAACAACTATTGAAGGGCAGGTATACCTTTTAAGAATGATTTAGTTGGGTGTTTATTTTCTTCGAAATATTGTATTTGAAAGTCTTGCAATATTATTTGTCACTGATCGTAGTAGTGAGATTCGGTTAGATCTACATTTCATTAAATTTAAATTTGAGTCCTGGTTAACTTAATATGAATATTTACCATCCTTCATTATTTTGATCCTCCTCCTATATTTATATCCTTATTCATCTCCTCCTCGAATCCCTATTTTGCACAGTTGTCCGATCTAATTATGGACTTTTTAGGTTCTTCTCCACACCACTTCACCATGTAATAGCGCTGGATAGAACTCAACCTCACCTGTCTTGCTTAATTCGCAGCGCTTAATGCACTGCATTATTTTCCTACATTATATATTCTCAATATAGACTTCTTTGCCATTTTCTTCATCGGAACCACCTTGGAGTTGCCCCTGATATACTAGTTTCTCACTCTGTCCAGCCTTGTCACATCTTTGAACCACCTAAGCATCTCCATCTCTCTGGTGCTGGTCAACTTTCTTTACAGTTCAGTATTCGAAGTTGTAAGTCATTCGTCTAAGCTTGATTACTACAACGGTAGTTGTGCTGAATTGCCGATCACCTATCATAATTTGTCTTTTTATGCAGCGGCAAAGATTATTATTGGTCGAATATTTTTATTATTGCATATGCGCAAACATTGGATTTTTTTCCCTGTCGGGAGTCAAAGGTATTTTTTAACAGATTTTTAATTATCTCAATAGAGACGAAGTTGGAATATTTACTCTAGGAGAACCGGGATATCAAGGCACCTACAGGGCTTACGACCTGTCATCGTCTGGTTTACGTGATCACTTTATGCGCTTGCGCAACGTTCACCAATTATGCCTTTTTAATGAGATCCCTATCAATTCAATTTTAAAAGTTCTATATGTTGTAATACCGAAATTCTTTTCGCTTGAAAATAAGGAATTTTTACTACAGCCATGTGTGTGTGAAATTATGAACAACATTCTTATTATTTTTTGTTTATTTTTGTTGTAACGCCATCTATTGAGAGAATTATTATTGGTGCGGAAAAACGCCTCTTCTAGATGAATAACAGAGCGATTTGACTATAAAATTTGTTTTACGGTATATTACAATACATTTAAGTGTTGTATCAGAGAAAAGAGTTCTCATCATACACTCAGGTCGTCTAGATCACAGAGTAACAACTCTTTTATAGGGATAGAGTAAAAAAGGTGGCATTATTATGATCGATATTTTGATGCGAGGTATTCCTTAAAGTAAAGTGGATTAATCCTAGATGTTTGTAGCGCTCAAAGCTAAAGCTTTTTTACTAAAAGACTGAAAACAACTTTGTTTTGTCTAGTAGAGCAAAACAGAACTACACTATCAGCGACATTGGAATGTTTCTGATTCATTAAAAGGCGCTGTAATTTTTTTAATAATTATTACTGGTCTTCCAGCAGTTGCAGTTTTGTAGACTTACTTTTTACAATACAATACAATATTTTGAAATGCAATTAATCTGTCATTTTTGTAACATTTTTTCAACAGCGGGATATCACTGCGTCAATAGTCAAATACAACGGGAGACTTTGCTGATTGCAACTAATAGAATCCCAGTCGTTCATTATTGAAATAAAAACGGTATGAATTCTGAATGGAAATAGCAGAATTGGGAGTGTATGGATAGGGTCAGGGGTGTTACATCCCTGGAGCGATGTAGTTTTATTACTATAGGTTGGTACAGATGGGGTGAGTTTGAATCAAACGGAGAAACGTAATGTTTTATACAACTGCAGGGGCGTCTGTAGGAAATGAAGCACCATTTTCAATAAAAAATCTAATAATTTCCATCTATTATTATATGCATATCGTGGGTCCCTCTGAGATTTTTTGTTTGGTCAATGATTTTGATCAAACTTTGGCTAAGTATTAATTTATGTTAATCTATACAATTAACTAAAATAACTTATTTGTTATAGTAGGTACATGATAGTATTGTCTATGGGCAATCCGATTTTTCCATCACCTAAAATACTGCACCTTAGTGTAATGAAATTACCAAAACATACATATTTTCTTCCCTTTTTTTCAGCCATCTTTTTCTTGGACTTCCTTTGCCCCTTATTTCATTTTTGTCCGTTTTGTATATTTTCCTCTCTAAACGTTTTTCGTGCATTCTTTTATATGACAACCTGCGAAAGCGGTTTGATAGAATTTATGCCTAAATTACCCTTTAAATGACGACCAACCAATGGTACCAGTCTATAAAAATAGGATTACACTTTTTTATGAAATCAATATACTAAAATGCAACTGAGAAACACTTGAAATTTTTCAAGATTTTTTTTCAATCAGGGCCGCCCCTGTCATTGTGTTGCCTTAAAATATTGAGGAAATAGTGCGTGACTTATTGAGTTGCAACCCTTTTGTTCGGGGTAATAAGATTAGGCGTAAACAGCACGGTCCAGTGGGCAGGGCAGGTTCACGGGGGGCAGCGGGCTATTCTGCCTCTACCGTCTGCTAACCTCGGTGGGGAACAACTGACTATGAAAATATTTTGATTCAGTTTATTATTAAAAATCACTTCACGACTTCTTGATCACGTGAGGGGAAAATTGAATTAATTTTATTTTGAGTATTCGCACCGACATTCCATTGGGCTGTATAATAATTATTAGATATGCCAAGTGGCAATAAGCAAGGATTGTCGACCTTCGTGGTTCAGTTGGTTAGGTATCTGACTGCTGATCCAAGGGTCCCGATTTGATTCACAGTTTTAATTTGTGTTTTCAGTCTGGATCTGTGAGACGATTAATATCGTAAGTCTCCAGAATGTGGCAACTTGTTATTGGGTGCACGTTTAATAATTATTTGACCTAGTTGATTCTCTTCAAAATTACTAGACCAAGAGCGACTGCCTGACTTACGTCAAAGTAATGTAATAATTAATTTATGAAATTTTTAAATAAATTTGTAAATTAAATTCTATTGAATCATGTCAAAAAAGTATTTTATTGGAGTTGTATGTGCATGACGTACAATTAATTATTCTGTTTTTTGATTAACTCAAAAAATATGTTTTTATAATTATGAAAAATTCCTTACAACTTTCGCAAATGGTGACTTTATTGTTGAAAGGCAATTTCTAAAATTATTATAGTGTTGACCAAATCCTACTTGATTTAAGTATTCCAACTTATTTCTTAAAATGAACCAATATGTTTGAAAGATGATATCAAAATGTATGTGAATGACGCAATAATATGTATATTTGTTCATACTATATGATTTCAAGTGCTAACTGTTTGAAATAGTTTAATATTGTGAATTTTATCGTTCCGTCTCACAAAATGGAACAGATCCAGTTAATTCTGACAGAATACGACTAAATATGGGACCTGTCAACAATATAAATATGTATAGCAAAAAGGTTCGTTTCGCAATTGTATTTACAAACATCAAATATTTGGGTCCATTGTGCAATATTTGACTTCAAACACAAAAGGACCAGTGAAGCGATACTTCCCTTCACACTTTTGTAAAATATCAGTTTAGATGGCTGTGGAAAAAATGATGATATATTTGAGGAAATTCCAATATCGGGAATGATCGATGAGCACAATTCAAAATGACTCCCCTAAATCTACTTACAACTTTTGATCGAAATTGACTTCAATAGGAATCAGAAATCAACAGAAAACATTGTCCATTCTTTTGTATTATTTTATTCGATTTGATTAACAAGGAGCACATCACGAAGTTCAGCGATCGTGCATTTGCTGTTGCAGACCCAAATGTATAGAACAGGCTCCCGCAAAATGTCATCAGACAAACCTCACGGAAGGATCTCACCTTTTTCGGTTATCTCACCAAAGACAAAGTGATAGAAATCAATAAAGTTCAAGCCGTCTTGAGGTGAGATATTTTTATGAAAACACTTATTTATAAAAAGCAATTGTAACTATAATAATGAACAAAACATATTAAATGATACAATTGTACAATCTTAAACAATTTGCAATTCCACATATAAAACATCGTTTAATTGATCGCATAATATAGAGAGCGTAGGTTAACTCTAATTTTTGTTCTCTATAAAGCGCAAATACGCACAATTATTGAATATGGTAGTCGCCTTTGGAGTGGCGCGTGGCGCCCACCAATACTTACTCTCGATGCTGTACAAAGGCGAATTGTATGTCTGATTGACGACCCATCATTGAATTGACTGATGAATTGCAATCACTAGACCACAGACACAAGGTCGGTATTCTAAGTTTATTCTATAGATACTACCACAGGAGATGCTCAGAAGAACTTGCATCCCTGGTTCCTTTTCCGCCCATTCACAATAGAGTGAACAGAGGCACTCGTTTTACTCAATCTCATCATACGCTCACACTAAACCTTCAATTTACACGAACCAGTCACTTTTCGAACTCTTTGATTATTAACACAGCGGCCCGGCTGTGGAACGGTCTGCCGAATTCTGTATTTCCACTTTCTTACAACCCGGCTTACGCTTCTTCGGAAGAGTAGAATGGACCCAAATCCTAATAGTTGGTGTCCCCTACATAGCCACGTTAAAAAACACTTATTTTATTAAATTTTACAACACTTAATTAATTATCTACGGAAAATAAATCACTTATACTCAGGAGGGATGTATGACTGATATGAACAACCTTAAAAGTGGAGAATGTGAGAGGTTAGTATAAAATAAGAGCCTGCGTAAGAAGATATATGGATGTTGAGAAAATGATTGATTAAAACAGGAAATTCGCGTTAAAAAAGCAAAAGAGTAACTAAATTTAATATGTTTGTTTTTTATTTTTACAAATTATTTAGGGCATAATTCAATATATTATATTCCAGAAAAAATGTATGGTTGCTACATCTATGAATAAGCACAAACCTGTTTCGCAGAAATAATACAAGGGACAGAACTTTTTGACATTATGTTTGAACCTTTTCAAGGAAAACTGACAATAAAACGTATTAACAATGATAGCTTCATTGAATATTTGACAGTATAAACATATTTTATTTTGAAGAATGCAACATAAATCGCGCTGAAAGCTGTTATATTAGTCTTGTTTGAAAGTAACGACATGTAAGTGTTAAAAATAAATAGTAAATCTTCGACTTTTAAAAGGTAACTCACGAATGATTAGTATTTTGGAACTTTAAGAAAGACACAGTAACAAATGTTTAAAGAAGAATCTACAAATCAGCATATAATCTATCTACTGCAGCTTTTAGTATATTTTGAGACGTCACGTGGGAAGGATATGAAGTGACGCAAGAAATGAACGAGAGCTACAGTGTCTCAAAGAAACTTAGCAACGTAATGTGATTAAGCTATCAGCGCCTTTGAAATAGTCCCTAAATAATTTATCAGCGATAAAATAATCTTTTTAACGCTTAAATAATTTACAAGCATTTACAAATGAATATGTAATAATTTATCTCAGTACATAATACTTCCTTTCTCACAATATCTTTCTCCGTACAAGCAGCTCAACTTTGGAATCACATCCCATCGCAACCTCGAGTTTCATTAACACTCCCCGCTTTCAAAACAAATCTGAGAAAGTGTTTCCTTACACATAACATTAAAATTTGTCTCCTTATCATATCTTTGTCCCCTCTTCTCCTCCATCTTTTATTGTTCTTCGTTTTATATGTTTTTATAAATATGTACATATTTTATTCACATAAATTGGTAGGTACGTGTCATAAACACAAGTTTCCTCACCAATTGGAAGATATTGCAATATGACAATAAGCCCGCCATTATTTACTTATTATGTAATGTGTGCAAAAAGTTTAAAATAAATTAATAATACACGATCATTTTTTTTATCATATAATAAATTATATAAAATAAAGATGATTTGATTAATAATAAAGCCAATTACAGGTTGTCGCTGATGTTATTGTAGTATATTAAGATACATTAGGAATGGTTACAAATTATGGTGAGATATTGTGTGAATGATGTGTGAAATTGTATAATATATATAAATGTGTGCAGTATATTAAGTGTTGAGTTTGATTATGAGGATGAGTTTGATATATTTTTTAAATGTGGGGGCGCTAAGTAAGAATATGTCGATCTCTTGGAAATGCCTATTATATGTATTACAGATTCTGTACATTTAAGGGGCCATATAAACCTAAACACCTCAATTTCAAATTAAATTCCTCAAATATTATGTTAAACAGTGTGTTTCTAGAAAAAAATAGTATAAGTCTTTTCAACATTTCTCTAGTGAATGTTCGTCACACAATTTAAAAATTCAGCCTAAATTCCGATAAAAAATGAATAAAAATATCCTTTTATACAGCATTTTTTTAAAATTTCTCCATAACTACGTGTCGTAGAGAAATAAATCTTTTATATGCTTAAAAGAGTGCATAAAATCAAAGTGAATGACCGATAAAATTTTTACATTTCAACTAAGGTTTGTTCTTAAAATGCAAAAAAATCAACAAATTTGCGGTTTCCGATAATTTAAATCACGTATAAACCTTTTTTAACGCACGCCATAGTTATGTACCTTTACTAACGCGTAACTTCATAGTGCATTGGGCGGTTTTAATATGTCATGTTTTCAGTCACTAAATTTAGCGTTATATGTCCTCTTAAGCATAATTGGTATGTTGAGTGGATCATTATTATATTATAGTGCTTGAATTTTAAATACATTGATTTTGGAAATGACTTCATCATTGTATGAATTCATATAATGTAAACACTGTTTACTAAACAGTATGAGGTCGGTACTGGTAAATCGTGAGATTTTTGTATACTTGCAAACTGTTTTGAGTTTTACAAATTCAATATTTAAACAATTATCATTTGTTTGTGCGAAAACACTAAGCAAGTGTATATACAAAAAAAAACGAACGCAGATACAAATACTCGAATAAACAGAATAAACAAAATCTATAATAGGCCCAAATTCAAGAATAAAAGCAAAGAAAACATATTTACCGGACAGATCTTTAGAGAATTAAGATTTGCGTAACTGATCTCACAAAGGTAATCTATTGTACGGTGCCGATTTCTACCTGTGAGGGAGTACTAAATAAACACATCGCCTTTTCACCGTTGACATGTGAATAATTCCTGTTAGTAACACCTCCTTCTTCGGCTGTCTCTCACTCGACATGTCTGTCTCTCCATTGACACAAACCTTCCGACTGCGAAGTCAAAAGTCCGCTAGACAATGGATGTTCATACAATGGAAGCCCTGCGTCTTGTATTGATACAGACATTTACAGAAATTCCCTTTTTAGATTCAATATATCAGTTGAATTTGCGCTTTGTATAAACTATAAATGATATTTTTTACGTCACTCGATTCTTAGATTTTAGAGGGATCTTGCAACTTTTCGATCCACGGTTTAAAAAAATATACTTTTCTGTATTTTTATTTGACTTTATGTGCAGAAGAACTTGCATCTTTGGTCTCTCCTCCACCCACTCGCAACAGAGTCACTCGCTTCACTCAATCGCAGCATCCATTCACAGTGGACCTTCAACATATACGAACAAGTCGCTTCTCGAACTCCTTTATTAATACAGCAGCCCGACTGTGGAACGATCTTCCGAATTCTGTGTTTCCATCTTCGTACAACCCGGGTCTTTTTAAAATCCGAATTAATAAACTCTTTTCTAGATTGCATACCCCTCCCAACGCTACGTAGTGCGCTTCTTCGGAAGAGTAAAATGGATCCAAATCCTAATAGCTGGCGTCCCCTACGTAGACATGTTAAAAAAAAAAGACACTGAAGGATTTATCGCTACATACAGAATTGAAGTAGTTGAAGTTTTGTGTCAGGATAAAAACACGCTGAACATGCTCAAATTATAATGATTTATTTATTCGGGCAAATATTACAAAAGGTTTTCTAAGGAAATGTTAAGCAATCCTGTTGCTTTTCATACACTCATAACTTGTTTCAAAATAATACTTTAAATTTTAAAACATTTATTGTCCTATCCGATCCCTACACTTTAACTTTTCGTCTATCAAACAAACAATATTTCTTGAGTTTAACCTTCTAACAAGAGAAACAAGAGAAACGTGTCAAGAGAAACGCCTAGTTGTTGATTTTTTGTATGGGTTTAGACGTTTGACTAAAGTGTAAAAACACATACCGAAAAATAACCACGAGGCGTCTCTTAGGCATAACGTTTAAATTGCAATTTGGCTAGGGGACTAGTTTGTAGGTATTTTGAAAAAATACTGTATTCAAGTGAAATTCTCAAATGTTATACACCTTTTTTAGTGTATGTATTTATTATCATTTGATGAGTAATAAATTGGAATCAATCTTAAGACAGCAGTTGTTATAAATTGAGTACTCACAAAGTTCGGCTACCGTACACTTTGTATCCCTATCACACAAAGAGATATCCTTTTGTATTGTTAAGGCGCTGACACAAAGTATTGTGATTGCAGAAATATGTTTGCCTTAATAATCGTACGAGGGCATATCGGATAGAATAGCTGGTAGCTCATTCCTCAAGTGGTGTAGTAGTCTTTGGACCTTTATATTATCCAGAATGATTTATGCTTCCTCTTCTCGTTCCCTCTATTGTTGACTGTCCTGATGACTTTATTAGCAAACTGTACAATCATCCGTGAAAATTATTTAAGGCATGAGTATACAAACATTGCTTTAGAATGGATCTCTTCGGCACAATGAGATCTTTATCTGCTTGTTAGATCGTTGAAGAGTCCAGTCACAGATAATACACTTTTAAATAACAAATAAAGACAACTTGGAAAGTTATACCTAGTACTTAGCTTTAAATCATATTTCGAATTGGATATTATGCATCTTGATATTAATGCCAATTGATATTTACGGCGTCTTATGAGAATATATAAATTAAAATAATTGGAATTAAAAGATTCAACACTCTCAAATATAACTATCTTACATAATTGAGCAACTATTAACAGACATATTTATTCATAGTAAAAAGACAATTACCTCAACACTATTTATTTTATTCAAGTCTTGCAATATTCGGAGGTTTGTGAACTTTGTCTTGGACTTGATTAAATACCTCTGGTCATGGTCTTGATCTTGTAGTATTATTGGACTTGATCTTGCAAAGATGTAAGACCATGCGGACCAGTGTGGCTCATCAAAAATATTGAAATTTAACAATAAATATTATTAACGATAATTTGTTGAAGTTTGTATGAATGAAAGCATCCTGTTGTTTTGGTTAACGATAAAGGATATTGTGGTTTAACTACTGTTTTGTATAAGAAAAAATAATATTATTGACTAGAGAAATGACCGCAATCGATGTGTCGGTATAACATTTTTAGTATCAATATATAAATTAACAAGTTGAAAAAGCAGTGAGTTTAAGAAATAATATATTTTCGTATCTACCCATCTATTACTTATTAATCTTATCAGCCTATAAGCCAGAGGCTTCCATTGATCGGGATTTTCGGAATGATTGTTTTACATAATATATTTTTTTAGCAAGTTGACGAAAACGGGATAAGTGGTTGGTAATATGAGTCAATATTATAATTTTCTACTTCAGTGTTAGTTTAACAAATAACCGGTTATGTTATCATTTCAACTGAGTATTTGTCATATATACCAGATTTAATTACCTACCGATATTGACTTCATTGATTTCTGAACAAGGTCAGGTGTATAAAGTTATAGGTGGCTCCAACCCAACCAGAGATTTGATGGATATTCATGAATATTTTTTTTTAAATATGTTTTAGACAATAATACATAAATAACACAATTTATTTTCATTTGAGAAACTGTTAAATATATTTTTAAGACATAATGATCGCGGTTTGGGTGTGATGTTGATTCTTTTTATACTGGCGTATTTGTCAGGAAAGGATCGAATCGAAATGTAATTCTCTTTGTATGTAGTTAGAAGGTTCTAGTTAGTTGGAAGAAATTGCCAAGTGTTAATTGTAAGATATATCTGTGGCTCTACAACCCAGGTCGGGTCTTAGCCTTCTGCAGAGCCCTTCTCCATGACTGTCGGTCTTGTGATGCATTACGCCAATTATGGATGCCGATTGTAAGATACTATATTTGTAATTACAAGATACTATTATAAAATAATCTTAGTAAGTTAAACAAGCTACACTGGAAATTTTACCATGCATATTATAAAAATCTTGAATCTTGCAAAAGTATCAAATGTTTGTCATATCTGTTTCCGAGGCTTTAGTATCTACAAGCTTTAATTCAATCTGAAAATGCACGTGTAAAAAATTCGGAATTGCTCTAGCATTTCAAATGAATTCCGTTAATATTTTGCTCAAACTATACACCATACTCGAATATAGATAGATATACAAATACTCTTCAATGTTTTACGATTTCAGAAAATTTTCCAAGACATAATGCAAAGCCAAGCTATAGAACACATTTTGAGGTCAAGCTTTGAAGCCAAAATGCAATGAACGAAAACTTCATTTGACAAGAAGTATTCAACTCCATAATAGTACAAAATAAAGATAAATGGAGCGTTTCGTTTTAATTTTTTGCTTCCTGGCAATATGATTAGTTCGGTGATATAATGGTTCGCTCTTATATTTGGTAAGTCTGAAGTCAAGCAGCTACGTGTATGTAACGTTGTTTTGAATTTACTCAGCTTTTTACGAAAGTGACATGTGTCATATCATATTATATTGTGATTGTGACTCACAGTCTCACAGCCAACTGACTGTGTTGACACTGTTTGTTATTGATTATTCTTGGCAAATTGATTATGCGTTGAATTATTATGAAGTTATTCAATAGATTGTTCGTTACGTGGAATTCTTGGATTGCTCAGTTGCATATAGAATCAAAATCAAAACAAACGCGTCAAAGATGCTGACGCGTTTTTCAAGTACCTAATACATACATTGTCTTTCTACATCGTTTGGCGATTTTCAAAAAGATCCTGAAGACACATTTTTTAATTATTTCAAATAATTTAGTTTTAAGTTTTAACCACGAGTGAGTTGTTTGATACAAATGTTAATAAAGCGACCGCATCTGTATCAGGATGGATGAGATCTGACGAAGAAACAAATCAAATAACTCACTCAAGATTAAAACCAAATGATTTGTGATGGTTGCAGAATTGTTTAATATTGTACCACAAAGGTATTTTTTAAACATAACATAATTTGGATAGGTTGGCATACAATCATTTGAATATGTAGGTACCTACTCTTTTTTTGAACAATCAAAGTAGGTACCAGTAAGATTCGGCACAATTGTTTGTTCCCAACAGACCCAAAAGTGTGAGTGTATAATTAATTAAAAATTTAAATGAAATACCAACTCAGCCGATCATTGTTACTCATCATTGAATTCTAGCAATAGGTCAATATTAATATGATTAAGACGTTCCTTCCATAATGATTCATCATGGAGGTCCCACTATATTTAACACTTCACAGAACCTACTTAACTCGACAGCAGCGAGGTCACGAACAGTAAAGAAACATTGTGGAAAAACCTGTCAAACAACTCTAGTAAAATTGTAGATCGGACTAAACAAAATCTTTTTTTGAAAAGTGCATTCGATTTGTTGGCTCTGTAGTCTCTCCTAGGCTCATAATAAATTAATATATTTATCAAAATCACGTCCACAGTTTCCGAGTAGACCGGAGTGGGTCAATTTATGACAATTCTAGATAAATAATTTAATATTCATCCGACATCTTTGAACTGTCATCCTATTTTAGAAATTATTTATTTCTGTTTTAAATATTCGTGTTAAGAAATAATAAGGCTATGAAGCTTTAAATTCAACATAACACAAGAAGTATCCATAAAGGACTTACGAATAGGTTTATAACTAAATTAATATTTATGTATATATATATATATATATATATATATATATATATATATATATATATATATATATATATATATATATATATATATATATATATATATATATATATATATATATATATATATATATATATATATATATATATATATATATATATATATATATATATATATATATATATATATATATATATATATATATATATATATATATATATATATATATATATATATATATATATATATATATATATATATATATGTTATAATATTTTTATCTCGGTTTTCCCGTGTCAGTAGGTCTTGACTAAGACCATTTGTCTTCCGACGTTTCGCCTGAATATCACCAGGCATTTTCAAGGACTTTTTTTTATTTTTTTATTTTTTATAAATAGTCAACAGCTGTATAATTTTTTTTATATAAAACAATTACATATAAATTGAGCCAATTACAGACTATTATATATTAGTACTTCACATAGAACACGTACACGCATTCATAGAAAACATGTAAATATGAAAATATAAAGTAACATAAGAGAAAAAAAAAATATATATGTATATATAACTGCATGAATACAAAATAATGAAAATATAGCCACATCGTCACTGAAGGGGTCACATAAAAATCAATGTATTGTAAGTGGGTACCTACAACGGCACTGCATTTACGACCGTGCGATGATTCATTAAATTTCAACATTAATGTGCGGGTGACCTATCTCCAGCAATGGGTAGTTTACAAAATAAAAAATAAAATCCAATATAAATTTAGCAGTATAAAGATATTTATCCAGTATAAAAGATATTTTAAAAATTAGTATAATATGGCGTGTGATTGTGTGTTTGTGTGAGTGAGTGTGTGTGTATGTGAGTGTGAGAGGATTTATGTGTTATAGTAAGTTAGGGAGCCGTTAAGGGGTAATATAATACGGAAAGGATTTGTTTTTTAAAAGTATCAATATTTAAATGAAAAGGGTCAATTGAGTTAAAAAGTTGATTATAAGAATAGCAACTTCGGTTGATAAATGAATTTTTGTAAGAGTTGGTTTTACACGTGGTGATTTTGAAAAGTTCGTTCTGTCTGGTGGGTCTAGTAGGGACTCTATAATTTATTAGGCTTGTAAGTTCGGGGCAATCAATCAAGTTATTAATGATTTTATAAAGGAACAGAGCATCGGTTAGAGTTCTTCTGTTTTCGAGACTCATTAAATTATAGGTTTGAAGAAGAGTGAGATAATCGTCAACATTTGAGAAACTGAATCTATAGTTTAATTGTCTGATGAATAATTTTTGAATTCTTTCAATTTGGTTTTTATATATTTGGTAAGAAGGGTTCCAGATAATTGACGAGGATTCGAGATGACTCCGAACAAGAGCATAGTATAATATAATGTACGTTTTATAATCTCGGAATTGTTTGGTATTTCTGAATAGAAAGCCTAGCATACGGTAAGCTTTACCGGTTATATGGTCAAAATGTCTCTCGAAGGAAAGTTTACTGTCAACATAGACCCCCAAGTCTTTTATAACCGTTTTTTTTTCAACGGCTATACTAGCTATTGAATATTCGTAATTTAGTTGGGTTTTATTTCTTGAGAAAGTAATGGAGTAACATTTGGAAGCATTAAGGGATAATTTATTGTGTTTGCAATACTCGAATATTGATAAGAGGTCTTTTTGAAGATTATTACAGTCTTCCCAGGATTCTATTGTGCAGAAAAGTTTCATGTCATCGGCGTAAATTATAAATAGAGCAAATTTAATGGAAAATTTGATGTCATTAATAAAAATGTTGAAAAGGAGTGGTCCCAGATGAGAACCTTGAACGACCCCGGAGGAAATATATTTGGTTTTCGATTTGAAACCATTTAGAACGACCGTTTGAGTTCGGAACCGAATATATGATATGATCCATCTCAGTAAACTGCCGTGGATACCAAATTTTTTTATTTTTTTCAGAAGAATATAATGGTTAACACGGTCGAAAGCCTTTGAGAAATCGGTATAAATTGCGTCAACTTGGGTTCTGTTGTCCATTTTCTTGAGAATAAATTCAGTGAACAGTGTGAGATTTGTAGAAACGGATTTATTTGGAAGGAAACCATGTTGCTCAGGGATAATTCTGTTTTTGAAAGATGTTAATAGTTGTTGGTATACAATTTTTTCAAGGATTTTCCCGAATAGAGGTAATTTTGAAATTGGACGATAATTTTCAATGTTATTTTTTGCCCCATTTTTAAAGATTGGTGTTATGTAACTTTGTTTCCATAAGGAAGGAAAGCAACCGTTACATACAGAATTTTGATAGATTATAGTTAGGGGAACAAAAAGATTATCTGCACATTTACTGATGAAAATTCCGGGGATATTGTCACTGCCTGGTCCTTTGTTAATGTCTAGTTTATTCAAGTGAGTTTTTACGATGTTTTCGTTAATGTCTATACTATGTAAGGTATCATGGTCAATGTTTACACCGTTATCGTTGTTTAGTAAAGCGGTTATTTCGTCTATAGATAAATTTTTTAATTCGTCGTCGTCGATAAATGTTGAACTGAAATAAGTCGAGAATAATTCGCAGATTTCGGGAGCTGAGTTGGATGTGGTTTCTTTGAGAGTCATCGTATTTGGTAAATCGGAGGAGTCTTTTTTGGATTTAATGTATGCCCATATTTTTTTAGGGTCATATTTGATCGAGGATTCGACAGATTCTAAATATCTGTTGTAGCATGTTCTTGATAAGTGCTTTTGCCGAGATCTGAGTAAGCTAAAAGAGTGATAATCGGATGGCATTTTAAATTTTTTCCATTTTTTTAGATATTTACTTTTTTCTTTGATTATGTGAATAAGAGCTGGGCTAAACCAAATAGGGTATTTTTTCCGATTAGCAGATGTCTGTGGAACGTTTAAGTTTATAATTTTATTTATTTGATTGTAGAAAGCATCGACAAGTGCATTTGTGTCGGTAGATTGTAGGATAGTTAGCCAGGGGATTTTTATGAGTTGATCATTGATTCTAGAATAATCAGCTCTATGGAATGAAAATTTCCGGTAGTTGGAATAGGCCATTGATTCAATTTTATTAAGGTCGACTGTAATTTCTAACGATGGGTGGTGGATGTCTTCGGGAACTAGTGGGTCATTTGAATTGGAGACGGTTACCACAGTATTAGAAAGAACTAGATCTAAAATTCTGCAGTTAGAATTATATAGGTGGTTGAATTGACGTAAATTACAGAATTCCATATAGTCAATAAATATCTTAGCTACGTTGTCCGTTATATTGCAAGGTTTCATTGTATTGTTATCATCCAACTGAGAACTCCATGTGATATTAGGGAGGTTAAAATCGCCTATTAATAAGAAATTATCTAAGTTATTTGTCGCTGTAATGTTAGATAAACTCTCTAAAAAGTTATTTAAATGTGTGTTATAATTTTGATTTCTAGGGAGATATATGACACAAATGTGTGTACGAGTAAAGGAATTTCTTAATTCAGAGGTTTTTAAGTTAATCCATATATCTTCTGCTTTTGAGGACCATTGTTCGCAAAGTAAGGCATTAAGTGATTTTTTTGCGGCTATGACAACCCCACCACCCAAGGACTGGCCGGTAGACAAATAGTCACGATCTCGACGGAAAATATCATACCGATCGTCAAAAATTTCTGCGTTAAATATTCCATCGATGAGCCATGTTTCAGTTAGGACAATTATATCGTAATTGCTATGTAAAACATTATTGAAGAATAAGTTAGTTTTAGTTCTTAAACCGCGGACATTCTGATAATATATTGTTATTGTCATTGGAGATTTGTTTAAAGCATAATAATTTACCACGAAAAGATGAAGTTTTGTATGTTTTCATGAAAACACTGAGTAGATTAAAACATTTAGAAGAGAAACTATTTATTGGGCTCCGGCTGCTATGTGGATTACGACTGTGGATTGAGTATGTGTTGTGTAAAAGTTGTGTAAAATTGGCATGTAAGAAAAGTGTTATGGATATGAGTGTATGTGAAATGAGCACATCATTGTATTTTTGAGAGATCTTTTTCACATTCAATGCGAAACGAGGGCGTAGTTTCAGACTTACGGGCAAATATTTTACCATTCTTAACCCAAACGAAACGAAAACAGTTTTTTTTAGCACGTTCACGGGTATCTTTTAGTAGAGCTTTGTTTGTTCTTGTTAAATGTTCATTAATGTAGATTTGAGAAGCGTTGCCTGGTAACTTTAGATCTGTCGTTCTTAATCCCTTGCGTTTTTTAATTGCGGTGATAATTGTATCCTTAAGAAGTTTGTTGGAGAGTTTAACGATAATGTTTCTGGGTCTGCTTGTAGTTCTGTCCATTGGGGCGATCCTGGTTATAAAGTCAATATTTGAACTAGTTATGGGGATGTTGATAAAGTTGCAGATGCTAGAGAATTCTTCCGATAGATTTTCCTCTTTTTTTTCAGGAAAACCAATTATTTCGATATTAAGAGATCTGGCCCATTGTTCTCTGATGTTTTCGTTGAATTTTATTTCATCCATATCTTTTTTCAATTGATTTACACTGGCCTCAAGGTTATCTACAATTTTAAGTTTGTTTTCGATCGTGTTTAATTTGTTTTCGAAGTCATCTATTTTATTCGAGGAATAGTGTATAGCTTTTTTGACGTCTATTATTTCGGACTTCATATCGTCAACGACTTGTTTTAAGGGCCGAAGAACCTTGAGCTCAGCAAAAATTTTTGTAAGTTCTTGTGCAATATCGATTTGATCATTTTTCTTACAAGATGAGCACCTCCAATTATTTTTTTTGTCTGTTGGGAGTTTTCTATAATTGGATTCAGTTATCCCACCACATGTGTAATGTAGAGTACTTTTGCACAAACAACAGGTAACCCCATCGGTTATTGCCAAATCACACTTAGGACATAACATTGTGGAGTTAGGATACCCTTGTATTTAGGTAATTTAAGTCAACTGACTTTTGGTAATAGACGGTAATGTAACAATAAGTTGATTAACTGTGGGTATATGGAATCGCAAAAACACAAAATCAAGGGCGAATATGCAACGAGAATTACCGTTTAATCTTGATCTGGATCTTGAAACTAAGAACAGAGATTGGAAATCACTTTTTTGTAACACTTTTCATAGATTAATACAATTTGACCACTTAAATTATTAAATATAAGATAAAAAAAGACGGAGCACTATGACAGAGTGTAACTGTGTTCAGAGTTATTGTTGACTTAACGAAAAGCACGCGCGCGACACACGTCTACTCACACTGAAAGCTCACCGTCAAGTGACTCGTAGCGTACAAGATGGCCGCTTATGTCAAATATTGTTAGCGCGACGTGATTGGCTCCTTGTGACACGCCCACCTGCTGTCGTGTTCGTTGGTAATAATATTTTATCATTATTTTTGTGTTGTGATTTATTGTTAATTTTAGTTGTGACATTAATATTATTATTGTTGTGTTTTGGGGTTATTTTCGCTATGGTATTATTAATATTATTATTGTATTGTTTGTCATATAAAATGTTCTTCCAGGTACTAGGCAAACGAACTCCGTCGTCCCGATTGTTCATTATATCCCTTCTCTTATATATTTCTATAGCTTCCCTGTAAATTCTGAGAGGTTCACTGTTTAAACTTGCTATTATTTTTGAATGGTCAAAATCTATTGTATGTCCTTCTGTGAGCGAGTGTTGTACAAGTGAGGATGTAAGTTTTTTGTTTCTCATGTCGACTCTGTGCTCCGCTATTCGTCACAAGGAGCCAATCACGTCGCGCTAACAATATTTGACATAAGCGGCCATCTTGTACGCTACGAGTCACTTGACGGTGAGCTTTCAGTGTGAGTAGACGTGTGTCGCGCGCGTGCTTTTCGTTAAGTCCTTGAAAATGCCTGGTGATATTCAGGCGAAACGTCGGAAGACAAATGGTCTTAGTCAAGACCTACTGACACGGGAAAACCGAGATAAAAATATTATAACATATTTCACCCGTGAAAACATCAAATATAACATATATATATATATATATATATATATATATATATATATATATATATATATATATATATATATATATATATATATATATATATATATATATATATATATATATATATATATATATATATATATATATATATATATATATATATATATATATATATATATATATATATATATATATATATATATATATATATATATATATATATATATATATATATATATATATATATATATATATATATATATATATATATATATATATATATATATATATATATATATATATATATATATATATATATATATAAAATAAGATTGAACCATAAATACACCCCTGGGTAAAACCCGTTTAATTTTTGCTAACTCATTTCGTTTCTGTTTACAAAATAATATGTAGGTTGCATTTTAATGTTTAAATTTGAATATAAAACTTCTGAATTAGTTAACTATTTATAGTGAAAAGGTAATAAAACAATATTCAATAGAGATTAAAGTAAATTGAAATAAAAACTGGAGTACCTCAGGGATGTATTAATGGTCCACTTATATTTCTACTATACATAAATAATATGGGTCGATGGCAGAGCGGTTAGCGCGCTGCGCTAGTAATCCAGTGGTCGCGAGTTCGAATCCTGCCTCGACCGATTTCGTTCACCTATAGCACAAGCATTTATATGCTTATTTTAGGGAACGTAAGAAGATGTATATGTACTTATTTGACAAGGACATATTCATTTTAATATAATAAAAAAATTAAAAAAAAATATTAAGAACGCAAATTCAACGAATACATTTACATTGTAGATGATACAATACTCAAGAAATTATTATATTAAAAAGATCACCCATTTTATTTTTAATAATAAGCATTATGATTTTAGTCAGATAGTCTTAGGACTACGTATTCTTAGAAATAACAACTTCTTGGTAATCCCCTACATAAAACAATACACCAACATTAGCCTTGAAAATGTATTTTTAAAAAAACTCATTATAACGCAATATTTATTCAAATCTTTTTTCCTCAAGGTTATGAACATTGTAAAGTTGATAAATATTATCAATAAACCTGATTAATTTGAGTAGAAACTGATTAATGTGAAAACTTTAAGGTACTCAGATATTGAATTCTAATAAATACAAGCCGAAATGTTTGTTGATATTGGCTTCTAATACAGTAATGTAATCTACCTCGTTTCTGAAACATGAAAACATATAAAATATCAAGTTGAAACATATCATAGCAAATACACTCCAAATAAACTATAAGAAAAAAAAACACCTATAAAATATTATTTTGTCAACCCATGGCTTGCTAATCGTACCATAATTACGAATCAAATATGATTTTTTTAACTCTTCACAGTCTTCACCTAATGTTCAATTAGCAACGTACCTACCTAAGTGATGATGTAGTATAATTAGAAGTTCAATTGGAATTTATCATCAAATCATTTTTTATTCTTCGTTGATACGATTATCTAGTTCTTCAATCATCAAAAGACTTATTTTTTGCGAAAAAAACTGCATATTAGTTTTCACGTTTATTTGATTTTTCAGAAGAATTCGTCTAAATGTAATAAACTCACCTTTGTTTGTCGAGTTTTCATATTATATTAACAAAAATAACAATGTTGTTGAAATTTGCTAAAAATCGTAACTCGCTAGAAATGAAGAAAAATTAGTTATACAAAAAATAGGTTCAGAAATACTTCATTAATAGTGAACACACCCAGAAACATTTAATAACAAATGATGCAATTAATACCTGACATCTTAATGACATTTTGAGTCTGTTATTTTAACTTGAGATATGTTTTTGGTAGCAATAGAAATTATCTGTTTTACGTATTCAACGTCTTCCATATGTTACATTATATTTCTACACCATGTTTTTTTTTATTTATACCCTCGAAACACATGCCCATGAATTATTTTTTTGTTAATTTATAAAAGTCTTTTTTTATTTCATATCTCTATAAACTATTAAATGTAGGTATAGATGACAGCATTTTAACATGTTTATTAGTCTGTGTTTTACATGCATTCATACAATCAAGTTATCTCCCTACAAGGGATGGCAGAGATAACTGAGCATCATATGTAGGTGCTCGTGATGAATTGTGTTCGCCAATTATTGTGACATCTTTTACTACCTTCTTTTAAGATATCATTAAATGTTTGTTCCATCTCATTCTCGATTCGACGAGTGATTGGCGCCATCCTAAGTCACGAAAACAAGAACGAAGAAGAAGCCATCTGTTTTTAGGGCGAACTCGCGTTTTGCACACATTAATTTTAATCTTGTATTACATTTTTTTACTAGCCCAATTTTTTACATCAACCTATGACATACCTAGATTTATTATTAAATGTATTTAAAAGTTAAATTATTTCAGATACATACATACATACCATCACGCCATGTCCCTCACGGGGTAGGCAGAGATAACCAAAGCTACATTTTTCTATCTTGACGCACATTCATCGCCTCGTCAACTTGCATACATTATCTTATACGTGTTTGTCTGTTGTTCACGCTTATTACGTTTTATTCTTCCAGATACGTGTATATGAAATACTTGGATAAGATTAAGCATCGTGGGAGAGCATGAAAGAGATGACACAAATAGTATTTTGGCGGAATTGCTTATAGAAGCCGAAAATCTCGGCTTGCCTATGAATATTATGTTAAAAAATTCAAGACCTAATAATTTTTTTTGACTGTTTTATTGAAACCATACTACAAGAATAAAAACTGAACCGTATGTAGATACGATGCTTGACAGGGCCACAAAATGTAAATATTATTTTGGTATGTAATTTTCAAATATTTTCATGACCACTCAAACGAACAACGAACAATGATGCTAAAAAAACATTAAATTTTCGTTGATATGTTTTAAAAATATAAAAATACTTGGTAAATGTTCTATTATATTTTATATAATAGAACATTAACCAAGTATTTTTATATTTTTATAACATATCAACGTACAATGGAGTTCTATCAAGAATTGTCGATCGACAAACTAAACTTAGTTCATTAAATTTTCGACATTTCCCAATTTTCGTTCAGGGTTTACCTAGTCCGAAGGTTCTAGGTACGCCCCTGCAAAGATACAGCGTTATGGAAGATGCATGCATGGAAGATAATAAGAATAATAATTTTGGACAGTTCATATAACACTGTTTTTGTGAATATTTCACCTTAAGTGCACTGAAAATTGATTAAGTATCATTTTGCCGTTGGTAGGATTTTCGATAAAAATACGTTTAGTTCTGAATGCCTACCCCAAAGTACAACTGCAAGGATCACTGCGTGATGGTATGTATTTATGTAGGTATGTGAGTCTTGAATTATAATCTCATTTTGTAAGAAACGTCATACAGATTCATTTTACTAATAGTTTTTAGGCCAATTGGTGTCTATAGAGGTTTTGGCCAGTAGCAATAATTCCAGTCAGCAATAAAATGAGATTCTCTATTGAAAATGACCGACTAGAGACCGTCGGTCGGTCGGTCAGTCGGTTTGTTGTTTCAGAAGTCCTCCCTCGTTCCAAGTAATAAAATACATAATATTTCCTTTTTGGTTCGTCTTACAAAATTGGCCCAATAAATCTTGACGCCCATATTACAGAAATATTTAAAATGGTTTAAATGCCTCTCTGAAAGCTCATCTTTTATTATTTGCAGTGTTAAAGCGTAAAACATAAATATCATTTGTCTATTATCATCAATGTCTATGGTTCAGACAAACCCTCGGTTTGGAAGCAGTTTATTGTCTCTATGGTCGGCGGCAGATGATAAAGGGAGAAATTATATTGCCAGAAGTTGTGGTACTTTCCTGTGTTGCATTGTAGAGTGTTGTAAAATGTTCTCGGTCATTTGCAGATCATAAACTTACTAATTCTTCTACTTTCTATGTGATCTTTTCAAAAACGATATTTATCCAAAATACAGTTATATTTTTAAGATAGTTGCAGCTACCTCAAAATTGAATATCTGTTTTTCTATTTTAATTAAATTCAAAATTTTCATAAACTTCTTTGTCTTTTTGTAAGAAATAAATTAAGTAGAATAATTTTAAATAAAATAATTTGATAAACTTTTTTACTCTCCACACTATGGAATAGTGGAGAGTCATGACTTCAAAATTTTTAAGCGTATTTTTTTACATCAATTTATCAACGGGTATCATGTAGAGAGTGCACACTGTGAGTTTCGTCGTGATGTGTTTTTATGTATGGCGTACGCCGTAAGTACGGATTATCCTTTTTGTATCCTCTCTACAGCCCAAACTATAAGTCCGATCGACTGCATATTAACATCATATGTGTAAAGTGCATAAACCTAGAGTTGATTAGTTTTTCATAGATATCCAATAATTTCTTCTCTATGATTTCATCTGTCCAAATTTTCAAAATGCTCTCACGGTCTGGAAAATCGAGGTATTTTTATACCGTTTGAAATTTCGATACAACAAAATACACTCATCAAAAATGCATTCAAGGATTGTCAAAATTTTAAGAAAAAAAATCTATCGTTTGCCATATCAATGTGAAATAAATTTCATATTTATACGAAAAATGTATATAACAGAAGTAAAATAGCTTCTGTAAGGGAAAATTGAGTGATCATAATGATATTTTATATATATCTATAGACAAGTGTATTTTTTACTCTCCACTTCTATCTCCCTCAAAGGGTAGGCAGTGAGAACCGAACACCGCATTCTTCTATCTTGACACATACATCGCCTCATCAACATTGATAGATTGTCTCATACATGCTCTTCTTGCTAGTAATGAAATTTTACTTAAAATTTCTCAACAGTTATCATGTAGAAAATACATAGGTACTATGAGTTTCGTGACAATGTTTTAGTGTGTATGGTGTACTGTGAAAACTTTTGTCCTCTGGGAATCTTATATTTGTTTAAGGATCTAATAGAAACGATTACTATGGTGTGGAGAGTTTAGTGTTGGCCAAAACCCACTCATTTTTATGTTACTTCTCGGGCAACTAACATTATACCGCGTGAAATATTAATTCAACCTGCACCTAATAACAAGTTGCCACATTCTGGAAACTTATAATACAAATTGTCTCACAGATCCAGACTGATAATACAATATTAAAAGTTTGTCTCCGCTGGGAATTGAACCTAGGGCCTTTTCCCGGTTAAATTCCCGGTGGATTGTTATTATTTTATTTAGGTACTTACACTTAAATTTATAAATGTTTTGTTATAGTTATCGTTAAACTTCTAGAAATTTAATGCGTGGAGGGGACGGTTTGTGCTCATCATATGAGTATGTGATTAAACCCAATGACATTTTATGTGTTTTACAAAACGCTCTACAGAAATGCTAGAGTTTAACAAATTCTTACAACATCGCCAAAAAAGAGCACACACGACAGAATACCTTATGTGAGAAAGAGATAATGCAATAAAAGACACACTCTGCAAACATATTTTACTCATAATTATCGACGAAGTTTTTATTTGGTAGAATTTCATTATAAGTTATATCTATAATTAAAAGTAAAGACTTTTTGACTCTACATTAATTTTATTATGCGCGATTCACAAGAACCTTCCTACATAATTTCCTATTAATTAATCCTACATAATTAATCTATAAATATAAGTAAAATTTGTCAAAATAGTCATTAGCTAGTTAATGCCCGAACAAGGCGAAATAGGCCTATCGCGCATAATAAAATTAATGTAGAATCAAAAAGTCTTTACTTTTAACTATAGATATACCTAACATATTTTACTCATATCTGGTCGTTCTAGTGTAATTTTTAACATGTTTTCATCACACAAAATGACATTTTGACTACGACAATACGTCCGAACACTACAACATATTGCGTGCAACTTTATTTATACATTTGGTCGTAGTATTACATCAACTAAAGTGCCGTAAGAATTAAATGAGGTATGCGCCTTCCTTTTTGTTTGCTAACTTTTAGCCGAGAAGGGGACTGATATGCACGTAAACCAACGAAGCAAAAAACACAAATTTGCAAAATTATAACGTATCTATCATTTTTATATATCATTGATCAAATCAACCAAGAAAAAAAACAAATTTGCAAAATTATAACGTACCTATCTATCATTTTTATAATATCAATTATCAAACCAACCAAGAAAAAAAAACAAATTTGTCCGTGCCCGCGCGTGATTTTTCTAGATGTTTAGCGATAACTATATTAATCGTTTAAAATTTATTTTAAAGCTCAGTGATAGTTAGATAGGTTCATATTATGACATGTTTTGAAATAAAAAAACTACAAATAATACTTACTGTGGAATTTCATTTCTTATAGTGTATTTATATATTCAACAAATACAAAAATAAAATACTCTCTTCGCCAATGTATCAGTTCAAAAGTGATTGACATCTAAATGCCGTATTGCAAAAATGCAAATGAATCATTTTAAAATCAGACCATAAAAATTTAATCAATCAGCACACTTTAATATTGTCTCGATTCATGTTAGGAATACCAAACAAAATTGACACAATGATCAGGACAATGCTCCAACATATCTTCTAATTTACATTTTATAATTGTACTCATTTAAGCTTTT
This sequence comes from Molanna angustata, assembly GCA_963576475.1. Classification (NCBI taxonomy): domain Eukaryota; kingdom Metazoa; phylum Arthropoda; class Insecta; order Trichoptera; family Molannidae; genus Molanna; species Molanna angustata. The sequence goes on along the minus strand of OY754968.1, from coordinate 2,556,251 downwards.
AGCTCGTTTTTCCAACTGTCGATTTGTTCAGGAGAACTTTGTTCTCTTAACATATCGACAATGTATCAAGCCAGAATACGCGAGAATTGTATGGAGAGGTCTACTTTTTTCACGGCTTTTCCAACTTTGAAGTCAAAAAACACCAACTTAGAGGCTTCGCAGCATATATGTTCCATACACGGATTTACTCAGAATTCGGAGTAGAACATTTCGTGTGTCTGTGTGTGTGTGTGTCTGTGTGTGTGTCTGTGTGTGTGTGTGTCTGTGTGTGTGTCTGTGTGTCCCCCCCCCCCTTATAACTTTTGATCCGCTCAATTTACAGAGCCTAAAATTTCAGAATATATAAACAGTTACAGGCCTACAAAACTTTTATACTCGGAATTTTGAATTTTTGTTTCAGTCAGGGGTTATCAACTTTTGAATTTTTATTTTATTTTTCCATATATCTCAGAAACCATAAACGGTAGAACGCTGAAAATTGGTACAAACATAGACAAATACAAAATCTCAAATTAGTTTTTTCAAAAAAATTCCAGGGTTTCTCAAACATTTTTTATTAAGAAAAATATTTTTTTTATGATAAATTTATGAATTTAACTGCCTATATTTCCAAAACTTTTACAATTATCGAAAAAAGCCGAAACACCCCAACTAGATAATTTAATTTTCTATAAAAAATATTAACATTGTAGTAGAAGATCTCAATTTTTTTTTAACAATTTTTTTAAAAATTGAATTTAGTGACGACATCGCTTCATACATTTTGTATGGCAGTCGCCTATACACAATATGTAAGAAGACTTAATAGTTTGATACTTCATCTCCAAACATACATATACATACCATCATGCTATTTGCATATTCTGGGTAGGAAAAAGGATCTTCCTCCATACTATCCTATCTTGACATACATACCTACACATGTTGTATAGAAAACAAAATATCTGAAAATATTCAATAATTTGTATCTATGGGTTTATAGTTTGGTACATATTCTTCAACTATACATACTATCGCTATCGACAGTTGGATCTCATGTGTTACATGCAACTAGTATCTTTTACAATTCTCTCTATGTTTTATGTTCTCTTTAGCTTGTATCCCATACGGTGATGGGGTCAGCTCTCCTTGATGCGCTCCTTCCTATCAAGAGCATCGTCCTCAGAGACATTATGTACATGCCCGCATATCCTCCGCCACCAAGCTCTTCCGTCGTCTTTTGGGTCGTCCTTTGGATATTTTGCTGGACACTCGATAGTCCAGTGCAGTGTTTCATGATAATGTATTCTGGCGGTTGTTTTCGGATTTTTCAGCACAGGGACACCCTTAACTCATGGAATAAAAACTACATAAACAGATTAAAATTGCGCACGGGTGGATGAACAATGTACATTTAATGGTATAGAAAAGGTTTTTTTTCACATTTTACCAATCATTTGAGTAGCTCAATCTTATTCATAAACTTAAACAATTTGAATTTTTACATTAGTTTCAAGTTCTGACATATTTTGTCAGAAATGTGGTGTGTGGAGTCCCGAAAATGATTCTCAACACACGACTAGATGGAAGGTGGACGTGGGGAGACCCAAATCGAGGAGGATGTGTGGTGTAGAAAGGTCGATGGGCCGGGCGGAAAGTTCTTGAGGAGGCCAAGACTCATGATGGGCTGTAGCACCATTGGTGATAATGATGTTGAGGTACACTGTACCGACAGGTGAATAATCCTTATGACAAATATTTTGATAATGATTATTCTATAGTATCTATTTTGGTAGCTCTCAAATAAGGTATGATTGTAATAACAATTGAGACGTCTTAATTTTGGCTGACAAACGCAGAGCACATAATAAGTAATATGTATATTATATTCATTGTTTTAAATATTTATTGAAAAATGTCAGTAACCTCACAGGTTGCATTGTTTGTGGCTGAAGCATAATTTTCCATTGGATAATTTATCTGTTACTTTAAGTACCTACATACAAAACATCATGACATACTCACAATGTTGGGTAGCCAGCGACAGGTGTGCGGCTGGGCTTTTTTCACCTTATAAAAGGAAGTACGATACATGCTTGTATACCCAACAACGGTCTTGTTTCACCTAAATGCACTACTTACAGAATTGGTGGTGAACCTCATTGCTTAGTTGTGAAAATGTGATTTTGCCTGTTGTATTTTAGATTAGGAACCCAGATTTCTATTACGGTAGGTACACCAGAAAACGATGACAATAGAAAAAAGTGGAAGCACTATTTCAAGTCGGTGCCTCGAATATTCAAAATATTAAGTTTAATATTTTTTTTCGAATATCACACACAAATATTAACCGTTAGACTAAAATCACATTTATTTTTCGGCCCTTCTTAGCTCAGTTGGTTAGGTTTCTGACTGCTGATCCTAAGGTCCCGGGTTCGATTCCCGGTGGAGACACAGTTTTTATTTGTGTTTTCAGACTGGATCTGTGAGACGATTAATATCGTAAGTCTCCAGAACGTGGCAACTTGTTATTGGGTGCGTGTTAAATTAATATTTGACATAACACCTGTAAGTAGCATGAGAAGTTATATAAAATAAAATAAAAATTCACATAACACGTTTACATTTTAATACAATATTTCTTCTAAATAGTTCTGAACTTGTCATAAAAAATATGCACATTCATTTTATGACGTGATGAAACCATTTTTTTTATTTTATTTTTAATTCACCCATTAAAATACGGGGTGACCACGCTCCTGTCTTTCTACGGAACCATTCCATTATCACCGCATTTTTTACAGTCGGGTCAAACTAAATATTTCGCGCCTACCTCCGCGTCATGCAACAATACAACATGTCGTTCAATCAATTAATTAGAACCCCTTTCGCTTCATTGTCCTTAAACAAATATGGAAATGACTCGCTAAATGGCCCCTCGGGGACAATGGTTTGATTTATATTGGACCAGTTACATTTGGATGATGTGATGTGAAATATTTAGAAATACATTTACATAACCGTCGACCAACTCGCATGACCAGTTTTTTTGCCATCCAACACCTATTCATATCCACCAGAAATGTCTATTGTTTTTGCACTAAACAAGGTACCGATCGACATGTTTAACTAATCCCTTGTAAATCTTACGGTCGTTTAAACTGTACCAATTTTTTTTGGGTTGTAAAATTATTTTTGTGAGAAAGGGTCCCCCTATTGTGTAAATCTAATGACGATCTCACATCTCCCAAAGAACCGATTCAGCAACTTCGGAAAAAAATATGTCTGTTGTGTTGTGTGAAATATTAACTTTCGACAAACAAAAGATAAGGTCTTTAGCGTTAAAGGGATCCATTAATAATTATGTTATACATTTAAGTTTTGTAAAGAGTATGAGGCAGAAAAATGACAAAAGAAAAAAATGCTTCGTGTGTTGTAAAATACAGAAACTCTTGTAAGCTGTGATGCTAACTTATTTATTTATTTCCTTTATCACACCATTTAAATAATCTTCATTAAAATAGATAACTGCTGCCCAACTAGGTATACCTGTTCTAGGGCTAACAGTGTACATATCATTATATTTCACAGGAGACATATAGGTTGTACCTATTTGCATTTTTAAAAAGTATCTAAACAATATAAAATTATTGTACATAATTGCGAAACTCACATACCGACTTGTACTTGCCCCGAACTAGAAAGCACACAAAAATATAAATATTTGGGAATCACAATTGACAATAATTTAAGATGGACGGAACACATAGAAAATGTAACTAAAAAAACCCGACAACTTACATACATTTTCAGAAATATTAGAGATATTTTTGATCTGAAAACCTTAAAGACAATATATTACGCACTGGGCCAAACTGTACTCTCATATGGTATTATTGGTTGGGGTGGCATGGCTGTGACAAATCTTTACCCAGCCGCAATTGCTCAAAATTCGCTTATCAGAGTAATCTGTAGAAAGCCCTATAGATACCCATCTGATGAACTTTTCAAAGAATTTACAGTACTCGACATCCGACAAATATACATTAAAACAATAATCAAACACATTCATCGAAATACCGCACTATATACACCACGATACTTACTTTCAATGGACACTAGAAATAGGAGACTTCTACAGCCAACTACTACACAGACGACATTTGCCCAAAAATATATTCATTTCCTAGGCCCAAGAATATATAACAAAATAATCCCGAACTTTGCCAACTCAATCTCACCAAGTGGGAAAAACTTGGCAAAATTGGTGACCAAGTGGCTCATTGATAGAGGAAGAAATGAATCAGAAAAAGACTTGACCTACATCATAAAATAACAAAATGACAATACTTTAGACGACATACATGAGACAAATTACACTTACATACATACTTGATTTTCACATTCCTTGCATATTATTACTATTTTCACTACATACATCATACATACATCATGACAAAAATGAATAAAAAATAGTATCACCCCAGAACAGACCTAGGTCTAGTGAGGTGATATATTCCATGTAACTTTTAAGTGTTTATAATCTTATACCAATTTGTTATATATATAATGTTAAAATTTATATGTGATAATTTGTAATTTTTCTGGAAAATAATAATAAAAAAAAATATATATATAAACTTAACTATTGTATACAGATTATAAAATGGAATTGGAGTCATCGTGATATACATATTTTGTATGTAGGTATCTTGTCATTTTTATTTGTTAATTGCACAAACAATCTGAAATAGTATCTCTTGGGAATACTGAACTGACAGAGCATAGATGTGATCCGCCAGTCATATCTTTATTCTTTTTATCAAATGCGAAATTATTGTTTTGTGGCTCCATCGTTAATTAATACCAATAAAATAACTTTGTATTAACCACTTTTTTATTAGAACCAAGTCTACATGTTTCAAGAACAATGTTCTCTTCCTCAGGACACTTAGTGTACTCATAGTGTACTCAGGACACTTAGTGGACACTAAGTGTCCTGAGGAAGAGGACATTGTTCTTGAAACATGTAGACTTGGTTCTAGTAAAAAAGTGGTTTATACAAAGTAATTTTATTGTTATTAATATCTTTATTCAGTCGAGTCTCAGATTAAATCAAAACAGCACAAAATTTATAAAACAAACAGGATTTTTTGCGAAAGAGGAAAGAAAAAAAAAACAATTGTATAGATTATGTCTATAACATCCTTACACTACGATGTCGAACATTTGATACATTTTAGTTCTCCCGTAATTCATTATTTATTCGGAACATTTTCTTTTAAATGATTTCAGCGATATTATTTCTTTGAGTGATGTAGGTAACATGTTATATCTTTGACCAAAAGCAGTTCTCATGTGTGGAATTGCATAGTTTGTTATTGTTTTTTTATCATAGAATCGTTTCCCTAACGAGGTACACAGAACAAGAACCAAGCGTCTTATACCTTTAAATTAATGTATCTTTGCAGTCAATCATTGCGTGATTTTCATAAATGCTCAAGATTGTTCAAGCTCCTTTTATATCTTGCTTTCAAAATATTCACGGGATTTTGTGCGATCTCCCCATTTCATTTCAACATAAATTTTTAATAAATTATTCAGTGTTATTCAGTTATAACAAAATAAGTTTTAATTAAATTTTTGATTTGCGGCTACATATCACTGGTTATTTAATAATTTATTTAGATTTGGAAACAAAACATGAATATATAAAGAAAAGTACATGATAAATATAAATATAAGCATACAACAATCTGTACATCCAATAACATTGTTTCACATACTAACATAATATGTAAGTATTATAAACTAACTACAAAAATACAAAAAAATATATACATATTAAAAAAATAACAATCAATTTCAATTTTCCAAAAACAGCTAAAACAAAGTAGGATATGGGGGCAAATAAAGAGGGATACAATGACGTGATATAAGTAAAATAAAGGAAGGAAGGAGGAGAGGTAGAAAATTAGGGAATATACTATCACTGTTGTATTATTATTATAGTTGGATAACTTGTATAGCGCCGTTTTCGTGGAAAATCACCTCAAGGGCGCTTTACATTAAATTAATTAAATTAAACATTAAATTGATACACAATTAAATTAAACAATAAGTTAAAATTAAACTAAACATTAAGTTAAACTAATAATTAAATTACATTAAATTAAATGTTAAATTGACAGACACTTAAATTAAACTAGACGTTTAAGGCTTAAAATTAAATGTAAGAAGCGTGAACAACAGACGAACGTGTATAAGACGATGTATGAATGTTGATGAGGCGATGAATGTATGCCAAGATAGAAAAATGTGGCGTTTGGTTCTCTCTGCCTACCCCGTGAGGGACATGGCGTGATGGTATGTATGTATGCAATTTCTTCAGTTTCAGGCAATTTTAGAGAAATAATATAAGCCTGAGGAATTAATTTAAATAAATTTCTCCTCTGCTGGGGAGTGAACCCAGGACCTAATCGAGATTCGATGTCAATCAAACGGATGTTTTTATCTATGGGTCGTATTACAAAAATTATTTGAGAAAAAAATGTAAGAAAATGATAAGGTCCCGTACTGCGACAATACTTCCCGTAGGACATCAACTTTTTCTTACATTATTCTTAAATAATTCCAGTAATACGACTTCCAGATACTTGTAAGGTTAAACTTATTTCGATTGATTTGATTTATTTATCAAAAATTTAAGTAATGATCACACATTTATTTATAAAATAAACTCAATCCAATCTTGGTATGGTGAGAATTCCAAGATTTAAAAGGAACATTTCCCTGTCACAAGTGTAACAATAATTTGTATTTTTCGATAGGGGTTAGATAATTGAACATGTTTCAAAGTATGAAAGCGTTTGTTGTATCGCTTTCTAAAGCTCAGTTGTATGTAACTTTGTACCCTCTGAGCTTTGACACGCTAGTCGCGAATTAAATTGGACTTATGACGTCACAGGGCGTTCTCACCCCTTAATTTGCAACAAAAAAAGACAGCGGGGCGCCCATTGCTAACACGGCAAGGGGTTACGACCCCCAAATATCGCACTGTCGCCAAATCATTAGGTGAAGGTACCGTTTATAGACACATACATATTTAATTAATGGATGATATCCACAGAAAATTGTTGCCTTGAAAATAATTTATTACGATACAAAAAAAAAAGATTTAATTTAATAATCGCTCGCTATAAAAGATTGATGCAGATAATCTGTCAGTAATTTGATTCCGGTTTAAATATAATTATTTTATAAAATAATATTATTGTTACTTTTACCATAAAAGTAACATATGTACCTATACTGATTTGATAAATAAAATCGAGTTTATTTTGTTTTAATTTAAAAATCTCTTTGTTTTGATTTGACTACGAGTGAGTTATTTGATACGAATGGTTTCAAAAGAAGCGTGTCTTCGTAAGGACATATTACAGAAAAAGAAAACTCCGAAAATATTAATTAAATTCAAGGGAACATTGTTTTAAAAAGGTTGAGTCGAAATTTAAAAATACTTATATTATCGAAGTCTATACCCTTACAGCAAATCATATCCTGGCATGTACCCCACCAATCATCCCGTCCCGCTACCAAATCCCGTTGCACGCCTAGCAGCCACCGGAGTTTGGGTCTACCAACGTTCTTAAGGCTTTGTGTGCAGGATATTTGAATTGGTAACACATTTTTGTAAATTACTATAATATGTTACGTTTATAAATATAGAGCATATTTGTAAGTCTACATAAAAAATAAAATAATAACGTAAATACTTATTGATATGGTCAATTGAGGTGTTTTTACCCTATGTTAGCACCCCATCATATGTACATTTGATATGGTGGAATAAAGAAGAATTATTAATTAATATATTAAAATATGAATAGTGGGAGGTACCTATAGCTACAGGTACACAATAACTTTATACATTTTGGATATTTTTATTCAATCAAATCAAAATTATATACCATGACGTGCTGTTTTCTCTTCATACGTTTGTAACAATGTCTCATTTAAAAACGATCTCATAAATGGAACTTTGTAGGACGGAGATGGTAGAAGTAAGAATAATAAAGGAGCGTGTATGAGACAATGCATGGACGTGCATGAAGCGAGAAATGAATGTCAAGATAGAGGAGTCTAGCATGCGGCTCTCTCTGCTCACCCAAAATAGGGAAATGGCGCGATGGAATGGAGTCATTTAAAAAATATATGAATTGACATGACAAAAATATTGATACAATAGGCAGTTCAAAAAGAAAAATATTTATTTAATTATCAAAATTTAGTTAAATGTTTTGTGATTATTATGAGAAATTCTGGTTTTAAAATCAATATAAATGTACCTACATATTTTTTTATTTATTTTCTCTGCTGTAATATAATACGGAATTTGAGGTAGGGCACGTCCGAGAAAATGATGGCATAATAAATAAATAAATAAATTTGGATTATTTTTATAGCGCCGTTTTTGTGATAACCTCACCTCAAGGGCGCTTTGAATATATTAGGTAAGACTCGCGGAAGAAGTGAGTTTTTAGGTGTTTCCTGAATAGTGCTAAGTTGTCGATTTGCCTCAGTTCAGGTGGTAGTTTATTCCACGAGGCTGGTCCGGCCACAGCAAAAGCACGATCACGAAGGATGAAGTGTTGACTCTATTTATTTCAGTCAACTTGCCAATCACGGATGTGGTGGCTGACCGAAGTGTTTGTTGTCGCTCGTTTACGGTGAGAGGGATGCAGAAATCTGAAAGATACGTGGGAGCCATGCCATGGATCGCTTTGAAAGTCAACAAACATAATTTGTATTTGATTCTCTCTGGCACTTTAAGCCAGTGAAGATTTAGTAGATGGTGGGATATGTGTGAGAATTTCGCGGCTCCGGTGATTAGCCTAACAGCAGCGTTGAAGACGGATTGAAGTTTGTTTAGCTGCAGCTTTGGAAGGTTTGCGTAGATACCATTGCAGTAGTCCAGGCGGGAAATAACGAATGCGTTTACTAGAGATTTCGTTGCTTCCGTAGGTATATTTCGTCTGATAGATTTTATTCGTCGTAAGTGGTAGAAAGCAGAGGATGTTGTGCTGTTTATCTGTTTTTTGAGACTTTCGAGAAATTCGGTATTAGTTGGATTTAGTTTTAGTTTATTTGAAGACATCCACCGCTCTATCTCTTCGATGCACAGACAAATTTTGTCTTTTAGAAGGCATGACTCACTCGGAGTTGAATAAAAGTACAGCTGCCAGTCATCGGCGTAGCAGTGTGCAGGTAGATTATGCGATTTAACTATGTTAAAAATGTCCTTTGTGTAAAGTGTGAACAGTAACGGGCCAAGCACAGAACCCTGGGGAACTCCTGTCGTCACTTTTTTAGGGAAAGACTGTTCTTTATTTATTATTATGGTTTGAGAATGGTTTTGTAAATAAGATTGCAGCCACGAGTGGGCTGTTCCGTGAATGCCATAGGATATGTTCAGTCTGTTTAAGAGAAATTGATGGTCGACTGTGTCAAAAGCCGCGCTCATATCCAGGAATGAAAGAAGAACTCATGCATGGCATGACCATGACCATGACCATGACCATGCATGACCATGTGAACGATATTCTGAAAGAAGGAAACAAAATGTAAGGAGCGTGAACGTGTCGTAGGTACCACGCAATGACAGTTAAAACGTAAACAACGATCATGAGAGGGGACAAGTAGGTATGACTACTGCATTGTGACTGTATGCCACCAGCCATTTTGGCCACAGTAGAAGCGGGTGTATTAAAGTTACGCTTCTCCTCTTTTTGACGAAAACAACTAAGTAATTTAGTAATTTTATGTATTTATAACACATATTCTGTTATCTTTTTGCAGTCTACCTCCATATAAACTTTAACTAGGTATGTCAAATATAACACTTCTCCGGGAGCGCAGTTTGCTTAAAAATGGATCCGAAGTTTTCGCTTCACGTATTTTCATGGTGCCGTTTTATGGTAAAAGACCGTTCCATGGGCGCTTTAAATTATCTGATTATTTATTTTGATTTGGAAACTAAACACAGGAATACAGAAAGAAAAGTGCATGCTAAATATAAATATAAGCATACAACAATCTGTACACTCTGTGGAACGATTTGTCAATTGTTATTATTTAAATTGAAAATTCTTCTTCACCTTATGCTTGTTGAAGGTCACTAGGGCCTGTTTGTGCAGAGTTTGCTGCCTCCTGTGACGTGGACTCCCAGCTGTCTTTGTTATGTGTTTGGTTTTACACGTAGAGCAAGGTGTGGTATTATTTGGAAGGCAATTCACTCCACATGGCCTCTACGATGCATTCTTCTTTGACACCCTCATCTGACAACATCTTGAATATTACAACCTCTCTAATCGCACTGTTTGAAAATAAATTTCCGTCATGCTAAGATGGAGCTATGTCTAAAGTAGTGATAATTTAAAAAAGCGGAAGAAGAACAGAATTCGAAATACGAATGGAAATGAGGTTTCTAAGACGAATGTGTAACAAAACAATCTATGATAGGATAAGGAATGTGGATATCAGACGAGAATGGAAGATTGAAAAAGATATTAATTTTTTTTATTTTTATTTTATTTGAAAAAATGGGCAACGTACAATAATATTTTTTAAACAAATATAATAAATAAGAATAGCAACATAAGTAATTGTAACTTAATCAGCCCACCTTTGATTTCATGGTGCATTGTACTCACTACTGGTAATAAAAAAAAAATATTATTCCTGTCGGAAAAAAAACGTGGCTCCTGAAAAGAGTCCTGGACATACAGAATATGTTCACGGACCTGATCTTTTCCAAATTATTATACGTGGTAAGGCATCGGTACAATGGCGAATTTTGAGCGGCATTAGTGTTTTTTTTTGTCTAAAAAGAACGTTGAGGTGTGTCTTGTTCGTCTGTTTGGTATGTTGAAATTAATAATTTTCAGAAGGTCTGTACAGTCAATATTGAAGTTTATTATGTCATAAAGGTACATTAAGTCTGAGGTCCTTCGTCTTGTTTGTAAAGTCTGCAATTCATGTTTGTAGTTATTACCAAATTTGTACTTCATATGTTTCAAAAATATTTGTTGTATTCGTTCTATACTGTTAATACTAGTTGCATGTAACACATGAGATCCAACTGTCGATAGTGATAGTATGTATAGTTGAAGAATAAGTACCAAACTATAATCCCATAAACACAAATTATTTAATATTTTAAGATATTTGATTTTCTATACAACACTCGTACCTATATATGTATGTCAAGATAGGATAGTATGGAGGTCAGTCCTTTGATCCTACGCAGAATATGAAAACAGCATGATGGTATGAATGTATGTTTGGAGATTAGTATCAAATAATTAGGTTTTCTTAGATATTGTGTGTAGGCGATTGCCATACAAATTGTATGAAGAAATGTCACTAAATTCAATTTTTATAAAAATTGTTAAAAAAAGTTTGAGATGTGCAAATACATCTTGTATATTTTTTATAGAAAATTAAATTATCTAGTTGGGGTGTTTCGGCTTTTTTCGATATTTTTAAAGTATTTGGAAATATAGGCAGTTAAACTCATAAATTTATCATAAAAAAAATATTTTTCTTAATAAAAAATGTTTGAGAAACCCTGGAATTTTTTTGAAAAAATTAATTTGAGATTTTGTATTTTTCTATGTTTATACCAATTTTCAGCATTCTAGCTTTTATGGTTTCTGAGATATATGGAAAAATAAAGTAAAAATTCAAAAGTTGCTAACCCCTGACTGAAACAAAAATTCAAAATTCTGAGTATAAAAGTTTTGTAGGCCTATAACTGTTTATATATTCTGAAATTTTGGGCTCTGTAAATTGAGCGGATCAAAAGTTATAAGGGGGGGACGGACACACACACAGACACACACACAGACACACAGACACACGAAATGTTCTACTCCGAATTCTGAGTAAATCCGTGTATGGAACATATATGCTGCGAAGCCTCTAAGTTGGTGTTTTTTGACTTCAAAGTTGGAAAAGCCGTGAAAAAAGTAGACCTCTCCATACAATTCTCGCGTATTCTGGCTTGATACATTGTCGATATGTTAAGAGAACAAAGTTCTCCTGAACAAATCGACAGTTGGATTATATTGTGGATTCCAGATGACTGATGCATGCTCCAATTGACTTCTAACAATTGTGTTATATAGTAAGATAAATGTTTTCACTTGTGTGAATAGTTTGCATACTCTCATCAGGAATCCCAACATTTTATAAGCTTTCAGTGTAATTGTGTAACCACCCTTCGCTTCAGACTCTTCAATACCTCCCATCCCTTTAGTACTTCCCGTCCCTCCAGTTACTCCCGTCCCCTCAGTTACTCCCGTCCCTTCAGATACTCCCGTCCCTTCAGTAACTCCCGTCCCTTCAGTTACTCCCGTCCCTTCAGTTACTCCCGTCCCTTCAGTTACTCCCGTCCCTTCAGTTACTCCCGTCCCTTCAGTTACTCCCGTCCCTTCAGTTACTCCCGTCCCTTCAGTTACTCCCGTCCCTTCAGTTACTCCCGTCCCTTCAGTTACTCCCGTCCCTTCAGTTACTCCCGTCCCTTCAGTTACTCCCGTCCCTTCAGTTACTCCCGTCCCTTCAGTTACTCCCGTCCCTTCAGTTACTCCCGTCCCTTCATTACCTCCCGTCCCTTCAGTTACTCCCGTCCCTTCAGTTACTCCCGTCCCTTCATTACCTCCCGTCCCTTCATTACCTCCCGTCCCTTCATTACCTCCCGTCCCTTCATTACCTCCCGTCCCTTCATTACCTCCCGTCCCTTCATTACCTCCCGTCCCTTCAGTAGGTCCCGGTCATACGCTCGACAATTCATCAAAGTTTCATTGAAATTGATTGAACGGTTCCAAGGATAGTCCACCTTCATTGGTAAAATGACCTGATACCCGATGAAGAAGAAGAAGAAGAATATTTTTTTAATCCAGAAACCATCCCGGGCATACACTCGACAATTCATCAAAGTTTCATTGAAATTGAATGAACGGTTCCCAGGATAGTCCACCTTCATAGGTAAAATGACCTGATACCCGATGAAGAAGAAGAAGAAGAAAAATTTTTTAATCCAGAAACTATCCCGGTCATACGCTCGACAATTCACCAAAGTTTCTTTGCAATCGGATGAACGGTTCTCAGGTTAGTCCACCTTCATATGTAAAATGACCTGATACCCGATGAAGAAGAAGAAGAAGAAAATATTTTAAATTCAGAAATCATCCCGGGCATACGATCGACAATTCACCAAAGTTTAATTGCAATCGGATGAACGGTTCCCAGGATAGTCCACCTTCATAGGTAAAATGACCTAAAACTCGATGAAGAAGAAGAAGTTAAAATTTTTTGATTCAGAAACCATCCCTGGTATACTCTCGACAGTTCACCAAAGTTTCATCGCAATCGGATGAGCGGTTTAGGAGCGCATTCAACACATACATAGATACATAGATACATACAAACATTCAAATTTATAATATAGATAATAATATAATATAAACACTTCCTTGCACCCTGTGCAAGTGGCGAGTTTATTGCCGTATGGCAATTTCTTCCAACTAACCAGTGTTTCCAGCCCAGAGAAGCAATAATTGCGTGAGAAATAAATTTAAATAAATTTCTCCTCAGCTGGGAATCGAACCCAGGACGCCCGCACAGAAACCGAACGGCTTACCAACTGTGCCACGGCTGTCGGCATTGCGAGTAGAAAGAAGATAAATGTTTTGCGATAGTTTGGACATGTCAAGAGAATGAACGCCTGACAAAGAATGTATAAATGAGTGGAATGAGAAGTAGAGACCGGCCGAGAAAGAGTTGACATGATCATATAAATGAGATTTTGAAAGATGATAATATACGAAGAATAATAGGAGAGCATGTATTATGCGATGCATAGGTGTAAATGAGGCACAACACGTATGTCAAGATATAAGAGTCTGGCGTTCTGTTCTTTATGCCTACTCCAGATTTATTCTCGTCTCCAGAACTATTAGGATATTATTTACATCAATAAAATATCGAGCGTTAATGGCAACATGGTGAGCAATCTCTGCAGCAATTTGTGACAAATAATGGAATTGAATGTTGTATGTAAGTGCCTACATTTGGATGTAACAATAACAATTTGTAACAAAGAGGAAACAAGAGTGTTCAGAAATTACCTTTAGTGTTTATTTTGGTAACACAACCATACAGTTCCTCAAACTTTGTTGTAAGTATTATTAAATATTACAGTAATAGAGTAAATGGTGCATTAAGATCTCTAATGGCTGACCCAATTACTTCTAGGCAAGCAAATGAAGATATTAGACGAGAATGTATGATTGAAAGAAATATGAAAATAAACGTCCTAAGATGGTTTGGCCACATTGAAAGAATAAGTGAAGACCATCTGACAAAAAAGTGTACAAAGTTGATAAAAAGTGTACAAAGTTGATAAAAAGTGTACAAAGTTGATAAAAAGTGTACAAAGTTGATAAAAAGTGTACAAAGTTGATAAAAAAGGAACGAATAGTAGATGTTGGCCAAAGAAAAGTTGGCATGATCATATAAATTCAATTTTTAAAGATGGAGACGTTTGAAGTAAGAATAACAGAATAGCGTGTATGAGACGATGCATGGACGTGAATGAACCGAGAAATATATGTCAAGAGAGAGAGGAGTTTGGTGTCCGGCGCTCTCTTCCTACCCCAGATAGGGATACGGCGCGATGGTATGGTTCATTCCACTCTGTGTAAGTATTGCTTCTAATTTTTTGACAATGTGTAAGATAGATATTTTTTTTTTCAAAGATAGTCACTTCTTTACACAAAACAACGACTAATTCTTCTTTTGCTATGTAAAATAAATGTTCCTACCTATTGTAAGTAGGTACCTATATAGTAACAAATTGCATTTTAGACGCATCTATAATTTCTCAATAATTTTATAATGATGTTTGTAATACCCACAAACAGGCATTGCCTGGTGGGATTTCTCTTGTTTACTTGTATTAATGATAATAATGATTGTTAAATTATTTCTTTTTATTTTATGTATATCCTTATAGTTATTGTTGTATTATTTTTTGATATTCTTTTGTTGATCTTTTTATTTTTTTTTAATCACGATGTTTTTTTTTATTTTTTGTTTGAGAGAAATAAAGAATTCATTTATTTATTATTTCTCAATCTTCAAAGAATATTTTTTTGATAACCATTTCTCGAATTCCAATAAAGTTTGTAAGTGTCTGTAATGTGCCATGTATCAGGATACCATGGCAGATACCAGGATACGAGGGTAAAAGGAGAACATAAAAAATGAGGAGGTAGTCGGTGCAGGAAATTGGATGCTGCGAATATTTGTCAATCGTCACCCGCTGTGACTTCGCTGAGCCTTTGTTGTATGTACCTACTACGACACTGTCATTCAATCTCGTGAACTTAAACAGGGGATTGAAAACCATTAGTCTGATAAATTAATCGTGTTATAAACTACGACGAATAGTCCGTAATGTTTTGACTAATTATGACTCACTTTGATTCAATATTAATTGATAACAATAAAACTTTTTTCTTATTGTTTGTAAAGTATTTGCGATTAAAATAGAAAAGATTTGACGATTCAAAGTAAATGAGGTAGCTGATGCTGCAGATATATCAGAAGTTATAGTAAGTCACATGACAAATAGAGAGATAACGGATATCTTCTACATTGGTTTTGATCTTTGGGTTTGGTTGGGAGCAATGCAATTCATACATTTTTCTTCACAATTTTTCTTCGGTAACTTTCTTCAACTATTTTTGCCAAAGTATCAGCTTGATAGATTACAAATAGTTTTCAACGCAGCTGCGAGGTTGATATATGGAGCCGACAAAAGATGTCACATAACAACTCTTCTTAACGAACTGCACTGGTTGAGATGTCCAGAACGAGTGGACTATAAGGTATGCCTGATGGTGTTCAAAGCTCTGAACGACTTGGCTCCACACTACATTCAGGAATTGTGCCAAAGGAATGTTCCATCGGGGAGGCAGCTTACGCTGAGATGGACTGAATCACAGAGTACCAACTCTTTAAAAGAATTGGACAGAGTCAATAAGGCGGCTTACTATGATCGCGGTTTTAGTGTGAACGGGCCTTTAAAATGGAATAAATTATCTCTTGACATACGTGGAGCTCAGAGCATTGACACCTTCGGTAAACCTCTTAAGTCTGCCTTGTTTCGTAGAGCCAACAAATAAGTTACAGCGCCCTTGGAGTGATCTTGTATCACTAAACGGCGCTTTATAAATTTTTATTATTATTATTAGGAGTTACTCTTCATGTCCTCGCACACCTGCTTTAGATACTCTCGCCAGGGACGCCTTCTACCATTTGTTTCCTCAACCATTCCCGTGTCGCAAAACATGGCCTATCCACTTTTTGGACGACTTTTTGATATTATGATAAAATGTGCCTGATTACTTCAATTTTGCTGAGAACCTCATAATTTGTAATATGGTCCCTCCAATATATATCAAGTATTCGTCGGTAGGTCCACATTTACACTCAAGGCCTCCAATCTTTTACATCTCTTTCACCTATGCATTGGATCAAAAATGTATTATAATTCGAAATATTCATTCGTCATAGGTAGAAATAATTGAATTGCTTTATATTTCCTAAGAAATATTTGGTGTTTTCATCTAAATTAAATGGTTACGATGAAGAAATTGTTTTTTAAAGTGACCAAAAAGCTATTTCACATGAATATATGTATATAAATAATATTTGTGAAAGAATAAATAAAATCTTTGTCCTACCCAAAAAATAAACAAAAATTTAATATTTAAAAGTGATTATTTTATCACCTAAAAACACTGCTATTTTAACAACGTACCATAAACGTCATAATCACATAAGATCAGGTTGACTTGGTTGGTTGGAAGAAATTCCCTCATGCCAATAAAATCATAATTGTACATGAATTGAATAAATTAATGAAATAATAATGACGTGGGAATAATCACAATAACCTTAGAAAAAGACGAGTAATGAGATCATGTTGATTGTCATTATTCGCTGTATACTTGATGGCCCATTTTTCTCACGTAAAATTATTTAAGAGTGGAATGAGAAGTAGGTAAGGGCCGGCTGTGAAAGATTACATAAATGAGATTTTGAAAGATAGTAATATACGATGTCAGAATTATAGATGACGCGATGCATGGATGTAAATGAGAAGAGTCTGGC
Source organism: Molanna angustata (assembly GCA_963576475.1). Taxonomy (NCBI): domain Eukaryota; kingdom Metazoa; phylum Arthropoda; class Insecta; order Trichoptera; family Molannidae; genus Molanna; species Molanna angustata. Next base: position 2,539,031 of record OY754968.1, on the reverse strand, counting down.
GTTCGGTTCTCTTTGCCTTCCCCAAATAGTGAAACGGCGTGATGAAATGTATTTAACATTATTTAATATTCGCCTTGTAAAAATTATTAATGAAAATATGTTTTTTTACAAGATTGATAATTTATTTATTAGCCTACATCGACTAAATATTGTTATTAGAATTCGTGAAACTTGAAACTGCCCAATTGTCGTTCGATAACCGAGAGTTGGTTTCCCCTTCTCGGTCACATTTTTTGTGCACGTCCCTTGCAAAGAATTGTCACATTTTTACGTCTGCAAGCGTGTCCCTATACATTAATGACTCCTGCTGACTCCTGTTTCGAGAATAATGCGTTCTTCACATCTCTTTTATCGTGCACAATGCTTCTCCCAACAAAAGCTTCTCTTTTAATGACGTCTGCCCTAATTTTTCTTAAATAATTTATTGTTTCTTCCTTGAATTGCAACGGTGCAGTGGGACAATACAAGACAGCAGCACTATGCACGCCTCACTACACAATGCACCTTGTGATTAAGTTGTTCCAACATCAATTATCTTAAATATTTAATGACTGTTATGGACCATTTACTTGAATGTTGCTTCTTGTTAATTCATATAATTGTTTATTTAACAAAAATAAATGGGACAAACTACTGTTCTTCATTTCAATGACTACAAAACGACCGATTTTTCATCTTTTGTTGAATTTATTTTGGAGTTGCTTGGTATCTGATGCTTACAAAAAATGTCTGTATAAGCTTCATAATCTCAAAAGTCTGCTTTGTTCGTCATCATCAGCCACCCAGTCGTCCAGTGTTGAAAATCCTTGAGGTGAAATTTTCACCAAAACAGCGCTATATAAACCATCCAATTTATTATTTTCTATTTCTATACCTCTACCTCACCATTCTGTGCCTATATACTAACTAGATACACAACTACCTTGGTTTGATTAAAAAAAAAACAATTTATTATGCCAACCAACTATTTGGCTTCTTCGCGGGCGTCCTGGGTACGTTCCCCAGCAGAGGAGAAATTTATTTAAAGCCATTTCTCACGCAAATATTGCTTATCTCGGCTGCAAACACTGGTTAGTTGGAAGAAATTGACATATGGCAATAAATTCGCCACTCGCGCAGGGTGCAAGGAAGTATTTGTTATAATAATTATTACTACACTAATAATTGCATTTTTAAAGCATATTGATAAGTGAAACATTTTTAAATACAACAGGCTACAATAACATATCACATATGTAGTTCAGCAATGAGGATCACCATCCATTGTGAATGTTATGCCTTTTTGGGTGAGATGAAACTGGTGTGTGAGTATACACACATGTGGTGTGCTCCATTTTGTAGGGTGGTGCACACCCGCACGCCTGTCGCTGGTTGCCTCACATTTTTGTTTATACCCTGATTGTATTAATTAATTTGTTGAAAACAAAAAAATCGCACATTAAATTTGTTCAATCCAATTTATGTTTTATAGGTTAGTACATGATCTCTTAAAATACTTAAAAATTATATTCAAAATTAATGATCATCATATTATAATCTCCAACGAAAGAGTTTGATTTTAAACCAATATTTGTAATAGAACGATGTATGTCAGGGTAAGAAATGAGGACATAAGGAAAGAATGTAAGATGAAGAAAGATATCATTACTAGAATGAAAGTGAACACACTGCGATGGTTTGGTCACATGGGGAGAATGAATGAGGAACGCATGACGAAGAAAATAATACAGTGCAGACAGGAATGGAACGAGAGGTCGGGGAGGCCCAAGAAGTGTGTATAAGTAGATGGGTGGATGGCAGAGCGGTTAGCGCGCTGGGCTAGTAATCCAGTGATCGCGAGTTCGAATCCTGCCTCAACCGATTTCGTTCACCTATAGCACAAGCATTTATTTGCTTATTTTAGGGAACGTAGGAAGATGTATATGTTCTTGTTTAACAAGGACATATTCATTTTTTATTAAAAAAAAAAAAAAGTGTGAGCAACAGACGAACATGTATGAGACGATGCCTGAATGTGGATGAGGCGAGGTATGCGTGCCAGAATAGAAAAATGTGGAGTTCGGTCCCCTCTGCCTACCCCGCAAGGGACATCGCGTGATGGTATGTATGTATGTAAACCAATATTCTACTAACTAAATTTGACCCGCAGCTTAAAATTCAAGTATTCGGGACACTAAAAAAAACATAATTTACTTTTTATTATTACTATCAAAATATTAAGTGAATCGGTAAAATACTGAATCGGTAGATGAGATATTTCATTGATCACGTATAAGGATGGTTTAACTCAATTACCAGCTACAGCAATTTACCTGTTGCAGGTAACCAATGTTAAACGTTTGACCTATCACCTAAAGTAAGTATCCCAACAGATGCGCAGGCGCAGAGAACTGGATGGATACTTGATTCGCATCTAAAGCATGTACTTGTCATAAATCAAGTATCTACATTAAGTCAGTATTAAATTAATAATCATATTGTTATAAGCCCAAGCTCCTGGTATATTGAATACCTATCAATATTGTCGGCCTTCGTGGCTCAGTATCTGGCTGCTGATCCAAAGGTCCCGGGTTCGATGCCCGGTGGAGACACAGTTTTTTATTGTGTTTTCTGTCTGGATCTGTGAGACGATTAACATCGTAAGTCTCCAGAATGTAGCAACTTGTTATTGGGTGCGTGTTAAATAAATATTTGACATAGTACCTGTTAGTTGCCCTAGAAGAAATATTATATATTTTTGATGATTTTGTAACACTTTTAGAAAAGACTACCTCAATAACTAATTTATATATCACTGGTGATTTTAACATCCACTTGGAACAGCATGACAATCCAATTAGTAAAAGATTTACAGACATCATAAATTCATTTGGACTCGTCCAATCAGTACAAACATCAACTCATGACGCTGGAGGAATACTGGATATCCTTTTATCCAGAAAGGACTGCGACGAAATCTCTCCTAGTGTAATCGATATCGGGCTATTAGATCACAGACTAATTTTGACCACTCTAAATTTCGATCAACCCCCGCCAAAATATTTTACCACCACTTCAAGATCATGGAGATACTTTAATATTGAAAACTTTCTGTCCGATTTACATCTATCCCCTCTCTGTAACACTCAAGATAATTTATCTCTTACTGAATTAGTCGACACCTACAATACAACGCTACAAAATCTTATTGAAAAACATGCACCGGAAAAAAACAAACGACGTCAAAACCGAATATCCGATATCTGGTTCGACGAAGAATGCAGGGAGAAGAAGAAAAAAATGCGCAAAATAGAGAGAGCGTATAAACACCAGGTCTCAACTCTACAACGATCAGATTGGATTGCAGCGCAAACCGACTATAAGAACACACTTGCAGCCAAGAAGAACTTTTACTGGACAGATAAAATCCAACAAGAACGAGATAACCCTCCCTAGACAAATGTGGAAATACATAAACACAGTTTTAGGAAATAAAAATAATGGATCTTCAACTACTACGGATATCTCTCCAGACGCCATCTCTGACTTTCTGCAAAACAAAATTTCGAAAATTCACTCTACAACTATTTCGCCATCTCCTACCTCTTATTCAACCAACATAAGCAATAGTTTTCTAAATTATTTCATTGAAACAAGTGAACAAGAAATCATCAAATTCATCAATTACTCACCCAACAAACATTGTTCCTTAGATCCGATACCAACATGGCTCTTGAAAAAATGCTCTGTTATAATAGCACCCTATCTCTGCAAACTGTTCAATTTATCATTGAGCTCTGGTGTAGTACCAACAAGTCTTAAAGAAGCAATAGTAACCCCGATTCTAAAGAAGCCAAACCTCGACCCTGATGACATTAATAACTACAGACCCATATCCAACTTACCTTTTATCGCTAAATTACTAGAAAAAATTGTATGTACAAGACTAAATGACTTCATTGAGACAAACGGAATGTTTACCAAACTTCAATCTGCGTATAGAAAATATCATTCAACTGAGACTGGACTTCTTCGAATATTATCTGATACGATTCTAGCTACTGAAACCGGAAATCATGTTCTATTAGCATTTCTCGACATGAGTGCAGCTTTTGATACGATTGATCACACTATTCTCACTGAAAGACTCAAAACAACTTACGGTATGCGAGAAAACACATATAAATGGTTTCAATCTTATCTCACAGGACGACACCAAACTATCAAATTCAATAACCTAAAATCATCTCCCGCTTTTGTAAAATTCGGAGTTCCCCAGGGTTCCGTGCTAGGTCCGTTACTATTTATCTTATACACAAAAGACATATTTTCAATCATTGACTCCCACGGACTACTCGCACACTGTTATGCGGACGACTGGCAGCTTTACTTTTATTGCACACCAGAAAATGCTCACCATCTAAAAACCACAATCTGTAAATGTATCGAAGATATCGGTGTTTGGATGTCAGCAAACAAACTTAAGCTAAACCCAACAAAGACAGAACTACTTTGGACAGCAACACGCAAACGAAGCCATTTAATAGACACTTCCCCACTAACTTTCGAAAATTCAGATATTCTTCCTAAATCCTGTGTTAAACTTCTTGGAGTCAAAATAGATTCAAATCTAAGCTTTTCAAACCAAATTAACACAGTTACTTCTTCTGCTTTCTTTCAACTAAGACGTTTAAAGTCAATCCGAAGGAGTATCCCAATTGAAGCCATGAAATCTTTGGTAAGCGCCTTTGTTGTCTCCCGTTTGGATTATTGTAACGGTATATATGCGAATTTACCAAAGAAAGAAATTAATAAAATTCAGTCAGTTTTCAATGCTGCAGCCAGACTCATCACTGGAGCCTCCAAATTTTCTCACATCTCTCACCATCTTCGCAATCTACATTGGCTTAAAGTCCCCGAAAGAATTGAATATAAGCTCTGTCTCATAATCTTTAAAGCACTTCGTGGTATGGCTCCTACTTACCTCTCCGAACTGTGCATTCCGCTTTCAATAAATGACAGACAATCATCACTTCGTTCTGCCTCTTCATCCATGGTTGGGAAATTAGTTGAAATAAACAGGGTGCACACAACTAATTTCGGTGATCGTGCATTTGCTGTGGCAGGACCAAATGCATGGAATAAGCTCCCACACACCCTCAGACAAACCGAAAATATATCTTCGTTCAGGAAAAAACTCAAAACGCACCTTTTTCGCAAATCTTACCAGAGCCGAAATGATACAACGTAATCATTTTTTCAGCGCCCTTGAGGTGAGATATTCACAAAAACGGCGCTGTATAAATTATCCAAATTATTATTATATTATATAAATAAAATAAATAAATATTATTTCTAGATATGTATTTTTCTTATTATAGACATATTCTTCGGCATTCTTGGCTCAGTTATAATGTGACTAAAGAGCCAAAGGTTCCGGGTTCGATTTCTGGTGGAAAAACAGATTTAGTTATTATAGACGACTATTTATTTATTTATCAAAATAACTTCACGTTGCTAGGATTGTTTGGAAGAAATTGTCCCTCGGCAATAAACTCGCTTTTGTGCGCTTGCTGTAGGTACATGAAGATTAAATTAATAAAATTAATATTCATTGATAAATATTTGTAAATTAATTAAAACTACGATTTATATAAAAAAATGTAAAATGAAATAATGTGTGTGTTATCACAAATGTTATCGCATATTATTACCGAATTGACGGAAACCGTAGAACAAAGTGTGAAAGATAATAATATTTCCCTGATGAAGTAGCGGCCGCGGGAACTAATGTTAACAGACTCTCCCAGGCCAGGATACTAGATAGTCCAACACTAAGCGCTAATTAGGTTCATCACCAATAAATCTACGAATTTATCTAATTGAATTACCTAACTATATATTTTTTAAGTGTTTTTGATATTGCAACATTTTTGCAAGGGACAGAAATTGAAAGATGAGGTCTTACATGGGCTACCTTTTGATAACTCCCTTACATCCTCAAATATCTGAAGTACGCCAAATATCTGAAAAATAAAGTCTCTGATGCTTGCATTCTCCCGGTACTGAGGTATGGTTGTGAAACTCTTGGGTTTACAAACAAAATTCTACATAATCTATGAGCCATGAAAAGGAGAAAGCTGGGGATGTCATCGAGAGTTTATAAAATATATGTGAATAAAAGTAAAAAAACACCGATGTTGTCCAAAGGGTTACCAACCAGTGGGGCAAGTCCCTTTAAACAGTGGAATCAAAACCCTCGTGATAACCCATATCATGGATATAATTACCTTATGGAATTCTATAATCTCTTAAGATATTATAGAACTCCATAAGATAATTATATCCATGATATGGGTAATTGTCTACAGTATGCAGGCGCCGGGTACTGAGCTTCTTTGGTCACATCGCCAGGAGAGAGCCAGGTAACCTGGAAAAAAAGTATTTTAACAGGAAGTGTACCAGGTAAAAGAAGTAGAGGCAGATCTCCTGCGCGATGGTGTGAATAAATTAAGGAGATGACCGGGAACGAACTATCGGCGGTGCGAGCTGCGGAGGGCAGAGAGGACTGGAGGCGATTCGTTCTTTCCATTGGCGGTCCCATAGATCACGAACCTCAGCATTGAGGAAACGAAGAAGAAGAGAGAAGAGAGATGGGTAATCACGAGGATTTGATTCAATTGTTTGACGGGACTTGCCCCCCTCCAGAAGTGGACTTAGGAAGTGTATGTCGCCCGAATCCCAGACTCGATGGACCAAAAAAATGCTGGAATGGCGATTTAGAACGGACTGGGCTTTGTGAGATATTAGTTCATTTTCACCAATTAATTCAGAAATTCATTATATCATTTAATGATTAAGAATCATTCCAAGGGCGCTTATATTCTGTCTTATGTTGCTCTACGAAGCAAAACTGCTGTCAGTCCTTTAGAGAAAGTGCTACTACTTTGTGCACTGCGGACATCAATCTATTTCACTTTATAGGACACTAAATATGTCCCTAGATATGGTGTATCATAAAATACCTAAATATATTAGATTAGGTCCATGTATTTCACACACAGCTGAGGTTTGTTGCCAAAAATAAAGATAAATTTGTTCTCACGCTCCTATACAAGTATGTGGATTAAGGATATCCTTTATAATAATATCCTTTATAATAAGGATAATACCATTTCATTTATATATATAAATTAATTTTTCATTTATGTCATTTTATGTTTTAAATTCACTAGATACTGTAGGTACTAGTGTGATGACAAAATGTGTTGATTATGCATATTTAAAAAAAATATGTATCCTTTATTTTGATAATACTATTTAACTTATATATACAAATTATTTTTCACGTAAATCATTTTACGTTTTAGAGGATTTTGATTTCGAAGTATGACCAGACTTGTCCCGCTGATGTTGATTTTTGAAAGAAAGAAAGCAGGTAAAAGAATAAATGGAGCACTCAGACCAGTAATGTCCTATCCAAGAATCTCAAAGGAAGCCAAAATTGCCGTACAAAATGCAATTCTAGTGCCTACTTTGACGTGTTCCAGTGAAAAATGGACGTGGCAAGACACGTGCAAGTAGAATATATGCTGTTGAAATGAGCTCATTAAGAAGACTAAGAAGAGTATGTAGGTAATAGAACATTAATATAATATAAGATAGAGTAAAAAATGATGACATAAGGAGAGATTGAATGATTAAGAAAGATATTATAAGTAAAATGAAAGTGAATGCCTTGAGGTGGTATATATGGATATATTGAAAGAATGTACGATGAACGACTGACCAAAAAAAAATTGCATAGGTATAAAAGATGGAGTGAATAGCAGGGGCCGCCCCAAAAAAGTATGGCCTGATAATGTATGATATTTTGAAAGCAGGAAACATAAAAAGCTTGAATATCCGAGACGAAGTATGGATGTAAAGGAAGCAAGAAATGTATGCAAAAATAGAGGAGTATATCGCTCGGTTCTCTCTGCTTACCCCGTAAGGGACATGGCGTGACATCACACTTCATTCAAAAGGTTTGAAGCCGATCGCTTTATTCATTTCTTGGCTGTAAAAAAGTATTTGTAATATACATTTCAATAATAAAGAAAGTGTTTGAATAAAAAAAAATATGTCAACGAAAGCTCTTAACTACTTAAACCCTTATATTGTTATTAATCTTCTGTCCAAGTGTTTTATCATCTGATAATTGTATTGAATGGTGAATTGTAAGGGAGATTCTACACTCAAGTGGAGTATCATTATATCACTTACCTATATGATACTCCACTCCCCAGTATAAACCAGGGGCGTCGTTTCCTAACAGCATTTGTGCGTTGGATTGGAAAAATGAATCATGGTTATTCAGTAAAAAAAATATATACATTATAATTTAGTGTCTTTTTGCTTCGTTGGTTCAACTCTAAAAGTTCAAGATATTTGGCTACAGTTTTATGAAACATTGATAAAAAACGAATTGAGCACCAGACATATAATTATTAACAATTGATATGTTTCCTATTTCAAAATCAAGTACGAAAAATAAGCTATTAAATGAAGGTTTTTGAGTCTTGAAAAAACATAAAAATTATTCTTATTATAGGCTTTAGATCTTTATTGTTTAATTATGAAGAATGAATATTTATAATCGTATGTTCATTTATACAAGGAAACGACAATTTTCAAAATTTAAAACCGCTTTTGTTTATTTTTACTGCGATCATGATTTAATTGTTGACTCAACGATACTAAAAAAGTCAAGTAATTTACTGAAGGTGTCAAGATCATTGATTTTTAGTAGGTATATACGTAGTACATAATAGTTCATTATTTAAGACTGCGTTCAACATGAGGGCCTCATTTACTATTTGAAAGTTGACTATAATCCGACCCTTATGCAAATTTGGCCATGCAAAACAACTGGATAAGCGTCGTCTTCTACTTCTTCTCTATCCGCCCTCTTTCGTCCAGCAATGGACACAGACCTCCCCCTGAGACTTCCACAGCTCCCTATCCTGAGCAGACCGCATACATCCGCCTCCAGCCACTCGCCTTATATCATCAGATCACCTTGTTTGAGGCCTTCCAACACTTCTTTTGACCGTTCTAGGTCGCCATTCTAGCACTTTCTTAGTCCATATGTGGTTCGGGCGACATGCCCTGCCCAACTCCATTTCTGCTTGGCAACCTTTTGGACGACGTCGATTATTTTGGTTTTCTCTCTTATCCATAAGTTAGTTAGTAAAATTGTTACTTCTGAGATTTCTTCAAATGAATTATCTCTCACTACTGGTGTTCCCCAGGGAGGAATCCTGTCTCCACTCTTATTTTCTATCTTCATCACAACAATGACTTGTGGCATCTCCTGTTCGTATCATTTGTATGCGGACGACCTTCACCTATATTCTCACTTTAAGTCCGAAAATATAACCTCATCAATTAACTCAATGAACCTGGATCTTCATCGGATTGGTCTGTGGTTTTCTCGGAATGGTCTGCTTGTGAATCCTACAAAGTCGCAGGCAATTATTTTGGGAAGCCATAGAATGATTTCTCACGTCGATATGTCTTCTTTGCCCATGCTCATGCTTAATGGCTCAGCCATCTTTTTCTTCCTGTCTGTAAAGGACCTGGGAGTTCACCTTGACTCTAGTCTATCCTTGTGGAAGCAGATTGGCGAGGTTAGCCGTAGAACGTTTGCCACTCTTCACTCTCTTAAGAGACTGCAGCGGTATCTATCTACTGAGATAAAAACCCTGTTGATCCAGTCCTTGATTTTTCCTATTTTTGATTATGCTGACGTCTGCTATCTCGACATCAAATCTGAGTTCTTATCTAAATTAGACCGTTTGCAGAATGTCTGCATTAGATACATCTTCGGTCTGAAAAAGTATGACCATGTATCGGAATTTCGTATAAAACTGGGCTGCCATGGTCTTCAATGGGCAAATGCAGGGATTTTCAAGACAGGTTTCATTTTTCATCGGAGCATGGCCTTCCTCTGAGATCGGGTAATAACGGTCTTCTTGTGATTCCCTCCCACCGATCGGACTTCTACACTAATTATTTTACTGTCCATAGTGCCAGGCTCTGGAATCAACTTCCCGTTGATACTCGAACATTACCATCATTTTTCTCTTTTAAACAGCGGGTGAAACTCTGATGTCTCTCTTCCCTCCCTGCCTCATTTTCCTCCTTACCACTATCTCCGCCCCTTTCATTTTTTCCCCTTACCATTCCCCCATAATGCATATGTGTGTATGTATGTATGTATGTGTATATGTAGGTATATATATATATATATATATATATATATATATATATATATATATATATATATATATATATATATATATATATATATATATATATATATATATATATATATATATATATATATATATATATATATATATATATATATATATATATATATATATATATATATATATATATATATATATATATATATATATATATATATATATATATATATATATATATATATATATATATATATATATATATATATATATATATATATATATATATATGTTATATTTGATGTTTTCACGGGTGAAATATGTTATAATATTTTTATCTCGGTTTTCCCGTGTCAGTAGGTCTTGACTAAGACCATTTGTCTTCCGACGTTTCGCCTGAATATCACCAGGCATTTTCAAGGACTTAACGAAAAGCACGCGCGCGACACACGTCTACTCACACTGAAAGCTCACCGTCAAGTGACGGTGAGCTTTCAGTGTCAAGACAAATGGTCTTAGTCAAGACCTACTGACACGGGAAAACCGAGATAAAAATATTATAACATATATTTTTTTTTTTTTTTTTTTTTATTTTATTAATAAAGAATATAATAACAATAAACATATTATTTTGCCTAATCCCTTAAGGGGATTTTTGGCTGTGATCTTAATTATAACAGTTTTGTAATATGCACATATATACATATAAATTTCAATTAAAAACTAATATTGTACCTACATACTACATTTTTCCTACAAAGTCCGGAACAACCCGCGCTCATCCCTTAGATCAACCATCGAGGATTTTTGTGTAATATATAACCTTTGGCTTTCTTTTTGAATTCCTCGATGGATCCACACTGCTTCAAGCTGGCAGGCATGGGGTTCCAGACCTTGGGCAGCAGCACATCTTCGGTCCTACGTCCATAGTCATTGTTGAATTTGTTTGTACGTAAAAGTTTGTTGGTCACTGATCTAGTTTGTCTGTCGTGTGTTATGAGTAGTCTGTCTTTAGGTCTCAAAAAATGCTCAACCAGAATGCTATACTCCACTCTCCTCTGAAGAGACAATACTTTAGATTGGTCGAAAAGGCATTTATTTTTCCTTTTTAACTTTTTAGCTATTTTTTTAGTAATAATAATTTTTAGTAGTCTTCTTTGTATCTTTTCAATCTTATTTAGAGTAGTTTTATATGCCAATCCATATGACGATATTCCATATGATATTACTGAATCACAGAGGGCCATATACAGCAATCTGGCCGAGCAGAAGGTTAATCTAGGTCTTATTATGTTGAAAATTGCTGTCATAGTTCTTAGTTTACTGCAAACATAGTCAACGTGTTCTTTGTAGTTTAAGTGTTTGTCAATGATAAGTCCTAAATACCTATATGATGTGACTTCTGTCAATGATGGGCAGTTACAATTATTCTGAGAGTTACTATGCAAACATTGATGATCATGTGATAGAATTTGTAATTTGTGCGTGGTCTTGTTGTTACAGGAATGGATATGCAGAAGTTGTGTTTTGTTTTCACTTATTGCTAACCCTTTATCATGAGCCCATGCGCAAAGTCGAGTGTAACATAACTGCATTTCATGTTCGGCATCGATAATATTTTTGGAGGATGTAACTATTGCTGTATCATCGGCAAATTGATATATTTTACAATTATTATTTTTAACTATATCAGTCATGTCGTTGACGTAGATGAGGTATAATAATGGTGCGATTATTGACCCCTGTGGTGTTCCGATATCTAAATTAAATGAATCACTTAACCCTTTATTTACCTTTACGATTATTTTCCTGTTTGTCAGATAATTCTTAACCCATCTTAGTAGTGGACCTCTGATACCAGACCTTTCCAGGCACTCGAAAAGTAATTTGTGGTTAATTGTATCGAAAGCCTTCGTAAAGTCTACAAAAACAACAATCACGTGTTTTCCGTTATTTAATTGTGAATTAATAAAATTTGTAAAAAGTTTGAGAAGTGTAGTAGTATTTTTCCCGCTTTGGAAACCATATTGTTGTTCAGATATTATATTATTTTTCGATAGAAACGATTTAATTTGATCAAATTGATATATATATATATATATGATTTGATATATATATATATATATATATATATATATATATATATATATATATATATATATATATATATATGATGCGTCGATTTCTCGGGTACTCCGCGTCGTAGTTTTATGGTTCCTCCTGGAACCGTGTCCCTGACGTTTCGACTGGACGTTGCCAGTCATCCTCAGAAGGGTAGTGGTGGCTTCTTCAGTAGTCTTCGGCTGCGTCGATAAGGCGTAGTTACTTTTGGTGACTTTTTGGTAACCTTACGTGTCGCTCGATTCGACCGTAGCGTGCGCGACTCAGTGCTCTCTTCCGTGTTTGTTATATTCTTCGTATTCGACCGTAGCGTGCGCGTCTCGGTGCTGTCTTCCGTGTTTGTCATATTCTTCGTACTCGACCGTAGCGTGCGCGTCTCGATTTTATTTCGTATAATGTCCGGTGTATGTGTCGACCGTAGTGTGTGTATCTGTGTGTCCGCCTCAGTGTTGTTATTTGTGATACTGCATATATCGTCTTGTGTAATGTTGGGCGTATTGTTTGTCATTGGTCTGTCCGTCTTGTATATTATTGTTTTCCATGCCGATGGAAGTCTGCGTGAGTCGTCTCTTGTATTGATACAGTGAGGTCTTTTTTCAAAAAAAAAAAAAAAAAAAAAAAAAAAAAAAAAAAAAAAAAAAAAAAAAAAAAAAAAAAAAAAAAAAAAAAAAAAAAAAAAAAAAAAAAAAAAAAAAAAAAAAAAAAAAAAAAAAAAAAAAAAAAAAAAAAGACCTCACTGTATCAATACAAGAGACGACTCACGCAGACTTCCATCGGCATGGAAAACAATAATATACAAGACGGACAGACCAATGACAAACAATACGCCCAACATTACACAAGACGATATATGCAGTATCACAAATAACAACACTGAGGCGGACACACAGATACACACACTACGGTCGACACATACACCGGACATTATACGAAATAAAATCGAGACGCGCACGCTACGGTCGAGTACGAAGAATATGACAAACACGGAAGACAGCACCGAGACGCGCACGCTACGGTCGAATACGAAGAATATAACAAACACGGAAGAGAGCACTGAGTCGCGCACGCTACGGTCGAATCGAGCGACACGTAAGGTTACCAAAAAGTCACCAAAAGTAACTACGCCTTATCGACGCAGCCGAAGACTACTGAAGAAGCCACCACTACCCTTCTGAGGATGACTGGCAACGTCCAGTCGAAACGTCAGGGACACGGTTCCAGGAGGAACCATAAAACTACGACGCGGAGTACCCGAGAAATCGACGCATCATTTACTCCTCTCCGCGAAAGCCTGAAGAATAACATATATATATATATATATATATATATATATATATATATATATATATATATATATATATATATATATATATATATATATATATATATATATATATATATATATATATATATATATATATATATATATATATATATATATATATATATATATATATATATATATATATATATATATATCTCTATAATATTTTTATCTCGGTTTTCCCGTGTCAGTAGGTCTTGACTAAGACCATTTGTCTTCCGACGTTTCGCCTGAATATCACCAGGCATTTTCAAGGACTTAACGAAAAGCACGCGCGCGACACACGTCTACTCACACTGAAAGCTCACCGTCAAGTGACTCGTAGCGTACAAGATGGCCGCTTATGTCAAATATTGTTAGCGCGACGTGATTGGCTCCTTGTGACACGCCCACCTGCTGTCGTGTTCGTTGGTAATAATATTTTATCATTATTTTTGTGTTGTGATTTATTGTTAATTTTAGTTGTGACATTAATATTATTATTGTTGTGTTTTGGGGTTATTTTCGCTATGGTATTATTAATATTATTATTGTATTGTTTGTCATATAAAATGTTCTTCCAGGTACTAGGCAAACGAACTCCGTCGTCCCGATTGTTCATTATATCCCTTCTCTTATATATTTCTATAGCTTCCCTGTAAATTCTGAGAGGTTCACTGTTTAAACTTGCTATTATTTTTGAATGGTCAAAATCTATTGTATGTCCTTCTGTGAGCGAGTGTTGTACAAGTGAGGATGTAAGTTTTTTGTTTCTCATGTCGACTCTGTGCTCCGCTATTCGTGCTTCAACTTTTCGATTGGTTCTTCCTACATAAGTCTTATTGCACGATCCGCACGGTATTTCATATACTCCATGAGCTTCAAGTGGAATGATGTCTTTCGGGTTTCTTAGAAAGGTTGATATTTTATTTGTTGTGCTGAAAACGGTACGTATGTTATTTTTGTTTAATAGACGGCTGATTTTATCGGTGACGCCTTTGATATATGGTAGTCGGGCTGTTGATAATGGTGTTTCATTGGATTTTTCTTTCACTGTTTTTGGACTCTTTAATGCTTTGTTTATTATATAGTCTGAGAAACCATTACAACGTAGAGCATTTTTCGTGTATTCTAATTCTTGTTTTTTATGCTCGTGGTCTGCAATTCTTTTTGATCTTGTTATTAGTGTTTTTGCGCCGAGATAAAAATATTATAACATATATATATATATATATATATATATATATATATATATATATATATATATATATATATATATATATATATATATATATATATATATATATATATATATATATATATATATATATATATATATATATATATATATATATATATATATATATATATATATATATATATATATATATATATATATATATATATATATATATATATATATATATATATATATATATATATATATATATATATATATATATATATATATATATATATATATATATATATATATATATATATATATATATATATTGTTTGATATCGAATGATGGACAAATCAAAATACCTTTGATTCCCGCCAAAATCCTTCCACAACTGTTTCCTTCCCCCTAGCGGTCAAAACCGAAAGGAGGAACACTCGCAAAAACGTCGTCTCGATACATCAGTCAAATTCGTCGCTCGAATAACATCGTCTCGTTTCGTCGCTTTATTCAAATCATCATCGTTTTATATAAATCAGTCAAATTCGTCGCTCGAATAATATCGTCTCGTTTCGTCGCTTTATTCAAATCATCATCGTTTTATATACATTCAAATTCGTCGCTTGAATAAAATCGTATCGTTTCGTCGATCTATACATGTCATCATCGTTTTATAATAAACATCATCATCATCATCGTATGTGTTATTGTGTTATCGTGTTGTACTTTTGTTTTGTTATATGTGAGAGAAGAGGACTCGAGGAGTATCGTAACAAGAGAACGAGATCAAAGGTTAGTACCGCTCCTTGGTCATATCCCATCCAACACACATTACAGATAAAAAATTCAATTCATAAATTTCGATATACAGTCCATTATTTATTTAGCCCGATGTGCAATCGGCGCTAACATTTTGATCCATACGATCCGGATTTTTGAACTTTTTTGTCTTACAAATCGCATTTTTAAATCTTTTTGTCTTAAAAATTGCATTTTAGCATTGGTTATTCGGCAGATATATTGTTTTATGGTATTCTGTCATAAAATATTCATTGTTAACTGTAATTATTTAATTTTGCATTATTTCAACATTGAATTGGTTACTTGTATTGTGTGTAAAATACCTATTTCTCTCCAAATTTGCCATCATTCGATCGATATTGTTCAATCAAAACAAGTCGGTATTTTGTAAATTTTCGTTGTAACATTTCAACATAAATTCATAGGATTGTTCGTACTTCAGTCGATTTCGTATAGTCGTAAATTTGCGAACATATCGTCTGTCAGTTGAATCAGCTGTTTGATAGCTCGCGGCCATTTTGTTTTATTGTTTACATTTTTCCGATGACAGTTGACATTTCGGTATAGTTTATTCGATTTGAAATAATAAAACATCGCATTTAATTATAAATAAAATATATTTACATTCTATTTTACAATGGCTAACATTAGATACAGATTAGCACGTTTAGACCTGCAAAGTGTTTTTAATTGTGCACTTAAAGCGCAGACATCTGATGAATTGGATGACAGGTTAACATTGCAATCGAGATTCAAGGAAATTGAATCAATTAAAGACAATTTTGTACAAAACCATATCGCGTTAGAGTCTTCTAAGAAAGATGATGTTGATTTGAAAACTCATCAGGAAAATTATGTTGAATTTATGGAAACTTTTCATAAAATTAATGTCATTTATTCGAAGATTTTTCCTATAGTAGAACCGAATATACCTAGCGAATATGCACCATATAATCGAAATGTTTGTTTACCCAAACTCAATTTGGTATCATTTTCGGGAAAATATACAGAGTGGATGAACTTTATAAGTACATTCAATTCATTAATTCACAATGATAAAAGTTTACAACATGTACAAAAATTTCATTATCTGCTGAGTACTTTGACAGGTGAAGCATTAAATGTAGTAAGGCATCTACCTATTTCTGAAGATAATTATTTAATTGCATATCAACTTTTACAAAAAAGATTCGAAAACAAAAGACTCATAGCAGACATTCACATGGAAAACATTCTATCGAGTTCATTAAAATCTCGTAATGAATTAAGTGCGTTTATAGGCACCATCAAAGAAAATATATTGGCATTACAGGCATTAAAATTTCCAACAAAGGAATGGTCATTTATTTTATTACACATCATACTTCGGAAATTACCTATCGATATTAGAACAATTTTTGAAACCTCTCATCATCGAGAGGAGATCCCATCATTTGAACAATTAATAGAATTTCTGGAAATACAATGTCGGGCTAAAGAAAACGCCTGTCATATTGCTAGTGAAAATATCAATAAACATTCAAAACCCAAATCATACAATTCGTTCTTGTCCAATACGGACAATAATATACAGCGTGTGAAATGTGTCGTTTGTAATGAATTGCATTCATTATTTCAATGTTCTAAATTTCTTTCTATGTCACCTAAAGAAAGATACTCTGTGGTCAAGGAGAATCGTATTTGTTTGAATTGCTTGTCCAAATCTCATTTGTTGAAAAATTGTTCATCTCGCTCTTGTAAATTATGTTCATCAAAACATCACACATTGCTTCATTTTACATCAACTAATAAAATAGTGAATCCATCGTCAAATGATAACGCACCTAACCACGATGTCGTTGTCAATTCAGATTCTGTTTTCTCTGCTAAGGCAGCGATCGTAGACAGAATGGTGTATACCAATCATAGTAATTGTAGTATTTTGCTATCGACAGCTATTGCAGAAGTCAGGGATAAGACAGGGAGATATCAGAAAGTTCGTGTACTTTTGGATAGCGCGAGTCAAGCGAATTTTATTTCGGAAAATTGCGCCACTCGCTTAGGATTTAAATATGTTAAAAAAAACATTCCAATTCGTGGTATCTGTCAGATGCAATCAATGGCCAACAAAGGTGTAGTCGAAGGCCAGGTGCGAGCAGTTGGTTCACGTGAACCACTGTTTGATATAGAAATGATAGTTTTATCGAATATTTGCAGTAACATGCCTAATCAAAACATCAATTTTAGTCATTGGGAACATGTTGAAAATTTAAAATTAGCGGATCCAGAATTTTATGCCCCTGGACCCGTGGATATATTACTTGGAGCAGCCGTTTTTCCTTTGTTATTGAAGTCAGGAAAAATAGTTGGAGAGAAAAATGAGCCTACAGCCTTAAATACAGCATTCGGTTGGATTTTAATGGGAAATATAGATGTAAATTCGTCCAAGGTTCTTAATACATTTTTTACATCATCGGAACGTAGCATTGAGAACTCGCTCAGTCGTTTTTGGGAAATAGAAGAACCTCCACAGATCGTATCCCCATTACAATCGCCAAATGATATTCGCTGCGAAGATATCTTTCAGAAAGAACATCGTCGTGATAGCTCTGGAAGATATATTGTGCCGTTACCGCTCGTAGAAAATGCTCAGGAATTAGGTTCAACACATGACATTGCACTATCTCGCCTTCATCATCTAGAACGTAGATTAGCTCGTAATCCCAAACTTAAGGAATTGTACGTTCAATTTATGAGAGAATACGAAGCTTTGGGTCACATGACAGAATCAACCTCTATAGACATGAAGTCAGTCAAATATTTCATCCCTCATCATTGCGTATTTAAGGAACATAGCTCATCAACAAAACTTCGTGTAGTGTTTGACGCAAGTTCTCGTTCTTCGTCTCAAGTATCCTTAAATGACATACTTCTGTGCGGACCAAAGTTGCAAACAAATATCGTAGATCTGATGTGCAGATTCCGAATTCATCCTATAGTTTTCACTGCAGATATTTGCAAAATGTTTAGGCAAATATTGATTCTTCCAAAATATACATCATGTCAACATATATTGTGGCGGGAGAGTATCGATCTGCCTGTCAAGCAATATACTTTGGAAACTGTTACATATGGCACAGCATCTGCTCCTTATTTAGCACAGCGTTCACTCCGACAACTCGCCCAGGATGAAGGTGTCAAATATCCCGAAGCAGCTATCATTTTAAATGAAAACACATATATCGATGACATTCTGGATGGCGCAGACACCATTACGCATGCTCAAAAGTTGCAACAGGACTTAAGGAATTTGTTATGTCTTGGAGGCTTTACGTTACGTAAATGGTACAGTAATTGTGCCGAGGTTTTGTCTGATATTCCTGTTGAAGATCGCGAAACACCAATTTATCTTGATTTTGACCAAAGTCAAACAATTAAGGTATTAGGTATTTATTGGGATGCTGTGAACGATTCATTTTCATATTATTTCACCAGGTTGGAAAACAAATATACTAAAAGATCTATAGTGTCCAATATTTCGAAAATATATGATCCTATCGGATTTTTGAGTCCAGTTCTGCTATTCGTAAAATGTTTGTTACAAGAGTTATGGAAACTCAAACTCGCGTGGGACGATGAAGTGCCTAATTACATTCAGAAACAATGGAGATTGGTCCTTTCATCTTTATCTCTGTTGTCAAATATTAAAATTCCTAGTTTTTTCGGAATTACTAAACCTATGGAGTACCAACTTGTAGGTTTTTGTGATGGGTCTGAAAAAGGATATGGTGGTGTTGTCTATCTTCGTTCGTTTGATTCTGATTCAAATACAATCGTTCGTTTGTCAATAGCTAAATCGAGAGTAGCGCCGGTAAAACCTCTATCAATCCCTTGTCTCGAACTTTCTGATGCTCTCTTATTATCAAACATTTTGAAATATTTACTTAACACTTTAGGTAATAAAATTTATATTCAAAAAATATTCGCCTTTACTGATTCAACAATCGTACTCGTAATCGTAGTAATCGTAATCGTAGCGTGGCTGAATACACCTCCATATATGCTAAAAACATTTGTATGTTATCATGTTACTAAAATCATAGAAACACTCATGAACAGATTGTCACGCTGGCAACTTTTGAAAAAACTGACACAACACTTCTGGAATCGTTGGCGAAGGGAGTACCTTCACACCCTTCAACGACGCAGTAAATGGACATCTAGTTCAGCCAATTTGAGCATTGGTGATTTAGTGCTCATTGAAGATTCGCAATCGCCACCTATGCAATGGCCACTAGGACGTATTACAGAATGTTTTCCATGTTCTGATAATATCCTTCGTGTCATGAATGTTCGCACCTCGAAAGGCATTCTCAAGCGTCCTACTATCGTTAAACTATACAAATCGCCTGTATAGACAAACATATACATATTTTGTCGTGTTGTTTCGTTTATGTTCATTTATTCATTCACTTTCGTTAATCGTACATACATCATTCATCATCGTTATCTATTTTGTTGTATGGTGCATATTATAGCTTGGGTATATTCTATATCGTTGGAGATAATACCTTCTCATCCAGTATTGCTTGTGTTGATTGCGGTTCATACAATGTCATTCATTTTGTCATTTATTTCTTATTGTCGTGAGTCAACTTTCATTTATCGTTGTTTTGAGGAAAGCCTATATTTCCTCAAGGCTGGGAGGATGTTTGATATCGAATGATGGACAAATCAAAATACCTTTGATTCCCGCCAAAATCCTTCCACAACTGTTTCCTTCCCCCTAGCGGTCAAAACCGAAAGGAGGAACACTCGCAAAAACGTCGTCTCGATACATCAGTCAAATTCGTCGCTCGAATAACATCGTCTCGTTTCGTCGCTTTATTCAAATCATCATCGTTTTATATAAATCAGTCAAATTCGTCGCTCGAATAATATCGTCTCGTTTCGTCGCTTTATTCAAATCATCATCGTTTTATATACATTCAAATTCGTCGCTTGAATAAAATCGTATCGTTTCGTCGATCTATACATGTCATCATCGTTTTATAATAAACATCATCATCATCATCGTATGTGTTATTGTGTTATCGTGTTGTACTTTTGTTTTGTTATATGTGAGAGAAGAGGACTCGAGGAGTATCGTAACAAGAGAACGAGATCAAAGGTTAGTACCGCTCCTTGGTCATATCCCATCCAACACACATTACAGATAAAAAATTCAATTCATAAATTTCGATATACAGTCCATTATTTATTTAGCCCGATGTGCAATCGGCGCTAACATATATATATATATATATATATATATATATATATATATATATATATATATATATATATATATATATATATATATATATATATATATATATATATATATATATATATATATATATATATATATATATATATATATATATATATATATATATATATATATATATATATATATATATATATATATATATATATATATATATATATATATATATATATATATATATATATATATATATATATATATATATATATATATGTTCTGTTCTTTCTTCTTCGTAATTGTGTTTTTCATATTTATACTTGATATATGTGTATGGGTATTTTTTTTATTATTATTTTTATTCTCTAAGGTTGACTGGAAGATGTTAATTTCATTAACAAGTCCGCCTTTTGGCTTTTTTAATTTTTTATCTTGCTCTTGTTTGTTTGTACTTATTTTGTTATGTTATTTTAGCCAATAAATTATTATTATTATTATTATTTTTCTATCTCTTAACGGAATTCCACCAATTTCCGCCTCTTGATTTTCTTAACCGAGTTTCATATTATCGCTTTTTTTATTAAGATTCGTATTCGTATAATAATAATATTTAAAAAAAGAGTAGTATAAGCGTAAGTATAAGCGTCGTAATAAACTCAAATCGCAAATAGTAAGTAGGACCAACAAAATTTGGACAAATGAAAAAGAATTACCAAAAAGTATAGACATAATTTGCGTGTAAGTGTGTAATTATAAGCCTATGAGAATATATCTAGTTTCACCGGCCGCTACTGAAATCATCTATGTGCAAAGGACAATAGTAGGATACAATAGGATCAAGAGATAATTATACCAACTATGTAAGTGAGAAGGAGACAAGATGTATGTATGAATGAAATAGTTTCATAGTATATACAGGAAATGATCGATATTGGAAGATAATCCATTAGTAGCGAAGTAGAAGAATGGTTGTATGTTACTATATACTATCTATTGAGCACTTTTGCGCTTGTAGGGAAATATCATGCCTACTCTACCTAACCTAAAATTGAATGTTTGAATGTTGTCACACGTAATAATATTATTTTTAATGATATTATAACACAATATATAATACAAATTATATTTAATTTTTTGATCGCTAGTTCTTGATGGAATTCCATTATTTTTTTTTTAATTTTAATAGATATTAAAAATAAAAAACGTTTATAAATTAATTCCACTGTTTATTTAGACTATTAACATGCTTTGATTGGTTGGAAGATAATGCCTCGTGGCAATAAATCCATCATTGTGCACATTATTGTACATGAAGTAAAATAAATAAAACAAACAACATTCAAATCTATCTAAATCTATTCAAACCAAACTTTTGATTAGAATAGATTATTGAATAGGTTGATTGATATGTAGTTTTTTTTTTTTTAATAAGGCACAGCCACCCATGAATATACATGAATGTAGTTATTATTACGACTTAGGTGAGCAAGTTGCATTGTATATTGTGTGTATTAATTGGTATTAATACAATTCAAACATACATACCAAACCTTAACTAACTAAAAGTTAGAAAAGATGCTTTGAGTTTTAATTGATTATCATTTCACTATCAGCTGATTAATTGATTAAAGTGCTGTCATGAACCACTTACGACTTTTGATATTTTAATATTTTGCGAATGAAATAATCAAGAAAAATAAACCGTTGTCTATTGAAAAACTATAGTGAAATTTTTTCTCTATAGTGAAATTGATTGAAAAGTTCAATTACTGTAAAATTTACAGTTTCAAGAGAACATAAAATTTCATTGTATTTACTTACACCATAAGCCCTATACCCAAAAACATTTGATATGTAGGTACGAAATTCAAAGTTATGCAATTTTTGTCAATGGGTAGATTGAAAACATGGAATTCGGCCCTCGTGGCTCAGTTAGTTAGAAGGTCCCGGATTCGATTCCCGCTTGAAACATACGGATCTGTGGGAAGATAAATATGTAGATATCGTAAGCCTCCAGAGTGTGCCAATTTGTAATTGGGTGCATGTTAAATTAATATTTGACATGGCACCATAAGCGACCCGAGAAGTAATCCAAAATAAAATACATATTATTATAATAAAATAATTTCCCACTATTACATAGCAGTGAGTATTAAAAAAAGTAAGTACAATATAATCTTATATTGTTTGAGTTCTTATTGAGATAAAATCTTTACACACAGCACATCTACCTGTTTGTTGAAAGTTTCGTGATAAAGATGAGTTCGGTATGATACACTACACTGTGTGTAGGAGATATAAATTTTGCGATCAAGAGATGAAAAAAATGGCATCAATATCGAGAGTTACATTATGGTCCATTGAGTAGGCTTTGTAAAAATATGGGAGCCGCCTCACCTCCAACTAATAAACACGCATTCTCAAACTTTGCTTAAAATATACCTAAAAAATATTTATCAAAAAAATATAAATAATTTCTTATAGACATGACAAGCATAATTTCTTATAATCTATTAGAATATTTTTGGAATGGTTCGGAATGAAAATTGAAACAGTAGGTTTAAAAAGGGATTTAAATAATTTCAAACATCAAATTCTTTTGTGCTTTATAAATTTGTCATTATCAACTGATTTATATTTTTAAATATTGAATGTGTTCAGAATACCTCCGTTCCATTTCACTGTGTACCAATACCTTGGCTTCAGGTCCTTGTATACCCTGGGTATACGTATGTACACAAAAATGCACGCTAAATTACCGTCTAATGTATGAAACACGAAAAATCAATGTATACACTTCCATATGGCAATTTCTTCCAACTAACCAGCCCAGCCCAGAAAAGCAAGAATTGCGTGAGAAATAAATTTAGATGAATTTCTCCTTATTATGCATTGTCGATAGTAACATTAAATTCAGGATATTTTACATATTCTATAAAATAGGTACCCACCAATAATTTAAATTCAATTTCACACACGTGAAAAAAAGGCCAGGCTATCGCGCTGTATAATTATAGAGTTTTTATGATCAATAAACAAATAAATAAATAAAAAATGGTAAACAAAAAATATATTTTTTATTGTGCATATACGCAAACATTGGATATTTTCCCTGTCGGAAGTATGAAAATTTATGAAGGTTGCGCAAGCGCATAAAGTGATAACGTAAACTAGCTGATCACAGGTCGTTTGCCCTGCAGGTGCCTTTGAATATCTGAGTCCTCAGACAATGGTCCTGGGCACGATTTCCGATGGAAGACAGTTTTGATTGTGTTTTCGGTCTGGATCTGAGACGATAATTATCCAGATTGTGGTAACTTGTTATTGGGTGCGCGTTAAATTTTCATTTGACATAGTACCTACCAGATACCTACCAGCGATCACATCACTTCGTAACAACTTGGTCTGTGTGAGAAAAAGTTTGGGAGCCAATAGTTTATACCTACATTAAATATGATATTATTTATTTATTTATATTTGGGAAACAAACAGCTTAATACAATATAAGGGATTAACAATAAAATAATAACAACTATGCCAATAACATGTTTCCCCAAGTATACAGGTAAAATTATATTATGTAAGAAGTAGGAAGTAAGTATTATTGAGGTAGGAGGGAGTGATGATATTATGATTCTTAAATATAATAATGTCGATCTCCGTGGCATAGTGGTAAGTTGTTGATTTCTGTGCCGGCATCTTGGGTTTGATGGTGGAAATAGAAGGTAATTTTCTCGCAAAAATATTGCTTCTCTGGGTTGGAAACACTAGCTAGTTAAAATAAATTGCCATTCGGAGAAAACTCGCCATTTAGAAAAGGAAATGTGTACAAAGGTATTTTTCCATTTTCATTTCATATTGCGATATATTTTTTTGTTGGAAGATGTATATGTAGGTACTTGTTTAACAAGGACATATTCATTAAAAAAAAGTAAAATGAAAGTGAATGCTCTGAGGTGGTTTAGGCATATTGAAAAAATGAACAATTAACGACTGACCAAAAAAATATACACGGCTGAAACAGATGGAGTGAATAGTAGGAAGGGATGGCATGAACATGTGAATGATATTTTGAAAGAAGGAAACAATAGAAGCTTGAATAACCGACGAACATATATAAGACGATGCATGGACGTAAAGTAAGCCATGAATGTGTGCAAAAATAGAGGCGTATGGCAATCATTTCTCTCTTTCTACCCCGTTAAGGACATAACGTGATGGTATGCATGTACGTATAAAAAATAACACAACATGTTTATTGTTCATGTACATTGTACGTAACAAAATAAAAATATATATTTTTATTACAAAACATGTATTACTCATATTTCACAATAATAGTGTAATATAAATATTTAGATAACTAAAAAGATGGCTTCATATTTCAACAATACCTACTTATTGTATAATATCATGGTTCAATCGTCTATGAATGAAGTTTGTGTATGTATATTTGTATAAGTACATAGATAATAATATAACATTAATCTCTTAACAAAAATGGGTCCCAACAATATAACATATATCAGTCATCGGCAACATTTTACGAGTGATCTGTATTCCAGATAATCGTCGTTCGTCCATAAAAAAAATTGAATTATATCAGCAGTTTTCAATCTGTCTATTGACACGCCTTCCAACCAGTAGAATTCCATAATTATTATGGTAAATATGAACACATATTCCACAGAGAATTTATTTATCTTCCGACGAATATATTATATATTTCTGTATAAAACTAATGAAAATTTTATAGAAACACCAGTTGATTATGGCCTTGTAAGCCGAAACGGTCGTCGGAAGACAAATAAATTCGTTGTGTTATATGATATAATAAAATATACATACATACATACATACCATCACGCCATGTCCCTTACGGGGTAGGCAAAGAGAACCGAACGCCATATCTTTCTATCCTGGCACACATTCATCGCCTCGTCAACATTCATGCATCGTCTCATACATGTTCGTCTATTGTACATGCTTCTAACATTTCCGTCTTTCAGAATATCGTTCACATGGTCGTGCCATCCCTTTCTTGGGCGGCCCCGGCCTCTCAATCCATTCCTATCCGCATTGTATATTTTCTTCGTCAGGCGTTCCTCATTCATTCTACCCATGTGGCCAAACCATCTCAGTGTGTTCACTTTCATTCTATTAATGATATCTTTCTTCATCTTACATTCTTTCCTTATGTTCTCATTTCTTACCCTGTCATACATCGTTCTATTGCAGATTCTTCTTAGCGATCTCATTTCAACAGCATTTATTCTGCTTTCGTGCGACTTCTGCCATGTCCAGGTTTCACTTGCATACGTCAATGTCGGCACTAAGATAGCGTTATGAATGGCAACTTTGGCAGCCTTTGATATGTTGCGATCATTCATAACTGGTCTCAGTGCTCCATTCACTCTGTTTCCTGCCATAACTCTTCTTTCGATATCCTTATCAGGTCGTCCATTCCGTTGAAACATGCTTCCCAGATATACATACTCGTCGACTTGCTCGAGCCATTCATTCTCTACTCTTATTTTACACGCTGTTCTGCTTTCACTCTTTTCAAAGACCATTATCTTTGATTTGCTGGCATTCATTCTCAGACCGTTCTCTATGCATCCTTCATATACCATGGTTACAAGATATTGTAACTCTTCCATACTTTCAGCTAACAGTACTTTGTCATCTGCATACATCAAATCACGCACTATTACATTACTCAGTTTCAGACCCTTGCTTTCATCCTTAAGGGCTCTTATACAGAAGTCAATGTACAGGTTGAAGAGCCATGGAGACAGAACGCATCCCTGTCTAACGCCATTATTTATCGAGAACCACGATGTTACTGTGTCGTTGACACGAACACATGCTTCGCTGTTCTCATATAATGACGCGATTGCGCGTATCAGCTTACTCTTCACTCCATACGCTGATAGTATATCCCATAGTTTCTCTCTAACAACTTTATCATAGGCCTTTTCTAGGTCTATAAAGGCACAGAACAGTTTCTGGTTTTTATCCAGAACCTTCTCTGTGACCATTCGTAGAGAAAAAATTTGGTCTATACATCCTCTGCCGCCCACAAACGCTCCTTGGACATCCCATATCTTGCATTCAGTAACCTTTCGTACTCTTTGATCCAGGATCCTTGCGTACATTTTACCAACTGAGCTTAACAAACTTAATTTTAATATATATATATATATATATATATATAATATATATATATATATATATATATATATATATATATATATATATATATATATATATATATATATATATATATATATATATATATATATATATATATATATATATATATATATATATATATATATATATATATATATATATATATATATATATATATATATATATATATATATATATATATATATATATATATATATATATATATATATATATATATATATATATATATATATATATATATATATATATATATATATATATATATATATATATATATATATATATATATATATATATATATATATATATATATATATATATATATATATATATATATATATATATATATATATATATATATATATATATATATATATATATATATATATATATAATATATATATATATATATATATATATATATATATATATATATATATATATATATATATATATATATATATATATATATATATATATATATATATATATATATATATATATATAATATATATATATATATTATATATATATATATATATATATATATATATATATATATATATATATATATATATATATATATATATATATATATATATATATATATATATATATATATATATATATATATATATATATATATATATATATATATATATATATATATATATATATATATATATATATATATATATATATATATATATATATATATATATATATATATATAATATATATATATATATATATATATATATATATATATATATATATATATATATATATATATATATATATATATATATATATATATATATATATATATATATATATATATATATATATATATATATATATATATATATATGTTAAATCTAAGGTTTTCGCGAGTACAAAATATGTTATTATTAAGTATTTTGGAGATAACCCGCGTCAAATTATGATTCCCGAGAGAATCAGTCGTCTGCCGACGTTTCGTCTGAATCACATCAGACATTTTCTAAAGGCGCCTTGTCCAACTGTCGATTTGTTCAGGAGAACTTTGTTCTCTTAACATATCGACAATGTATCAAGCCAGAATACGCGAGAATTGTATGGAGAGGTCTACTTTTTTCACGGCTTTTCCAACTTTGAAGTCAAAAAACACCAACTTAGAGGCTTCGCAGCATATATGTTCCATACACGGATTTACTCAGAATTCGGAGTAGAACATTTCGTGTGTCTGTGTGTGTGTCTGTGTGTGTGTGTGTGTGTGTGTGTCTGTGTGTATGTCTGTGTGTGTGTGTGTCCGTCCCCCCCTTATAACTTTTGATCCGCTCAATTTACAGAGCCTAAAATTTCAGAATATATAAACAGTTACAGGCCTACAAAACTTTTATACTCGGAATTTTGAATTTTTGTTTCAGTCAGGGGTTATCAACTTTTGAATTTTTATTTTATTTTTCCCTATATCTCAGAAACCATAAAAGCTAGAACGCTGAAAATTGGTATAAACATAGACAAATACAAAATCTCAAATTAGTTTTTTCAAAAAAATTCCAGGGTTTCTCAAACATTTTTTATTAAGAAAATTTTTTTTTTAAGATAAATTTATGAGTTTAACTGCCTATATTTCCATTTTTTTAAATATCGAAAAAAGCCGAAACACCCCAACTAGATAATTTAATTTTATATAAAAAATAATAACATTGTAGCAGTACATCTCAAATTTTTTTTAACAATTTTTATAAAATTGAATTTAGTGACGACATCGCTTCATACAATTTGTATGGTAGTCACCTATACACAATATCAAAGAAGACTTAATAGTTTGATACTTCATCTCTAAACATACAATATACATATACCATCATGCTGTTTTCATATTCCGGGTAGGAAAAAAAGACTGACCTCCATACTATCCTATCTTGACTACCTAGGTACATGTGTTGTATAGAAAACTAAATATCATAAAATAATAAATAAAATACATACTATCGCTGTCGACAGTTGGATCTCATGTGTTACATGCAACTAGTTAATAAAATTTTCGTCTCGAGGGATAGTGCACGCACGTCCGTTCGAGTCGAAAGCTTACTACCACTTGGTAGTAAGCAGTGAACCTCTCAGAATTTACAGGGAAGCTATAGAAATATATAAGAGAAGGGATATAATGAACAATCGGGACGACGGAGTTCGTTTGCCTAGTACCTGGAAGAACATTTTATATGACAAACAATACAATAATAATATTAATAATACCATAGCGAAAATAACCCCAAAACACAACAATAATAATAATAATGTCACAACTAAAATTAACAATAAATCACAACACAAAAATAATGATAAAATATTATTACCAACGAACACGACAGCAGGTGGGCGTGTCACAAGGAGCCAATCACGTCGCGCTAACAATATTTGACATAAGCGGCCATCTTGTACGCTACGAGTCACTTGACGGTGAGCTTTCAGTGTGAGTAGACGTGTGTCGCGCGCGTGCTTTTCGTTAAGTCCTTGAAAATGCCTGGTGATATTCAGGCGAAACGTCGGAAGACAAATGGTCTTAGTCAAGACCTTCTGACACGGGAAAACCGAGATAAAAATATTATAATATATATATATATATATATATATATATATATATATATATATATATATATATATATATATATATATATATATATATATATATATATATATATATATATATATATATATATATATATATATATATATATATATATATATATATATATATATATATATATATATATATATATATATATATATATATATATATATATATATATATATATATATATATATATATATATATATATATATATATATATATATATATATATATATATATATATATATATATATATATATATATATATATATATATATATATATATATATATATATATATATCATTAAGGATAGCCGACTCCGAAAACATTCAAAACGAATTAGAGTATCTTAAAAACGCGCTACGAAATAACGGTTTTTCTAATTTTACGATAAATAATGCAGTAAAAAATCAAACTAATAAAAATTATAATAAAAAAGATACGTCAACTAAAGTAAAGCCACTCTCCATTGCGTTTTTGCCTTACATAAAAGGCACTACAGACAAAATCAGTCACCTACTTTATAAACATAATATTCGCACCATTTTTAGAACAGACAACAAAATTTCATCCTTTTTAAAAAGTCCGAAAGATAAAATACCATTAGAGTCACACGGTATTTACGAAATCCCATGCGGTGATTGCTCAAAAACTTACATAGGCAGGACAAATCGCAGAATCTCGGCGCGCGTCTCTGAACATCGCGTAGATGTTAAAAACCGGAAACTAACTTCATCTCTTGTAAATCACTCATTGACCGAAAATCACTCCATAGACTTTGAAAATTCAAAAGTAGTCGCGAATATTAATAATGAAACATTTAGAATTTACAGGGAAGCAATCGAAATATATAAAAGAAGCAACAGTATAATGAATAACAGGGACGATAGCATTCGAATCCCGACCGCATGGACAAGTGTACTTGAAAACAACATTTTTAAAAACCATAGTAATCAAACTACCGATATTTCAAACAATAGTCACATTAAAAACATTAGTAAAATTCTTAGTAAGCCGAAAACTGATAATCCACCTGTAAACAATATACCGTTAAGTACTAGAGTCACTAGAAGCCAAACAAAACGCAATAATGACGTCATTGGGGAAACCCACCCCTCCACTAACACTTGACGCGGCTTCCTTTCAAACTTTCACTTGGTAGTAAGCTTTCGACTCGAACGGACGTGCGTGCACTATCCCTCGAGACGAAAATTTATTAACAAGGCGCCTTTAGAAAATGTCTGATGAGATTCAGACGAAACGTCGGCAGACGACTGATTCTCTCGGGAATCATAATTTGACGCGGGTTATCCCCAAAATACTTAATAATAACATATTTTGTACTCGCGAAAACCTTAGATTTAACATAAATAACCTCTACGGGGAGGAAATATACAGTGAAACGAAAAAGTTTGAAAAATTAAAGTCAAAACACGCGAAGCTTCTATGTGACCTAACCTTTTTGTGTCGATGTCGTGATAAAAAAGTAGTGCCAAAGTGTTTTCAACTGAGACAACGCGGTAGCAGAAAATCGGTGAGAAAAATTCTTTATAATACTAGTTTTTCCCTCATACGCGACGAAATCGGTTACATTCATTTACAATTACATACACTTGGTACTGATATTAAAAATCTTCATTTAAAACTTTCTAATATATTACACCCATTAATATGGTCCGAATTAGATAATCTCATTCATAATAGAATTGAAACGAATAATAAAATAAACTCCGACCGCCAAATAAGTAAATTCACGCGTATCGAAAATAATATCAAAAAAGTAGAATACCAACAGTCTTTAAATACCGATAAAATCATTCACAATCTCACCGATCTTAAATTAAATAACGATACAATATCGGTTCTAAGTAAAGGTTTTAATTTTGGTGTTGTTCCTCCGAAAATTCCAAAAGAAGACATTGTTACGGGAATCGAATCAGCCGTATGTAAACTACCAAATAATATAGCCGAAACTATACGACAAGAAACTTGCCATATACTTAGAAAATCGCTTCCGCCGAAAAGAAATATATCTCTCGATGAAATACGAGCTCTTAAAGAATTACGCGCAAATAAAGATATAATTATTCTTCCGGCAGATAAGGGAAACGCAACAGTAATCATGAAAAGCGAAGATTATCACATTAAAATTACTAATTTGCTTAACGATCCGGCTTATAAACTGCATCCTAATAATCCTATAACATACTTAGAAAAAACGACTAAAACTAAAATTATGTCATCCAAATTAAGTCCCGAATTAAAAAAGTCGTTAATACCTAGAGAAAAATCGTCACGTTTTCCGAAATTATACGGTTTGCCAAAAATTCATAAGACGGATGTTCCTCTTAGACCCATAGTCAGTTCTGTCGGTTCTCCACTTCAAATGTTATCAAAGTATCTTGCCAACTACTTACAACCAGATGTAGAATCAGCGGAATCTTTTGTCAAAAATTCGGAACATTTTATACAAATCATTAAAAATCAAAAATTAAACAAGGGCGACATCCTTGTCAGTTTTGACGTCGTATCCTTGTTTACCAATATACCCACAGACGAAGCTCTTCAAGCAATAAAAGAAATGAGTGACCCACCGAATGACATAATAACTTTAATAGAACATTGCCTCAATAACACATTTTTCACTTATAATAACGACATGTACAAACAAGTAAAAGGAGCACCAATGGGTCTATCTCTTTCACCGCCAGTCGCTAACATATTCATGACCAAGTTAGAAAAGGAAGCTATAGATAGAGCGCGCTTAAAACCAAAGCTATGGATTAGATACGTGGACGATACCTTCGTTATATGGCCTCACGGTTTGGAGGAACTTAACAAATTTCTTGATTTTCTGAACGATCTCCACAATAACATCAAATTCACAATGGAGATAGAAAACAACGGTGAAATACCTTTTCTTGATGTTCTCGTAATCAAAAAAGACGATGGCACTCTCGGCCACACTGTGTACAGAAAATCAACACATACCAACAGATATCTCCACGCATCGTCGAACCATCATCCAGCACAAATCGCCTCTGTAGCAAACACCTTGGTAACACGATCATTAAGGATAGCCGACTCCGAAAACATTCAAAACGAATTAGAGTATCTTAAAAACGCGCTACGAAATAACGGTTTTTCTAATTTTACGATAAATAATGCAGTAAAAAATCAAACTAATAAAAATTATAATAAAAAAGATACGTCAACTAAAGTAAAGCCACTCTCCATTGCGTTTTTGCCTTACATAAAAGGCACTACAGACAAAATCAGTCACCTACTTTATAAACATAATATTCGCACCATTTTTAGAACAGACAACAAAATTTCATCCTATATCCTATATATATATATATATATATATATATATATATATATATATATATATATATATATATATATATATATATATATATATATATATATATATATATATATATATATATATATATATATATATATATATATATATATATATATATATATATATATATATATATATATATATATATATATATATATATATATATATATATATATATATATATATATATATATATATATATATATATATATATATATATATATATATATATATATATATATATATATATATATATGAATTATTAATAACTTTGGGGATAACCCGCGTCACTTGGTCTTTACTAAGACCGTTCGTCAACCGACGTTTCGAACAAATCACATTGTCCATCTTCAGGGACTTGAACAGCTAGCTTCGTAGCACGACACACGTAAAATACGTCCGCTTGCTTCGGGCACCGACCGTTAAGCCGTTAACGGTCGGTGCCCGAAGCAAGCGGACGTATTTTACGTGTGTCGTGCTACGAAGCTAGCTGTTCAAGTCCCTGAAGATGGACAATGTGATTTGTTCGAAACGTCGGTTGACGAACGGTCTTAGTAAAGACCAAGTGACGCGGGTTATCCCCAAAGTTATTAATAATTCATCTTACACCCGTGAAAACCTTCATAATAATATATATATATATATATATATATATATATATATATATATATATATATATATATATATATATATATATATATATATATATATATATATATATATATATATATATATATATATATATATATATATATATATATATATATATATATATATATATATATATATATATATATATATATATATATATATATATATATATATATATATATATATATATATATATATATATATATATATATATATATATATATATATATATATATATATATATATATATATATATATATATATATATATATATATATATATATATATATATATATATATATATATATATATATATATATATATATATATATATATATATATATATATATATATATATATATATATATATATATATATATATATATATATATATATATATATATATATATTCAATATACCTATGTGTTCATATTAAATTTATCCTAATTAATCCAATTATATTTTAAAATTCAGATTACCTAAGCTTTAATTTATATAAAGAAAATTAAAATTCTGTACCAAAAGGTAAATGAATTATTTTGAAATAATAATTAAGTTCATTTATAATAGAGGATTTCATTTTGATGCAAATTATTGTACAAATAAATAAATATATTCAACACTGAGACTTATTGCAATTTAGTTTATTGCAAGAAATTGTTTTTCGGAAATAATCTCGCCATTTGTACACCGTGCAAGGAAATATGTAGATTAAAAAACATGGTTAGAGAATGCTAAAAAATGTAATAAAAATAAATTATTTTGACACTGCACTTAATGTGCCAAAGAGAGCTAATCATGTGGAAACAACTGGCTCAGTGCTCAGTGATAGTGAAGATAATAGTGCACCGAATTTAAGACAGAAAGTCTTGAAAGCCAAGTTGCTCTTCGTGGCCACGAAGAATAAAGGAGTTGTCAAGAAAGAGATATCTTGAATGTAGGTGAGCTATAAATATCTACTTAATTTCATGACTGGCACGTGAACCGGTGGTTTCTGACTCCTTCCTTGTAATACTGTGTATTTAGCTAAATACAATGCAGACTAAGTTGACTAAAAAATTGATCTTACAAAGAAGAGATTAGCTATGTGAATCCACTATTATGTTGTTATTTAATAAAAAAGGCATCCAATTGCACAGGTAGATGATACCCCCTATATGTGAAACCGGCAGAAATGTTCTCATCAAAATATTTAGTGTGACACTATTTCGATTTATTTTTTTCTTGACAGAAATACGTTTAATTATCTGTCTTAAATACATGACGTGATGGCAGGTTTATATTTTATACTAGCGAACCCGACAGACGTTGTCCTGCCCGAACTATTTGTGAAACAAAAAATAAATGTAACATATATTATATTTGAGTCATATGGATGTTATTAATCGCTGAGCCGCTAAACACTGAGGTTAGATTGATTGTCATTTCGTATATAATTGCAATACAGCATATATTGCCCCCAAGTCAAATTGAAAACGCTGTTCGTTTTCGCCAAGCGCTAATTTTTTTTGTATGGGATTTGACGTTTGTTGTTTGTTATTGTAGAAAAAATTTCTACAACAAACGTCAAATCACATACAAAAAAAAAATAGCGCTTGGCGATAACGAACAGCGTTTTCAATTTGACTTGGGGGCCTTATATGGTCTGGACACGGAAACGAACAAATTGAAATATGAATAATAATGAAACAGTGAACAGAAATTAACATTGCATGCATGCGTATATAATTGAAATATGAATAATGCCGAAACAGAGCGAAGAGA
The DNA here is from genome assembly GCA_963576475.1 of Molanna angustata. Classification (NCBI taxonomy): domain Eukaryota; kingdom Metazoa; phylum Arthropoda; class Insecta; order Trichoptera; family Molannidae; genus Molanna; species Molanna angustata. The sequence continues at coordinate 2,503,523 of OY754968.1, read as the reverse complement.
ACTTTAAATGTCAAAAATATCCAAACTACGACGCAAATGGCAGATTTTTTAGACGCAGATATTTTATTGCCAATTCGACATTAGCGCCACCTATTGTAATTTATAGGTATAAAAAATCATGTTTTTTATTTTCCTTTTTAGTATTATATTAATGTCAAAAATTCCATTTTGTGAATCTAAACCATTCAGGAACTCACACAAACACACATAAAAATTTTCATCAAAATCGGTTCAGCCGTTTAGGAATAGTTCAGTGACATACACACGTACAGAAGAATTATATATATAAAGATACTTATTGTATGGACGCCATATTCCTCGTGGATGTGGTGAGGTACATATTATACAGAACTGCCTCTGTGTCATTTAGTTTGAGAAAAGATAACTCAGTATATGGAAGTGACAGTTGTCACTTGACTAGCAAACTGTCACTTCCATACATTGAATTATCTTTTCTTGTTTCTTTTATTGAGATAAATGACACGTTGTCTAGGGGGGCTGAGCGATTCACACTCTACCTACTCAAATTCATACAACGTCTTGTATTTTTTGTTCATGTGTATTTTAAAAATCAAAACTTATTTATATATTTAGAGTTGTATATTTGGAAGAACACAAATCTAAATAATATATATAAAAATCTAGTGTCACGATGTTTGTACGCGCTAATCTCAGAAACCGCCCATCCGATTTCAATGAGATTTTGCAAATGTGTAGGTTAGTTTCAACTTGAAAGATAGGATATTTTTCGGCCCGATAGGTGGCGCTGTTTTCGAGATCTAAATAATATAATTTGAAAAAAAAAATATTATTATTTTTTTCAGGTTTTACATCCAAACTTTCCAACACTTTCAATGATTTTTTATAGGAAAAAAAAGATCATTCATTTCATTTCATTTTTATTTCAATTCATTTTTAAGTTGTAGGTACACGATTTCAATACATAGCGAAAAACGATTTATGTGGTACGTGTGGTAAAACGATGTATGATAGAATAAGAAATGAGGATATTAGACGATAATGTATGATTGAAAGAAATATCGTAAGTAAGATGAAAATAAATGCCCTAAGGTGGTTCGGCCACATAGAAAGAATGAGTGATGACCGTCTGACAAAAAAAGTGTACAAGGCTGATAAAAGAGGAACGAAAAGTACCTAGAGGTCGGCCAAGAAAAAGTTGGCACGATCACATAAATGGGATTTTGAAAGATGGTGATGTTAGAAGTAAGAATAATAGAAGAGCGTGTATGAGACGATGTATGGACGTGAATGAAGCGAGGAATGTGTGTCAAGAGAGAGGAGTCTGGCGTTCGGTTCTCTCTGCCTACCCCAAATAGGGAAATGGTGTGATGGTATGGATGGATGGATGGAATACATAGCGATGTGAACAAATCTATTGACATCTAGAGAATATACCACTCACAAATTAATGTACGAATGAAATAGATAAAATGAGGTCTATAATGCGGTCTACATAGAATACTGTTTTTGGCAGAACAACGTTTGTTCGAGCCCACTAGTATTTTTTTTACAAATAATGAATTATTTAAATTGTTTATTTATTAAAAAAATATAATGTGATGTCAAAATTTTAGTAATATATATTTTAATCACAGTTGTGTTTTCACTCTCCACTACTATGGAATACGATTTACATTAATTTTTTATTTTTTAACGCGGTGTTTTGTCTCACGAAGGATTGTCCGTCCAGAAATATCAATGCATGTCAATATTTGTCAAAAATAACGCTCACCCTACTTTTTTTTTCGCTATCGCTTAAAAAAGTTCAAAAAAGATTATTTGTACACATATTGCCCGGGCATATTACTATGTATAAGCTGGTAATCTGATGGTGTAATGTTTTCATAACAAAATATCATGTACCTACCTATCTACTTTGTTAAAGAAAAAAACTAGTGAATGAAGTCCTAACTACCTGCCACGGCAATCATCCACGTCCGTTGGATTAAAAAAAAAACTACACACGCGGTCCCAAAAAGGTCTAAAAAAAGACACATTGTGATTTTAATCCAAAAATGACCCTGAAATTTGACGGCCCCGGGCTATTCATAATGTTGCTCGCTATAAAATTTGAGAAATAATAATAATATATCAAATAAACGACCCATAAAAGGATTTATGGTTCTTGGAAGTTCAGTAAATGGCTCATCTGGGTGTTGTCAGGAAATTTCACGGCCTTCCCAAGATGATGAACACGGTTTCTATTATAGGTAAGTGTCACAATGTTGCTACTATCATCACACTTTGTATGTAACTTTGCTTTTGGATGTCCCGTAAGTGTGGGGAATAAAAAATATTCTTTTTTAGTTGACAACAAAGCAATGCACATCTTTTCTACCACTCATCTCGGTCTTCAGCGACTCCCTTCAACTCTGTGTAGGAGGTACAATTCATGTCCTCGCTCTAGATACTTAGCTACGCCCACCTCCACCCGCTCCGCATACGGGGACTGAAAACGGCCCCTTCGCAGAACGCTAGTAAGAATTACAAAGAATGCATGGCACGAAGAGTAGCTCTAGAAGCTCCTCTAGACTCGTAGTCTCGGCACAATAGTGCCAAAAATACCTAATAAACGTCGGTGATAATAATATTCACAGACATTGATTGTCGATCTGGATACTCCAGGCAGGGACGCCTTCTGCCAGATGTTCCCTCAACCATTCCCTCCAAGATGATGTGTAGTAGATCCTCGTGTCGCAACACATGACCTATCCAGTTTGCACGCCTTTTTGATATGGTGTTCAACATGAGGGTGGTTTCTTCGATTTTGCTGAGAATCTGTACCATAACATCACACCATTTCCCTATTTGGGGTAGGTAGAGAGAACCGAACGCCAAACTACACTCTCTTGACAAACATTTTTCGCTTCATTCACGTCCATGCGTCGTCTCATACATGCTTTTCTATTATTCTTACTTCTAACGTCTCCATCTTTCAAAATTCCACTTATGTGATCGTGCCAACCTTTTTCTTGGCCGACCTCTACTTTTCGTTCCTCTTTTATCAGCTTTAAATACTTTTTGTTAGACGGTCATCACTCATTCTTTCTATGTGGCCAAACCACCTTAGGGCTTTTGTTTTCATCTTATGATATCTCTTTCAATTCAATCATACATTCTCATTTTTTATTCTATCAAACATCGTTTTACCACACATTCGTCTGAGAACCTCATAATTTGTAATATTGTCTCTCCAAGATATGCCAAGTATTCATCGGTAGGTCCACATCTCGATGGCCTCCAATCTTTTACGGTCTCTTTCACCTATGCACCATGTCTCACAACCATATAGCAGAATTCTCCACACATCCGACTGTGGAACGATCTTCCAAATTCTGTGTTTCCACCTTCGTACAACCCGGGTCTTTTTAAAATCCGAATTAATAAACTCTTTTCTAGATTGCAAACCCCTCCCGATGCTACGTAGTGCGCTTCTTCGGAAGAGTAAAATGGACCCAAATCCTAATAGCTGGCGTCCCCTACGTAGAAATGTTAAAAAAAAATAATAATAATAATAATATGTTTTGATTAGATCTTTTCGGGGTTTAAGGTCCTTATTATTGTATTTGAAGATCTTGGATTTTTTGTTAAAGTGAGTTTAGTTTAATGGAATCGACTGTCTACTTTTCTCTTTGAACGGCCATGTTATCCTGCTCCCTAGATAGTAAAATTCTTTCGCTTTTTTGAGTGCAGCTCCAGACATCAATTTGTACCTTAGTTTTATACTTGTTTATTTTCATGTCGAATTTTTCATTTAGGACAAACTCCATTGTTTCTAATGTTTCGCTATAGAATATACAACAGGCAAAATAACATCTTACCTACATAGCCGGGTAATCGAAAATACAACAGGCAACAATAACATCTCACATAGTTCAGCAATGAGGTTCACCACTCATTCTGAATATTAGTGCCTTTTTAGGTGAGACGAGACAGGTGTGTGGGTATACATAGATATGTTGTGCTCCCTTTTATAAGGCAATGCACACCCGCACACCTTTCGCTGGTTACCCCACATTATGGGATATGCCGTGATGGTATGAATGAAATATGACATAGTTCATAATTTAGGTTCATCGCCCATAATTAATGTAGTACCTTATTAGGTGTGACGAGGCTGGTATGTGAAGATACAGTCACATGTCCTGTTTCCTTTTATAAAGTAATGCACACCCGCACGCCTGTCGGTGGTAACCCCCACATTGTGGGATTATTCCGTGACGGTACGTATGTATGATAATCTCAGATGGTTGACTGGAAGAAATTGCCTCCAGGCAATAAGTCCGCCATTTGTACTATGTAGTTTTATGTATGTACAAAGAAGTGTTATATAAATAAATAAATAAATAAATATGATAATATTTCGGCCTTCCAGAGACAGACTGTGGTCTTTCATATCCTGTCTATTCACTTCATTCCACCTTCATTTGGGTTTCCTCTGGGCTTCCTACTGAAATGCATTTGTTGTGTCAAGGCAGGATTACTATAATGCTATTTATGCGGATTTGCCCAAGTATCAGCATGATAGATCACACATATTTTTCAATACAGCAGCGAGGTTGATATATGGAGCCAACAAAAGATGTCACATAACACCTATTCTAAACGAACTACACTGGTTGAAATGTCCAGAACGAGTGGACTATAAGTTATGCCTAATGGTGTTTAAGGCTCTGAACGACTTGGCTCCACACTAATTTTAAGAAGTGTGCCAAAAGAATATTCTATCAGTAAGACAGCTTACATTGAGATCATCTGGATCACAGAGTACTAACTCTTTAAAAGAATTGTACATAGCTCGGAGCATTGACACCTTCGGTAGACTTTTTAAGATTGCCTTGTTTCGTAGAGCCAATAAATAAGCTACAGCGTCTTTGGAGTGATCTTGTATTACTAAATGGCGCTTTACAAATTTAATGTCAGCTAAGGTATGAGAGACTGCAGTATCTCACCAAAGCACGCACAGGACATATGTATTAGAGTAGCGGCGGAGAATCTAAAAAGGTAGACACAACCACCACGTGGAAATATTCATTGCCAGGAAAAAGAAGAAGAAGAAAAATAAGATCACCAAACATTTAATGTTGTATCTGGAAAGATCAAAAGATACCGACCCTTAAATAGATCCGTTATTGTGAATCGTGTAGTTAAAAATAGAAAATTTCAAAATAATAAATTTTACTGTGGCAAATAAAAGCTATGATGGTGTGTTGCCTGAAAGTGGTAAATTTGACCCATAAAAGGAATCCTTCGATGGTTAAACAATAAAATATGTTGAGACATACGTCTGTTACAGTTTGAGGAAGGGACCTTCCTAGAAGGGAAGATACCGACATAAGAAGCAGGGATGCGACTTTTGAAGACAGGCAATAAGCTATTGAAAGAAAGTTGTAAAACAAAATAAAAAACAATAGTGAGATGTGGGTAAATATTATTGCTACCAATTACAATTAGTTTTTTTTTAGAAGAATAGGTAGCTTGTATACAGACCTAAAATAATTTATTTAAAAAGTTTTGTTGAAACCTAGATTCTTTGTTCTGTGAACCAAAACTAAAGAAATAAATACGTTTCAATATTTTCCTCATTGCAACCAATATAACCTACTTTAATTTTTGCAACCAATATAACCTACTTTAATTTTTAAACCAAATATCAAAAATAAATAAGAACACACTTTTAAAAATTTTCTTCACATATATTTGTACTTAATATAACTATTATTATTATTCACCATCATACATCTTTATTTTAATAAAAAATTCTTTAATTTCATATTTCTTTTTTCTTCACTCAATTAATTGATTCAAATTAAAGAAAATTTATTACACAGGTACATATATCATATTACACAGGTACATATATCATGTTTTGAAATATTACTAGTTGCATGTAACACATGAGATCCAACTGTCGATAGCGATAGTATGTATAGTTGAAGAATATGTACCAAACTATAAACCCATAGATACAAATTATTGAATATTTTCAGATATTTTGTTTTCTATACAACATATGTAGGTATGTATGTCAAGATAGGATAGTATGGAAGAAGATCCTTTTTCCTACCCAGAATATGCAAATTGCATGATGGTATGTATGTATGTTTGGAGATGAAGTAACAAACTATTAAGTCTTCTTACATATTGTGTATAGGCGACTGCCATACAAAATGTATGAAGCGATGTCGTCACTAAATTCAATTTTTAAAAAAATTGTTAAAAAAAAATTGAGATCTTCTACTACAATGTTAATATTTTTTATAGAAAATTAAATTATCTAGTTGGGGTGTTTCGGCTTTTTTCGATAATTGTAAAAGTTTTGGAAATATAGGCAGTTAAACTCATAAATTTATCATAAAAAAAATATTTTTCTTAATAAAAAATGTTTGAGAAACCCTGGAATTTTTTTGAAAAAACTAATTTGAGATTTTGTATTTGTCTATGTTTGTACCAATTTTCAGCGTTCTAGCTTTTATGGTTTCTGAGATATATGGAAAAATAAAATAAAAATTCAAAAGTTGATAACCCCTGACTGAAACAAAAATTCAAAATTCCGAGTATAAAAGTTTTGTAGGCCTGTAACTGTTTATATATTCTGAAATTTTAGGCTCTGTAAATTGAGCGGATCAAAAGTTATAAGGGGGGGACGGACACACAGACACACACACAGACACACACACACACAGACACACACACACACACAGACACACACACAGACACACACACACACAGACACACGAAATGTTCTACTCCGAATTCTGAGTAAATCCGTGTATGGAACATATATGCTGCGAAGCCTCTAAGTTGGTGTTTTTTGACTTCAAAGTTGGAAAATCCATGAAAAAAGTAGACCTCTCCATACAATTCTCGCGTATTCTGGCTTGATACATTGTCGATATGTTAAGAGAACAAAGTTCTCCTGAACAAATCGACAGTTGGATGATTGTTTTTACATTAAAAACATATAATCTAATTAAGTTCAAATTTTATTAACGCTCGCTTTGTTTATTTATTTATTTATCCAACTGTCGATTTGTTCAGGAGAACTTTGTTCTCTTAACATATCGACAATGTATCAAGCCAGAATACGCGAGAATTGTATGGAGAGGTCTACTTTTTTCATGGATTTTCCAACTTTGAAGTCAAAAAACACCAACTTAGAGGCTTCGCAGCATATATGTTCCATACACGGATTTACTCAGAATTCGGAGTAGAACATTTCGTGTGTCTGTGTGTCTGTGTGTGTGTCTGTGTGTCTGTGTGTGTGTGTGTCTGTGTGTCCGTCCCCCCCTTATAACTTTTGATCCGCTCAATTTACAGAGCCTAAAATTTCAGAATATATAAACAGTTACAGGCCTACAAAACTTTTATACTCGGAATTTTGAATTTTTGTTTCAGTCAGGGGTTATCAACTTTTGAATTTTTATTTTATTTTTCCATATATCTCAGAAACCATAAACGGTAGAACGCTGAAAATTGGTACAAACATAGACAAATACAAAATCTCAAATAAGTTTTTTCAAAAAAATTCCAGGGTTTCTCAAACATTTTTTATTAAGTAAAATATTTTTTTTATGATAAATTTATGAGTTTAACTGCCTATATTTCCAAAACTTTTACAATTATCGAAAAAAGCCGAAACACCCCAACTAGATAATTTAATTTTCTATAAAAAATATTAACATTGTAGTAGAAGATCTCAATTTTTTTTTAACAATTTTTTTAAAAATTGAATTTAGTGACGACATCGCTTCATACATTTTGTATGGCAGTCGCCTATACACAATATGTAAGAAGACTTAATAGTTTGTTACTTCATCTCCAAACATACATACATACCATCATGCAATTTGCATATTCTGGGTAGGAAAAAGGATCTTCTTCCATACTATCCTATCTTGACATACATACCTACATATGTTGTATAGAAAACAAAATATCTGAAAATATTCAATAATTTGTATCTATGGGTTTATAGTTTGGTACATATTCTTCAACTATACATACTATCGCTATCGACAGTTGGATCTCATGTGTTACATGCAACTAGTTTATTTATTTATTTATCCAACTGTCGATTTGTTCAGGAGAACTTTGTTCTCTTAACATATCGACAATGTATCAAGCCAGAATACGCGAGAATTGTATGGAGAGGTCTACTTTTTTCATGGATTTTCCAACTTTGAAGTCAAAAAACACCAACTTAGAGGCTTCGCAGCATATATGTTCCATACACGGATTTACTCAGAATTCGGAGTAGAACATTTCGTGTGTCTGTGTGTGTGTGTCTGTGTGTGTGTGTGTGTCTGTGTGTGTGTCTGTGTGTCCGTCCCCCCCTTATAACTTTTGATCCGCTCAATTTACAGAGCCTAAAATTTCAGAATATATAAACAGTTACAGGCCTACAAAACTTTTATACTCGGAATTTTGAATTTTTGTTTCAGTCAGGGGTTATCAACTTTTGAATTTTTATTTTATTTTTCCATATATCTCAGAAACCATAAACGGTAGAACGTTGAAAATTGGTACAAACATAGACAAATACAAAATCTCAAATTAGTTTTTTCAAAAAAATTCCAGGGTTTCTCAAACATTTTTTATTAAGAAAAATATTTTTTTTATGATAAATTTATGAGTTTAACTGCCTATATTTCCAAAACTTTTACAATTATCGAAAAAAGCCGAAACACCCCAACTAGATAATTTAATTTTCTATAAAAAATATTAACATTGTAGTAGAAGATCTCAATTTTTTTTTAACAATTTTTTTAAAAATTGAATTTAGTGACGACATCGCTTCATACATTTTGTATGGCAGTCGCCTATACACAATATGTAAGAAGACTTAATAGTTTGTTACTTCATCTCCAAACATACATACATACCATCATGCAATTTGCATATTCTGGGTAGGAAAAAGGATCTTCTTCCATACTATCCTATCTTGACATACATACCTACATATGTTGTATAGAAAACAAAATATCTGAAAATATTCAATAATTTGTATCTATGGGTTTATAGTTTGGTACATATTCTTCAACTATACATACTATCGCTATCGACAGTTGGATCTCATGTGTTACATGCAACTAGTCCAACTGTCGATTTGTTCAGGAGAACTTTGTTCTCTTAACATATCGACAATGTATCAAGCCAGAATACGCGAGAATTGTATGGAGAGGTCTACTTTTTTCACGGCTTTTCCAACTTTGAAGTCAAAAAACACCAACTTAGAGGCTTCGCAGCATATATGTTCCATACACGGATTTACTCAGAATTCGGAGTAGAATATTTCGTGTGTCTGTGTGTGTGTGTGTCTGTGTGTGTGTCTGTGTGTCTGTGTGTGTGTCTGTGTGTCTGTGTGTGTGTGTGTCTGTGTGTCCGTCCCCCCCTTATAACTTTTGATCCGCTCAACTTACAGAGCCTAAAATTTCAGAATATATAAACAGTTACAGGCCTACAAAACTTTTATACTCGGAATTTTGAATTTTTGTTTCAGTCAGGGGTTATCAACTTTTGAATTTTTATTTTATTTTTCCATATATCTCAGAAACCATAAACGCTAGAACGCTGAAAATTGGTACAAACATAGACAAATACAAAATCTCAAATTAGTTTTTTCAAAAAAATTCCAGGGTTTCTCAAACATTTTTTATTAAGAAAAATATTTTTTTTATGATAAATTTATGAGTTTAACTGCCTATATTTCCAAAACTTTTACAATTATCGAAAAAAGCCGAAACACCCCAACTAGATAATTTAATTTTCTATAAAAAATATCAGCAATGTAGTAGATCATCTCAATTTTTTTTAACATTTTTTTTAAAAATTGAATTTAGTGACGACATCGCTTCATACATTTTGTATGGCAGTCGCCTATACACAATATGTAAGAAGACTTAATAGTTTGATACTTCGACTCCAAACATACATACATACCATCATGCTATTTGCATATTCTGGGTAGGAAAAAGGATCTTCCTCCATACTATCCTATCTTGACATACATACCTACATATGTTGTATAGAAAACAAAATATCTGAAAATATTCAATAATTTGTATCTATGGGTTTATAGTTTGGTACATATTCTTCAACTATACATACTATCGCTATCGACAGTTGGATCTCATGTGTTACATGCAACTAGTTTATCCAACTGTCGATTTGTTCAGGAGAACTTTGTTCTCTTAACATATCGACAATGTATCAAGCCAGAATACGCGAGAATTGTATGGAGAGGTCTACTTTTTTCATGGATTTTCCAACTTTGAAGTCAAAAAACACCAACTTAGAGGCTTCGCAGCATATATGTTCCATACACGGATTTACTCAGAATTCGGAGTAGAACATTTCGTGTGTCTGTGTGTGTGTGTGTCTGTGTGTGTGTCTGTGTGTGTGTCTGTGTGTCTGTGTGTGTGTGTGTCTGTGTGTCCGTCCCCCCCTTATAACTTTTGATCCGCTCAATTTACAGAGCCTAAAATTTCAGAATATATAAACAGTTACAGGCCTACAAAACTTTTATACTCGGAATTTTGAATTTTTGTTTCAGTCAGGGGTTATCAACTTTTGAATTTTTATTTTATTTTTCCATATATCTCAGAAACCATAAACGGTAGAACGCTGAAAATTGGTACAAACATAGACAAATACAAAATCTCAAATTAGTTTTTTCAAAAAAATTCCAGGGTTTCTCAAACATTTTTTATTAAGAAAAATATTTTTTTTATGATAAATTTATGAGTTTAACTGCCTATATTTCCAAAACTTTTACAATTATCGAAAAAAGCCGAAACACCCCAACTAGATAATTTAATTTTCTATAAAAAATATTAACATTGTAGAAGAAGATCTCAATTTTTTTTTAACAATTTTTTTAAAAATTGAATTTAGTGACGACATCGCTTCATACATTTTGTATGGCAGTCGCCTATACACAATATGTAAGAAGACTTAATAGTTTGATACGTCATCTCCAAACATACATACATACCATCATGCTATTTGCATATTCTGGGTAGGAAAAAGGATCTTCCTCCATACTATCCTATCTTGACATACATACCTACATATGTTGTATAGAAAACAAAATATCTGAAAATATTCAATAATAATATGTATCTATGGGTTTATAGTTTGGTACATATTCTTCAACTATACATACTATCGCTATCGACAGTTGGATCTCATGTGTTACATGCAACTAGTTTATTTATTTATTCCAACTGTCGATTTGTTCAGGAGAACTTTGTTCTCTTAACATATCGACAATGTATCAAGCCAGAATACGCGAGAATTGTATGGAGAGGTCTACTTTTTTCACGGCTTTTCCAACTTTGAAGTCAAAAAACACCAACTTAGAGGCTTCGCAGCATATATGTTCCATACACGGATTTACTCAGAATTCGGAGTAGAACATTTCGTGTGTCTGTGTGTGTGTGTGTGTCTGTGTGTCCGTCCCCCCCTTATAACTTTTGATCCGCTCAATTTACAGAGCCTAAAATTTCAGAATATATAAACAGTTACAGGCCTACAAAACTTTTATACTCGGAATTTTGAATTTTTGTTTCAGTCAGGGGTTATCAACATTTGAATTTTTATTTTATTTTTCCATATATCTCAGAAACCATAAACGCTAGAACGCTGAAAATTAGTACAAACATAGACAAATACAAAATCTCAAATTAGTTTTTTCAAAAAAATTCCAGGGTTTCTCAAACATTTTTTATTAAGAAAAGTATTTTTTTTTTTATAAATTTATGAGTTTAACTGCTTATACTGTAATTTTTTTTTAAAATATCGAAAAAAGCCGAAACACCCCAACTAGATAATTTAATTTTCTATAAAAAATATCAGCAATGTAGTAGAAGATCTCAATTTTTTTTTAACAATTTTTTTAAAAATTGAATTTAGTGACGACATCGCTTCATACATTTTGTATGGCAGTCGCCTATACACAATATGTAAGAAGACTTAATAGTTTGATACTTCGACTCCAAACATACATACATACCATCATGCTATTTGCATATTCTGGGTAGGAAAAAGGATCTTCCTCCATACTATCCTATCTTGACATACATACCTACATATGTTGTATAGAAAACAAAATATCTGAAAATATTCAATAATTTGTATCTATGGGTTTATAGTTTGGTACATATTCTTCAACTATACATACTATCGCTATCGACAGTTGGATCTCATGTGTTACATGCAACTAGTTTATTTATTCCAACTGTCGATTTGTTCAGGAGAACTTTGTTCTCTTAACATATCGACAATGTATCAAGCCAGAATACGCGAGAATTGTTT